>JAWWTY010000077.1:148416003-148503916 GCA_035222235.1 Margarornis squamiger | reverse complement strand
CCCCAGCTCCCTCAGCCTTTCCTGGTCACAGAGATGTCCCAGTCCCTTCATCACCTTTGTCACCCTACACTGGACGCTCTTCAGGAGCTCCATGCCCCTCTTGTCCTGAGGAGCCTAGCACTGCTCACAGCACTCCAGATGTGCCTCCCCAGGGCTGAGTGGAGGGGCAGGATCACCTCCCTCGACCTACTGGCAATTCTTTTCCTAATGCACCCCAGGACCCTATTGGCCTTCTTGGCCCACAGGTCACACTGCTGGTCATGGACAGCTTGTTATCCACCAGGACACTCAAATCCTTTCCAGCCCGATGGTCTAGAGTTGCAACAGGACCCAAGCAGGGAAATTAATTACTGTACAATTAGTAGCAGGAGAAGCAGAGTCTTAGGAAGTGTTTTCAATGTTTTAAAAGCATCCAGTGCTGGATTCCCCACTACAAGGGTTACATGGAGATTCTGTTTGCCAGAGGGTCTGTGGAGTGTCCATCCTTGGAAACAGCCAAAAGCAAGAGGACATGACCCTGAGCAACCTGAGCAACCTGCTTTGATTGCCTGCTCTGAAAAGGGATGTTGGACTAAAGCATTTCCAGAGGTTCCTGCCAGTTTCAATGTTTCTGGGATTCTCTGATTTGTACAGCTTAAAAAAAATGCATCCTCTTTGAGTGTCTGTTTTTCTACTCTGGTAATGTTGCATTTAGCAGAGTCTACATTATTATGTTTATTATTGCTAAATTAATTCTTTTTATAAGAGACAGTGTTGTGCGAAGTCAACATATGTTCACATTTGCTCCTTTATATGGTAAGTGTTTAGAAATGAAGGAAAGAAACTCATGGGCAATTTACTGTGTTTTCACTGAGAAAATTTTCAGTGCTGAATCCAGTTACTACTTGAAAACATATAAATGAATCTGTTCATCAAACAGTTTTTTCCTTATTGCCTTACCAAGGAGGAGATTTCAAAGTCAGTGGGTTTTTGATGTATCTGCATCAGTTTATGAATAGCATCTTCTCAGATGGTTGCTGTGCTGAAACATGGCCTTTCTCAGTGTAAGAATCCACACTCTGGGATGAATGGCTCTCTTTTAGAAAGAGAAGAGTTTGCTGCTGTTGTTTTTCTTGTTGTTTTCCCTTAGTCCTCCACAATTCTGAAAAGCAACCATAAAATCTGATCATTCTACTTGTTTCCTTCACAAAGCTCCAGTCAGCTGGTTGACTTAGATCCAGCAAACCGTGGCTCCGAGGGACTTTTTATTTCCTGTGGGATCTTTATAACTTTCTCTTTTGCTTCTGCAGAGATGAAGATTTCTGGGTTTGTGCTTTTCTTTGCAGAGCTGGACTGTGGAGCATGCCTTTTTCGCTTGGATGTTCCCCATTCCTTGTTAATATTGGATTTTCTGTCTTTTCAGAGTGACATGTTGGATGTGAACCAGATCATTAAAGACCTGGCCTCCATGGTGCATGAGCAAGGAGATGCAATAGGTAGGTGTCACATTTAAATAATGGGCTTTACTACCCTTTTCCACAACTCCAGTGTGATCTTGTCCCTCAAGAGCAGCTCTTGGTTGATGCTGTGACTATTTTCCCTGTGTTTGGGGCATTTGGTACATCCAGAGATGTTTTCATGTGCCAAGCTGCCCTGTGCAATAGGGATCTCATGTTAAGGATAGCTTGCTGGTACATTTAGCATAAAATAGATTCACAAGGAGATTAAACCATCCCATTTTGACTTTAAAAAGGAAGCCAAAGAATATATAACATTAACTGGAAAGGGATCCGATTCTTCCATTCTACCTGGAACTGTAATTAAAAACCAGTAGTAGCAGCAATTATTGTTGTGATTATTGTTGAGGATAGAGACAATTAAGCAGCTTGCTTTTCCCAAATAGAATTCATTCCACATTGCAGGGTGTGTCTCATTAAATTTACAGGAGCCTAACATCAGGATGTGCTCATATACATAGCCTGGAGTCTCTGCCCATTAGCTGACTTCTTGTTCTCCAGCTACCAGTGACAAGGAGGGTGGTGGAGAAAATTGGGGAAAGAGATGAGAGGAACCCCTGGTGTTATCTGTAAGAGCAGATCCCACTGACAGCCACCACTTTTTGTGAGTAGAGAGATAGGACACAGTAGACCAGCTCCCTCTGACTGTTGTCTTTGTCTGCTCTCTTCTGATTAAAAATAATCAGACTTCCTCTGTACCTCTTATTTTGTGTCTGTGCTTCTGAAGCAACTGCCCCCTTGCAAGTTCGAGAGCTAACAATCCTAAAGGCTGCTTGAGGGACCTAAACTCCAGAGAAGGAACATTTGTGGGGCTATTGCTAACCTGCAGTGCTCAGGTGACGTTCTCACTGGTGCTCCTGGGAGCAGGATCAAGTCCTGAGACAGCCAGGTGAAGATCATAAGAGAAGAAACTCTTCTCTGCTGATTATTAATCATTCTGGATTTCTTTGCCAAGCTCATACCTTTGCAAGCCCCCATTAGCATGAGATGCTTCCTTTCACACTGAAATGAGCTATTTACACCCCTCTGACAAACACCACTCAGGGTCATGGGGGAAGAAAAAAATCAAGATTATATTTAAAATCAGTTTTTTAGGTTTTTTTTTTTCTTTAATGCTAGTTTGAAAGCTAATTTTTGTACATGGATAAGTTTGGAGCCTGATTCATCTCTAAAAGCACATCAGATGCTAATGCCTTGAGGGACATGACAACATACATCAGCTAGCTTCAAGATCTTCATAACTCCTTTTCTTAAGGCAATATTTATTATTTTAAGATGTTACCCATGCATAGAAGCCACTCCAGTATTAACTTTCCTGTGAGAAGCTGTTAGACTAAGTAGGACATTTTGTCTTTGAGACAGCATAAGGTTTTTGTTGCTCTTTTGTTGTTGTTCTTCTTCCTCTTACACTGCAGCAGATTTTAAATAGTTTCTTTAGGACTATCTTTTAATCCTGACAGCCAGTCAAGGCATCTTCCCAACCAATTGCTGAGGGGTCCCACTGTTTTATCTTTTGACATTTGTATTACACAAAAGTGAGATTAAGAATTGGGAGGCAAAGGGAGTTGAAACCCCCACAGTGAAAATTCAGTGATGACAGGAGACAATTCTTTTGGCACTTGTTTCATTTTTTAATTCATTCCTTTTACATGCATGAAATGAAATCTCTCTGTGTGCTTGTTTAGAAAACAGGGAAAAACATACCCAGGGAATATGAGATGTGCCCCTCAGCAAAATGATCCCAGGGCTGTAGAGCAGACCCCTCTCTGGCTCACCTGAGCTGGGGAGAATTGTGAGAAGAGCTTGTCTGGTCTGTGCATGGCACAGGCAGAGCAATCCATGCTTCTTACAAAAACCTAAAAGGAGCTTTTCCAGCACAGGGGTCAGTTCTTTAATGAATGCATTGGTAACACTCCCCTGGGTAGAGAGCAATTTCTGCCATGCAAAGGAGAAACAGAATGCAGACTTGGGGCAGGATATCTCTGTTATTTCATGTCTTCTGCAAAATGAACTCTGTGGCTGTGTTCCTGCTCGTGGCATCTCTTTGATGCAAATATTCAGTTAAGCATTACAATAAGAGTGTGTCCAAGCCCTCAAAGGCTAAACAAGTTGATGGCTTGAGTTACCTGTGAATCAGTAGAGTCTGTCCAGCACAATCCTACCGGAGTTCTTGGCAAAAGCATCCCTGGGCAGGTTCATCATATTGGGTGCTGGTGAGGGGAAAGGGTGCAAGGAGGAGGACACCAAGAGGAGAAGTCAATAATTGGCTCTGAATTGGTGTTGGTGACATGGTTTTGGGTTCCATGGGACCATGTTTGCAGAGTAGCAGCTGCTTGGGAGAGATGGGATCCTCCTCATAAGGAGGACTTTAGTAATGATGGTGGGGGGGAGGGATTGCTGACAAAAGGACAAGGAAGGGTTCACAAAGCCATCAAAATGGGCTTGTGGACAAGGTCACCTCCAGCACTTGCATGTGAGCAGGGAAGTGCCTCCAAGGCACCACTGTCACACATAAATATCCCAAATCATCTCCAGGAACTGATCGTGCTGGGATGCACCTCTAAAGTGCCTGGGTGCCAATGCACACAGCATGGGGAATAAACTTGAGGAGAAAGAGGTCTGTGTGACGCTGTAGGGCTGCAATTGTTGGGACCACGGAGATGGAGTGAGTTGGCTCCCAGATGAAGTGTTGCATTGGAGAGCTACACACTCTGCAGGAAGGACAGGATAGGAGGATGAGGAGGAAGAGTTGCCCTTTATGTGAGAGAGCAGCTGGAGTGCATGGGAATCTGCCTGGAGATGGCTGAGGAGCTGATGGAGAGTTTATGGGTCAGGATTACAAAGAGGACAGGCAAAGTGGAAGAGGCCCTCTACAGACAGATAGGAACAGCCTTACTTTTGCAGACTCTGGTCTTCATGGGGGATTTCAAGTACCCCAGTATCTGTTGGAAAGACAACACAGCAGGGCATAAATATCCCAGGCAGTTCTGGAGTGCATTGATGACAACTTTGGGGGTCTGAGGTACAAATAAATGGCAAGATCTCCAGATGGCCAGAAGTGGACATGTCCACTGAACCTCCCTGTCATGGCAGCGAAGGATTCTGCAGCCAAAGCATCCAAGGATCAAAGACTTGGCACTGTGAGAAGTGAATTATGTTGGAGGGGATTGGTACAGCAACAGTCATTTCTTTCCATACTCATAGATGGGCACTCAACTGACCTGTAAGTTCATCAGAAGTCTGAACCATTCCCAGTATTTCAGTACTGCACAGGACTATTTTACCTGTGCAAGCTTGTCCTTTCATGGGCCGTGCTGGGATATGCAGACACAGTTCCACAGATTCAGTTTTGTAACTGGTTTTAGGGAGAAAGGAATCCTTAAATCCCCAGTTCCTCTGAAGAAAGTGCCCACAACACAGATGCCAATATTTGTATTGGTACCTGATGAAGGCAAGTCCATTTTTGTCCATTGTTGTAGGCTCCTGTTTGTCTTGTAACAGAGAATAAGGGTGACCTGAATAATACAGTTATTGCTTTATTGTTGCCCATGGCAAAAGGAAATGCTCTTCTGTGTTTTAGAAGAGCACTTTTTCCATCTTTCCTGTGTATGTGACCTTAATAGTTCTGCCAGAATAACACACTAGACCTACATCTTTTATCTAAACTGCTCTAATTCAACTTTCACCACTTATATCACTGTTTGCAGCCCCATCACATTTATCAAAGCCACAGGGAAAGACCCACATTGTTCTGAAAACATTTTGCACTTTTAAAAGAGTCACATTTCTTCTTCCTTTGAACAGTTTTGGAACCAAACTTTTGCTGTTGTATCTGTAACCTCCTCAACTCCCCACAAAGGGAATTGATCCCAAGATCACATACCAGGCACTTAAGATTGGAACAGCAGAAACACAGGAAGTATTTTACCAGTCCTCTACCTCTTTGTCCAAACCAAATGTAGACAAATCTATCTTTACACAGCAAATCCCATGGGCTGAAAGAATCACAGAATTGTTGGGGTTGGAAAAACCATCTTGTTCCAATCCCCCTGCCATGGGCAGGGAAACATTCCACTAGATCAGGTTCCTCAAAGCCCCATCCAACCTGGCCTTGAACATTTCCAGGGATGGAGTCCACAACCTCTCTGGCCAACCTTTTCCTTGTGATTAACACTCAACTCATGTTTTTTTTTTAATTCTATAAGACATCCAAATTAAAGAAAACATGATTTCAAACTGCAATAAAATATATTTCTTTAACCTTACAAATAAAAAATTAAGCAACGACCAAAATCATATTTATTTTATTTTCCAAATCCAGCTCATGAATTGACACAGTTTGGACAAATCCCTTAATTTCTTTGGTATGCAGCATTTTTCAGAAGTTCCAATTCTGTCTGCAATTAACACAAAGCTTTCCATCACACAGCTGAGTGCTTAAGTTCTCAAGTCCTACAGCTCTGTCAACTGATTAAAGAGGTCTTAGTCTGAATTTATCACAGGAATAAATAAGGTTAATAGAAATAAATATATTTTATTTTTCCTGATTGTCTTGGAAAGATCATATCTTTTACCTAGAAAGAAAGGTCACTGATATTTGCAACTTGCTTGACCTCTTTTGCTTTACATGGCTCATTTGATTTTTGATCAACATGCTCCAGTCCTGCTTCTCAAACAGTCTGTCTGTGGCAAAGGATTCACCTCCCAGCAGAAATAAAACAACCACCTGGGCAGCTGCTGCATTTATGACATTTACTGCTCAATTGCAGCATTGTTAGAAACTGTGAGCACTACAGGTCTAACTTCCCAAAAATTACTTTGGATAAATTGGTGTGAGAAGAATCCTACTGGTGGCAATAAACCTTGTAAAAGGAAGAGCCTTGTTTCTTGTATAAAATTAGCTGGCTCATTAACTCTAATTATACCAGCCCAATCACTTATGAGGGTCAAACACAGAAACAAACACAGCAGACAAATCTTTAGGCTTTAGTAAATTTGCAAGGGTAGAGTCACCCATTATTCTTCTCCTGATAAAGCAGCATGTGCTGTGCTACCAGCACTAGAGCCAAGTGGAAAAGTCCTCAGACAAGGGATGGCACAGAAACTCACACAGAGAGCAGGAAGAGGAGAGAAGGACAAAAGCTCATTTGTGTTTTTTGTGTTGCCTGTTATTTCCAGTAAAATGAGTCGCTCAGAGATCACAGCACTCCAAACCTGACTCCAGCTACTCAGTCATAGCAAGTGGTCATCAAATGTGCCCTACACAAAACTGAGCCCCTTACAGGCAACTCAGCACTGCCCAAACCCAAGGACATGTGAAGAGTTGTAGTGGAGCCACCACTGCAGCCCAGATAAACAGGGAGAGCAAGGCCAGCGGTATGAAAACCACCATAGAATCTCAGAATAGTTTGGGTTAGAAGATACCTTAAAGATCATCTTGTTCCAACACCGTGCCATAGACAGGGACACTTTCCACTAGACCAGATTGTTCAGAGCTCCATCCAACCTGGTCTTGAACACTTCCAGAGATGGGACAGCCACAGCTTCTCTTGGAGATCTGTACCAGTGACCCAGTGACCATGACCTTCAAGTTGCCTACCAGGCAGTTAAGGGTAGTAATACTATACAATTTCAGCAGCTGAGGTGGTTTGCAACAAAGCTTTGTTAGACTTAGATGGCAGAACGACAAACTGATGACAGGGAATATAGCAAAGATGAACAAAGAAATGGGAAGTTTCTTGGGAAGTGGAATAGATCATCCCTGATTCAGAAATACCCCAGGGTACCCTTCCTGCCTGGGCTGTGCTCTGTACTGACATGTAACTCCATGTCTTAACAAGTGGCTGAAAGGAACACAGACAAGATTTCCCAATTCATCAGGAACCAATAAGAACATAAATGTAGCCATTGCCATAACAGCCTCCTCTGGGATCACTCAGGAAACTCCACCAAATGAGAGACTTTGCAGACCCCATTCAACCGAACGTCGATATTAAAGCTGTTACATTCAGCTATTCAGGGACTACTCTCAGGAAGTGTTAATTTTCTGCAGATGTCCCAACTGAGACACATAACTCGGGAGGGTTTAGTTAAGGATGCAGCTGAGTGGTTTCCCAGCCTGGTTTGCAGGAGTGTGTCTGACAACAGACTCTTGGCTGTGCTGGTGGGCCCCTCTTGGCAGTGTTTATGTGGTAAACCAGCCTTCAGAAAGGTCAGAAAGGCAACAGCGATAAAACAGGCAACAAAGTGGACCTGATTTCACAGGAAAGGAAAAAAAAACCCCAAACCTAAAAATGACCCAAAACCTGAAAAACTCTCCCCGCATTCCAAAGCTTCCAAAATAAGCAACCCATTTTCATTCATGCAACTATCTTTTACTTCGAGGGAAGTTTATTATTAATGTCATCATTAGGCAAACAATGTGACAAAAAAAAGTGACAACGTGGTACATCAGTGAATATCAGCGTTGCTCAAGGACTGAATATATTGACCCCATCAAGAAGTTCCTCCGAGACTGAAGGAAAGCACCAGCTGCCAAGTTTATGCTTCTCCTGTCAGGTCTGTGGGCTCTTGCCTGACAGACCATGTAGAGATGTTTGTTGAGGAAGGGAACATCGACTTTAGATCACATTAAGAAGTTTCTTCACCCTGTTATTGTCAGATATAAAATGTCCAGACTTCAAGAGTGAAGTGGAAGTTTAGTAGCACCAAGATCTAAGTCTGGATAAGTATTGGCAGGAAAAGAAAGTCTGAGGAAGTCTTAAGCTTGGCACAACAGGATATTGATCTGTTTCAGCAAGTCCAGAGGAGGCCACCAACTTAATTAGAGGATGAAGCACCTCTGCTATGAGGAAAGGCTGAAAGAATTGGGATTGTTCAGCCTGGAGAAGAGAAGGCTTTGGAGTGACCTAATTGTGGCCTTCCAGTACCTCAATGGAGCCTACAAGAAAGATGGAGAGACTATTTATAAGGGCCTGGAGTGAGAGGACAAAGAGGAATGGCTTTAAACTAAAGGAAAGTAGGTTCACATTAGATATCAGGAAAAAATCTTGACTGTGAGGGTGATGAGGCCCTGGAATAGGTTGGACAGAGAAGCTGTGGCTGCCCCATCCCTGGAAATGTTCAAGGCCAGGTTGGATGGGGCTCTGAGCAACCTGGTCTAGTGGAACGTGTCCCTGCCCATGGCAGGGGGATTGGAACAAGATGGCCTTTAAGGTCCCTTCTAACCCAAAGAGTTCTATGATTCTATGATTCTTTCAGCCAGTGGGATTTGCTCTGTGAAGATAGATTTGTTCTTTCCAACCCAAACCATTCCATGACTCCATGATTCTATGAAAAGAAAGGGTGTGCTACAGACAAGTATCTGGAATTTCCAAATCAAAGCTCTTTGAGCACTTTTGCTCTGTAGATTACTTTCAGAGAATGTTTTGAGGAAAATAAAAATCTGACACACCCATAAATTTCTTCACCAAAAAATATCTTGTTGAAATACCTTTATTAAAGCAGAAATAGAAGGAAATGAAAAAAAAATAAAAGTGAATCAGGTCTGTCATCATGATATAATATCCTCACATGTGCAATTTCTATGAGTTTAAAACCAGAGCCTTGGATTAGCCAAAAACCATGTGAGAACTGTAGACAGCTTGGATAGACGTATGAAAGTGTACACTGGACAATGAGGGCAGAGTTCATACTCACATCCTCAGGATACTCTTCCTCCACCCTCAGGATGCCCTTCTCCTTTGTAAACAACAGGAATTTGAGGCCTCTTGTCTCTGTAAAAAAGAAAAGTAAATTGTTTTGCATCTGCTAAAACTATACTATTTGTGCACTCTGCCATTTAGCAGAGAGCAGATGATGTGAGGTGCCTTATTCTCTGACAGGACAGGCTATTTTCCAACAGATCCACACAGGGCATTGTTTGAATTTTAAATCCCTGGGAGACACATCCTGGCAGGCATGGCAAACCCCTGGCAGGGCAATACCATTTTTCAGTGCATACATATGTAGCAGATACTTGACATTTCCAAGATGCACCTCAAGGACAGTATAAATCATTCAGAAGAAAAAAGTGTTGTAAATTTATGCTGGTGTTCGGCCACTGCCTTGGAGCCACTTTTTATTCATGCAGACTGGGGGCTTTGGGCTGCTGGCTGAAGAAAACCAACAGGAAGAGCTGGTTGTGACATTTTAGGGTGGTTTAAATAGTTTTTTCCAGGCCTGCCTGGAAAATGATGGTGAGTGGTCGTTCAGAGCCTCAGTCCTTACCTCTGAGGGTCATGGTGTGTTGCTGTGTGACAGAATTAGAGCCCTGCTAAAACCAAATGGGAACTTGGGTTCTCTCTGCCTTTAGTTGGAAGCAATAACCACAGCTCCTGATGACTCACAGAGCTGAAAATTGTATTTTTTTGCACCAGTCTAAGCCAGTGTGACCCATTTAGCATGAGTTTAACATAGGACCATGCTTATTTTATAAAGCCTCTTGTGTGCAGAATTTCTAACTCACTGTTTACATTGAAGTTTGCAAATTACTAACCCTAAGCCATTTTAAACTTCTCTCTGGAAGAATTGTCATAGTTTTCCTTCCCCTTAACATCCAAAGTTCTGCCTGTGCTAAGCCTGAGGGTCCTTTGTTCGTGGAATGACACTCACTTAAAACTTTTCAAGTGCATGGCAATTCGAATGGGCAAAATTCATTTTCACACTGAAAGCAATTTCCCTCCAAACTTGGCTTTAATTAGGGAAGAAACCCTTATGCATTACCAAAATACTCCTTTTTTTTTCTTCCTTTTTCGTTTTATTTTGCTTCTCTGTATGTTATATTGATTATTTGTAGCCAGAACTTGTAGTGATAAAAGAAGGTTAAGCTTATTAAAGTGCTAAAAATAAAAGCATACTATGAAACCTGAAGGGGCCCATTTTGGTTACTGCCAAGTGGGGGCATTTTAAAGTTCTCATTCACAAGCTCACTTTCCTGCCTTTCAAGTGTTTTTACTGAAACTCTGCCTCATGGAAACAATCCATTGTTGCTGTTGTAAAGACTCAGGTGATGTAGGGGATTCCTTTACAGTTTAGGACAAAACTCCAGCCAAGGTGACTCCAGTAATTTCACATATAAGGCTGCAGTTGTTGGTCATTAGAAGGGCTTGATCTCAGGAGACAGGTAAATAGCTGGGGTTGAAAGATACCTCTTGGTGTCATTATTATTTCTGTCTCTGTGTGATAAGTGTGTCACAAAATCATAACAAATTTCTGGTTGGCTCTGTTGCCTTCACTACTCCTATTGTAAGACTGTGGTTTAGATGGAAAATTATAAATATTTTCCTAATTCCCTGGTGTATTTGTTTGCAGTCCTGTCCTTCAGTTTACTAAAATGGTGATCCCAACCCCCTAAAGTTTTTATTTTCAAACCATACCATAAATTTATCATCAGAGATTGAGGCCATAAAATTGTTTTGGTCATTGGTTTCTTCGAGAAATCCCAGACCCAGGACTGGATTATCGTATCTGTTTGGGAACAAAGTCACCCTCCCTGCATACCAAAGACAAAGAGAAAGGAAAAGGCAAATGCTTCCACCAGGATTTTCAATCTACCAAGCACTCTACCACTCCTGCCTCTCCATCCCCAAACAAGGTACCTTGGAGGGAGCCTCAAAGTGGCCAAGGTGAAGCATCACTAGTTCACCAAAGATTCACTGAAACAGCTGTCAGTGACACATTAACCATTGACTTATTAACATCACTGATTTATGGCTTATTTCTTTGTAATTTGGCCCAAATTCTCTTTCCCTCCCTTGCCTCCCTGTGTTAATCAGCAGAAATATCTAGTTAAATTGCTTTACATATTTATGTCCCATTTGTATAGAGTTTTAGAGCTGTTTTGGTGGGGGTTTTTTGTTTGCTTCAGTTTTCCCCCTGTGCCTCGGGATTACAAGTCGCTTCAAAAATAGAATTGACATGGGAGGTTTGCTTATTCCAAGGCTGGTATTCCCCACTGGGAGAACAAGTGAGCAGAAACAGGACCACCAGGCTTCAACCTCCTCCTGCAACATCCCATCAACTCCAAAAGGACCTGCAGGACACATCCATCCTACTCTTGAAAGGCTGTGCTGGGCTAAACCAAGATGATGTTTGCAAACCACAGTGCTTAAGATCTGATTATCCCATTCCAGGCAGCACTAAGGGGGCGTTCACAGTGTTTAATTTTATTGAGGGAAGGCAAACCTCCTCAGGCCTCCCTGCAGGCAGCACAAAGCACTGGGTGCCTCGGGAGGGCCTTTTAAGGAAGCTAAATTAAGCTGCTTCTGTGATTTCCTTCTGCCCCAGGAGAAGCACAGACAGATTACTCTTGTTTTAGAAGGCTATAGATCACAAATTTCTCCTCTGTAGCTCCTCTATGCCTAAATGATTAATTTTCTGAGGCCAATCAGCTTTTAAGAGATGCTGAGCAGTGAAGGGTGGCTGTACTTAGATCCTGGGAAATATTCTACGTGTGCAAGTTCTGCTACTGTGATTAGGCACTTGTCAAGGTGTTCAGCACATTTCCCTTCCAGATTTCCCAAATCCAACCCTTCCAAACTCCAACAATGAGGTTAAAACATGTAGGTGCTTTCCTACATAACATTCTATTTCGTAGCACAAAGCCAAGGTCAGAATCTGTACTTCTAAAATTAACAAGTGCTCCATCAGGATACATTCTTATATTCTTAATTTTGGGTGGAGAGGGACTTTTTACAAGAGCACATAGTGATAGGACGGGTTGAAATCTGTCTACCGTGTTTCACTTGTGAAAAACACCTCGTTTTTCATGCACATACCTTTGCAGTGGCAGACCTTGGGCCAATCCCAAGCACAAGCACAGGTTGGGTGGAAAATGGGTCAGGAGAGGAGATTCTCCCTGAGGAGAAGTACTTGGAAGTGTTTGTGGATGAAAAGCTTGACATGACCCAGCAGCGTGGGCAGCAGGTCGAGGGAGGTCATTCTGCCCCCGTTCTCTGCTCTGGTGAGATCCCACCTGGAGTGCTGGAAAGACAGGAATGTTGGAATGAGCCCAGAGCAGAGTCACCAAGTGCATCACAGGGCTGGAGCACTTTTCCTGCGAGGACAGGCTGAGAGATTTGGGGATGTTCAGTCTGGAGAAGAGAAGGCTTCCAGTACAGAAAGGGGCTTACAAGAAGGCTGGAGAGGGAATTTTGAAAGGCCATGTTGTGATAGGACAAGGGGGAACGGCCTCAAGATAAAGGGAGGTGGATGTACCTTGGATATTAAGGAAGAAATTCTTCCCTGTGAGAGTGTTCAGACACTGGCACAGGTTGCCCAGAGAAGCTGTGGCTGCCCCATCCCTGGAATTGTTCAAGGACAGGTTGGACAGGGCTTGGAGCAACCTGGGATAGTGGAAGGTGTCCCTGGCCATGGCAGGGGGTTGGAACTGGGTGATCTTGAAGGTCCCTTCGATCCAAACCATTCACTGATTCTGTGACCCTGGGTACAAGTGACAGAAACTGCTGCTCACTGCAACGTGCTGCTGTGCCATTTGTGGGTTTGCTCATAATTTTAATAACTCAGCACCTCGTTTTGTTTTGGGTTTGTTTGTTTGTTCGTTTGGGGCTTTTTTGTGTGTTTTGTTTTGTTCTGTTTTTGCTGGCATTGAAAGGAAAAATCAGACACTTTCCTAGAAATGCCTTCAGCTCAATGCAATGCTGGGAGCTCTCCAAGGCTGTCGCACTGACACGTGTGTGGATGTAGCTCTTCTAAGGCTCTGTAGAAGAGAATTTTAATATCTTCATAGACAGACAGAGGATGAGAATCTTAGAGGCCTTTTTATCCCTTCCTGCTGAATCCTGAATGTGAGGAAATCATTTGGGCAGAGGTCAGTGATGCCAACTGAAGTCCACAGTGTTAAAGTCAAATAAAAGTGTTTTTAGAAGCATTGGATAAAGCAAATAAAATGATGTTAAATCGATCTATAAAAGGGTATGACCACATAGATTTTTTTCATGAGCATAATCTAAAATAAGAGGAATGGAAAACCATCTTTCCCAAGTGTTATAAAAGACTTTTATCAGGTTTCTAGGAATTAAATGTCTTTATTCTGTGGTTCTGTTGATTTGTTGGGGTTTTGCTCCTTTTCTCTTTTTTTCTTTTCTGTGGTTTTTTGAATTTATTTTTTTTAATTTTATTTTGAGATATTATTCTAATTGTACAATTACATTAGCAGACTTTAACACTGTTTCACTTAAAATTGTCGAAACCTGAATGGGACTGCATTCTACAGTTTATCTGCAAACCCTCATTTCTTTGTTCATCACAAAAGTGGCCACATTAATTCATGTACTTTCCTTTAGAACCAAAGAGTAAGTTACTTGAATCTTTTCTGGCATGTCCTACCTTGACCCCTAATACAATTAATTGAAGAATTTTCATTAGTTGTGTTAAGGATGAGAGATTATTTTCAAATTTTTACCTGTGGTTGATTTCCTCCTGATCATATTCATGTACTTCATGGCTATTCAAAACTACTCAGGAGGTGACCATCACTTCCATCTAAAACCAATACTAACTTTTGACTCCACTAACTGTGCTTTGAAAACAAGGCACCTATGGTATAAAACCTGCAGAAAAGGGTGTGGGTTTCCAGCAGAAATCTTGGAAATCTTGACTGGTTTGTCCCCTAAGAGATGTGCAGCCAATAATTTCTGAACACAGTGGAAGACTGTGTGCCTTTGGTCAGCTTCTGAGTGGTTTTGAATAGCCTTAATACAACTAATGAAAATTCTTCATGTATCTTAGTCTGAACCATCTATACACACCTCCCTTGCAGCCTGAAAATGTGATCCAGGAGTTGGGTTGTGATTTGTTTAATCTGATCCACTGCTGTAGTTTGGGAAGAACTGAACACCATGGACTTGCTCTCTGTGGACTGGGATACTGTCCAAGGTGACTTGATCAAGTAGAGACATGAGGGGATGGTCAATAACCCAGATAAATCTTATCCCTGCACTATCATAACAAGATAATTTCAGACACAATCTGCTCTGTCCATTTTGTAATTTAATCTAGTAGATTTATCAGCCTTGAGCTGCTTTCCATTGAATTCCCTGTCATTCTTCCCATTGAATTCAGTGGGAATGGGATGAGAGGTAACTTCCATCCTGTCATAAGACACATGGAGAGCTGTCAGTCCTTCTGCCTCTGACTGAGGGGTTGGGTGTTCATCAAAATGGGTGATGTTTCTCCTTTCCTGCAGTGCTGCAGCTCACAAACAAGAGGCTGCTCCTCTCTTTATGGCCACGAGTAAATTGCTGAATTGCTGTTGGTGCAAAGTCTTTGTTTTAGGTTTGCACCCTGTAATTATCTTCTATTATCTTCATTTGCAGATAGTATTGAAGCCAACATTGAGACAGCATCTTCTAATGTAGAATCAGCCAATGAACAGTTGGCAAAAGCAAGTCAACACCAAGTAAGTGGGTCTCAAGAATTACTTTCAGTAATAATGTTTAAAATAGTATTTAATATATATGTAAGCAATAATATTTCAAATAAAGAGAACACTCAGCATCTGTGAACCACATGGCACGTGGGCTGTGTTAGATTTGTGCTACCTGGAAAGATGATAAAGCATATTCTAAGTCAGAGCTGAACTTTTTATATATATATATGTAAATATATATGATTAAATTACAGTAGCATAGACAGGTTGCTTTAGAGTAGTCATTAGGAGATCTGCATATTAAACAGACATTTCCCAGTAGGAAAGTCAACAATTAGCTGCTGTTGTTCTTGAAAAGACGTCATAAAACCCACATCATTTCAGTGTAATGTGCTTCTGTTTGGAGCATTTCCCTCTAATCAGGCAACAGTCCTTTACAAAAACAACTGAGTTGTCCAAGGACATGATGTGGTTGGTGAATAATGGCTCTGGGAATGGTTTTGAGCACTTTTTAAAGGCAGTTTGAGGATTTGGGGTTTTTTCGTTTTGTTTTTTTGTTGGTTTTGTTTTTGTTTTTTGTTTTTGGGGTTTTTTTTGTTTGTTTGTTTGGGGTCTTTTGTTTGGGTTTTTGTGAATTTTTTTTCTTAATTGGAGAAAGAATAAAACACGCACCCTCCCACAAACATTGATCTTTTTAAAAATGGCTTGACCAGAAAGAACTCTTGGATGGTTATAATTAAAACTTTCTAGGGATGAAGTGGGGTAGGGGAGTGAACAAATTAAAAATTATCACTTGCATTGGATTGACAGAACAAAAGCAGTCAGTTTTCTTTTTTTCCCTCAGCCCTAAATTGGTGATTTTCGGGTATCTGGAGTCTTGTTATGGGAAAATATAACTGAGGTCCCTAGGAGTACGTAGTGCCTCCTTGGTGGTCCTGGGACACAATGAACTCTGAAGGTCTGGGACAAACCTCCAGGCCAAAGGAGTGAGAGCCACAAGCATTTTACTCTGATGTGAAGGAGTAATGTGACTTTAAAATTTTCTACAGCTCATTTTCTGGGGAAATGTATTTTGCAAATTGTGAGTAATAAGAGCAGCTTCGTAGAACTTCGATATTGCAGAAGAAAAGTGCGGTCTTTGGCTACGTTTTGGATTTAAATGCATATATATTCAAGATAATGTGTGTCTCCCTGAATGTAGTCCTGCATTTGCTTTGAAAATAACTTGTTATGTACCACATGAAGTCTAAAATGAGCCTAGAATGAGTTTAATACTCAACCTGACTGTAGAGATGATCACAGAGCTGCAAATGAGTTAATGATGACTTTGGCTAAGAAGGTCGAAGAGTAGTCAGGCAGAAAATGAATGCAGCACATTCTGAAGGATCTGCTTTCTTCAGCCAGCAGGAGATGCTGAAATAGCCTGCCCAGTTAGGAGGCCCTTTATTCTTCAAACATGTTGATCAAAATGAAGATAGAGCCACTTTGAGTGAGTCAACGCCTGCTAAGAGAGTCAATGTGAAAGGGAAAACACTTCAGAATCTCTCAGGCTCTGAAAACAAGCCCATGTAGACAGATAGCACTTAGAAAAATTTGGCTGCTAAAGAAAATAAACAATTCAGATGTCCTGTAGAGCTCATGGACACTGTTGGATGAGGATCATGAGACAGACGTGTTAAACCCAGCTCATCTGAGGTTCCCTGAGATGTGAAGAGAAATGAGGTGAAGCTTTTGTGACTTCAGCTCCTGGCCTGCTGCCTGGGCTTGGTCACATTGCATCTGTTAATGTGCCATGACATCTGCTCATCCGACATCCACTGGAACCCACAGCATCCTGATCCCACAGCCCTCAAGGGCTTCTGCAGGCTGCAATGTGGATGCCCCCTGCATCCCTATGGATAATGCAGTGTGAGTACAGGTCACCCTTCTGGGTGGTATGTCTGGTTTGGGCTGCTTTAGAAATATCTGGAATGAGTTGGGGAGAATGATCAGCCAGATGGCCCTGTGGGGGAACTGTTTTTAAGGGATCTGCCGCAGCTTTACACTCTGGAAATTCCCCCTGTGCTCATCTGTGCTGCTCAGGGATCAAAAGCACAGACTGTTCTTCAAATCTTATTGAGCAGTTTTCCTTCTTTTGTTCAACTACTAATTAATTAGTATATTTAGCTGTTACTTCTGTTACAGTGTGATTATCCTGTAAATACAGACTGGCTTACGTACATTTGTTATTTATTCCTATTTATGTGTATATAAACGTCTCAATGTGTGTGTATATAGCCTTTTTATGAGTCTAGCAACAAAAATACACATAAATTGAGAAATCAGAAATGTCAACATCACTGAGACATTCAGGCTTAAGACCTGCTGCAGACCTTAATGACTGGGATCTCTGTCAGGAATAGAGATTGAGTGGCTGGTTATTTAACATAATGTTTGCAAGTCACTTCAACAATACAACTTGAAGCACTAGTCCCAACCTGTGCATTAACATAACAAAGCATCAGTAAATTGTTTTTCCTTAACTAGTGCAAAATAAGGCATTTAGGTTCCCTGAAATGATAGAAATGTTTAAATAAAGGCAAAAAATCTTTCTGCTGAGCTCCTTTGTCTGCATTTTGAATTTGGTAAGGTGGTCCTTCATCTTGAGATATGTGTGCTAATAGTAATGTTTTATTACTTTGTGTGAGTGTTCCATCTAAACTCTATAAGGTTTAATGGGAGCTGTCAGAGCTTTAGAATAATTTAATTTTTTTTATTATTATGAGCAGATTTTTTTTCCCCTTCATATTAAATTCTCATCACAGAATAATTGTTTGTGCTTAAACTTATTTTTACTACAGGTTACACTTAAACTGGGCCACTGCATTACCTGTAGGAACAGACAGGGTCAAAATGCAGATGAAAGAATAAATGTTGGATATTGATACCGGGAGCAGAGGAACAGAGGCCTTTTTGCATATGGAAACCCTTTTGGTCACAGAAACTTGGCAATCTGACTTTGATGTCCTACTTGCACTAGAAGATGTGAGTTTGAGAAATGATTGAGAGGCAAACAAATGGCAGGGAGAAGCCAGCAGAAATAATCTCCTGCACTAGACTTGCTTCAGTGCTTTTCTTTTCAGTGAAGGTCTCATATCTCCCGAGCCTAAAGGAGGGATGATGACCCTTGCTGTTAAATACCAGTGGCCCAGATTTACCTCTTGAAATTTCCCTGTCCATGCCCCAGAGAAAATGATTCATCCCACCCATCTTAAAACACCAATTCTAGCATGGGTCAAGTTGCTCTCTGGAAAATAGGGATTTATTGCACCAAATATGAGTGTGTTTGGTGCAGAAATGTGTGTCTAAGTGTCTGAACTCCCTTTACCAAGAGGAGGAATTGCTGCCAGCACATGACTTGTCTTATCTCACAGGAGATTCCTGACACAGATGGGGCTGATGCCTTCCTCTCTGGACGTGTCTCTTCTCTCCTTTGTCTAAAAAGTGTAAATAATAATAATTACATCATAGATATTTCAAGGGGAAATGAATCCCATGCCTATCATGTATCTCTGTGTGAAAAAAGGGAGTATCTAGCAGTCTCAGTACCTGCCTTTGAGGTTAGTTTAGGTGGGCTGAACATCACCCCTAAGGGATGTCTACGTTGAGATGAGCAGTTTCACTTTGTTCAGATCACCCTCAGCTTCCTGCAGATGGATTGAGAGGAAGAAAAAGAAACCGATGTAGACTCCATGGATAAATATTAAACCAGTTACTCTTTTATTATGCAGAGTTTGGCTTAAGTTCAGCTTGGCCACACTGACTGAAGGACTCTGTGTGCTGACTGTTGAAGCTGATTTGTTTTGGAAGAGCTGCTTGTGTTGCTGTCATTAATGCTGGGTGTTTTCCTTCTCTGTATCCTCAGTGGAAATCAACTGATTTGGGTTTCACTCTCATCACAAAGGCAAACAGCAGCTCAGTGACCACTTGTGTGGTCTAAGAACAATGAAGGGTTTTCCTGTAAGGAAGCAATTCCTGGGTCTGGCTTTCAAGCTGCACAGAGGGGCACTTTGAAGGCTGGAGCTTTAAGGAAAAAAGCCTCATAAATCTGTGACATTTGTGGAGATCTTATCATCTGGGGACCACTGATAAAGGACTGGCTTCAGCTTTTGCACAAATAACTCATTGGTGTTTAAAAAAAAAAAAGAAAGACACAAAAGAAAATGTGAGCTTCAAAAATCACCTTCTGTGAGTCTGACATTTTCTGGCATGGTGGGCTCTAAAATCACTTGTTACTTATAAATGTTGTGATAAAGATTGTCTTCTCCTCTTTGCTGTGGGTACGTCCTAAAATCCTGACTCAGGGTGCCACTAAATGATTTCAAAGCTAGTTTTAAAATTTAAAATTAACAGCCAATTAGCAGCACCCTGACATGTGCAGCAGTCATCCAAACATGCTGCAAAGCCACAGTGGACCAACGTGAGTGGAATATCTTGATGCAAATACAGCTACTTAATCTGGGCTCCTGCCTTCAAGAAAGACATTGAAGCACTGGAGCATGTCCAGAGAAGGAGCTGGTGAAGGGTCTGGAGAGTAAATCATATGAGAAGAGACTGAGGGAAGATTTCTTCACAGAAAAAGGTGTCAAACATTGGAACAGGCTGCCCAGCGAGGTGGTGGAGTCACCATACCTGGAGATGTTAAAGAAATGACTGGACGTAGCACTCAGCGTTATGTTCTAGTTGACAAGGCGGTTACTGGTCAAACTTTGGATTTGATGCTTTCAGAGGTCTTTTCAAACTAAACATTTCTGTGATTCTGTAATTACAAGGACAAGAAAAGGCTGGATGCTCTTATGGCAAATTGGTGACAGAGATGTAATGACAGTCTAAGATGCAGCTCATACAATGAACCTCACGTTGCTGTTGCTTGTCTGTGCCTGTCACCACTGAGAGTGTGGCTGAGCTTGTTGCTTCTTTGGATAATTAGCACTTGGAAGTTTTATTTGGGGGATTATGAAGCTGTTCTTTCTTCTGGCAGTTTCTGCCTGTGAAAGTGATGGGAGCTGAATTAAAGCTGCAATAGGAACTTGGAGCTCTGTAAGGACTCCACAAAGAGCCATCACTGAAGTGACTGTTTAATTACATGACTGAATCTTAATCCTCCCCTTCAGGAGCAGAAGGAGACTTTGCCACCATCCAGAGTCCTCCTGTACTATAAACTCCAGTTAGGAAAAGAAGTCCTCCCCAAATTTCTTGAATCTCTCAAAACCCAACCAATTTTCAACCCCTTTCTTTGTGTTTCTCAGCAATACACTCACACCAGCTCAGCTCAGGAACCTCTGCCTGGACTTCCCCCTTAGATGGAATTTCTTCAACTGCAAAACAATTTCTTCTCCATGGCACTTGCTTTCATTCCTTCCCTCTCCCATTGAGACATATCTTTCCATTTTTGCTCTCTACTGCAACCCCCCACTCCTCCCCTTATGAAGAATGGCTCCCAGCACCACTGATGCCTCCACCAGTCCCTTCCCTTATTATGATCTCACTAATTTCCATGCCCAGGTTGCACATAAGGGTGTTTCCCTGTATTTCCTGTCAGATGTGTCCCCACATGGTCTATAGCACTACAGAGCCTTTAAGCAACTCGTTTCTGCATGCCTGCCCCTTCTTTCAGGCTCCTTTTATCTTGGCAGCAAACAAGGCTGTCTGGGGCAGTGCTTTCAACAGTTAAATTGAATCCTTGAATGGTTTAGGTTGGACAAGACCTCTAAGATTATCCAGTCCAACCATTAACCCAGGGCTGCCATGTCCACCACGGAACCACATCACTAAGCATCACAGCTTGATGTTTTTTAAATGCCTCCAGGGATGGTGACTCCACCAATTCCCTGGGCAATTGCAGTGCTGTCAGTGAAGAATTTTTTCCTAGTATCCAATCCAAACATCCCCTGGCACAACTTGAGCTCATTTCCTCTTTACCTTGTCACTTGTTGCCTGGAAGAAGAGGCAGACCTCCACCTGGCTGCAACCCCCTGTCAGGGAGTTGTAGAGGGCAATAAGGTCCCACCTGAGCCTCCTTTTCCCCAATCTAAACATCCCCAGCTCCCTCAGCTGCTCCTGCTCACACTTGTGCTCCAGACCTTCCTCCAATACCAGGTGGTTGGAATAAAACTTATGTTCCCTTTCTTCATTTTTCCTTGGCTCCCTGAGAAAGGCAGGCTGAGTTTTCAGATTTAATAGTGCTTTATTTTGAAGGAACTTCTGTTTTTGCATGTTTTTTTTTACTGTATTTAATGCAGCCCATTTGCAAACCAGCTGCTTACTGTAGGAAGTGGTGTTCGAGTCAGCGCCAGTCCAAGTGATAAATGAACTGTGTGAGTGCAGCAACTTAACCTCAGCAAGGTCTGAGCCACAACATTTATTTAAGCCTCTCTTTGTTTTCTGTAAATAATGGATCTGTGTGATCAAATATTTATTAAGAAAGGGTTTGTTTAGAGCTTTTTGGATGTCATGCAGTTGTGTGTTCTTGTGTG
Source organism: Margarornis squamiger (assembly GCA_035222235.1). Taxonomy (NCBI): domain Eukaryota; kingdom Metazoa; phylum Chordata; class Aves; order Passeriformes; family Furnariidae; genus Margarornis; species Margarornis squamiger. Next base: position 148,482,476 of record JAWWTY010000077.1, on the reverse strand, counting down.
TAAAGGTAAAATCTTTCAGGCCTTTTTTAATCACAAGTGAACATCTCTTCATTTTTACCATCCAAAAGGGAGAGAAGCCTCACCCAGGTAGCAGATTAGTCTTTTTTTTTTTTTACTTTTTTTTATAAACAATGCCCTGTAGGATTTTTGGAAGAAAACAAAGAATTAAAAAATAACTATTTTGAGCTTACATTTTATTTAAGTGCAAACCACCCAAGGGAGTAGAAGGGGCATGAGTAGAGGAGAAGGGAAGGAGTCCAGAGGAGGCCATGAACATGAATTGAGGGATTGAGCTCCTCTCCCATGAGGAAAAGCTGAGACAATTGAGATTGTTCAGCCTGGAGAAGAGAAGGCTCAGGGGGGACCTTGTGGCAGCCTTTCAGTATCTGAAGGGGCTAAAAGAAATCTGGAGAGGGGCTTTTACAAGTGACAAGACAAGGGGAATGGCTTCAAACTGACAGAGGTCGGGTTTACAGTGGCTATTAGGAATAAATTCTTCCCTGTGTGAGTGGTGTGGCAATGGAACAATTTGCCCAGAGTTGTGGCTGCCCCATCCCTGGCAGTGTTCAAGGGCAGGTTGGACAGGGCTTGGAGCAACCTGGTCTGGTAGGAGGTGTTGCTGCCTATGCCAAGGGTTTGGATCTGGATGATATTTGAGGTATCTCCCAACTCAAATCATTCCATGATTATGGGATATGATGAAGGGGTTGGGAGCAAATTTAGTGCTGAGCTGTTGCTGATTAATCTGCTTTCTCTGGTGAAAAGCTGAGTGGGTGAGACACAGACCTTACTGACTCTTCACCATGGTGGAATGCACAGCACTGGGACTCTTTCAAGTAAGGATTTAAGACCATCAGTTACATTAATTATGGTGGTCTGCATTCAGTGTTTCAAAAGCAAGAATTTTGTATTTGCAAGCTGAACAAGTCTGATCTGTGACAATTCAGAGATGGCAGGAGGAAATCTCAGGCTGTCTTTTGTTTTTCTAATTCATTTGTTTAACCAAATCTCTTTCCAGGGTACAATTTCATTTTGAGGGGTCAGAGATTAAAAAGCAATTTTCCCTTGCTAGCAGCAGCATAAACTAGTGAGTTACATTTCTCTTAATGGCCTCATTTAACAGAGGAGTGAATGGGAATCCTTGGTTACTGAGTGGAAAACCACACTTAGAGTCATCTTTGTGCCCAGTGGCAGCACAGATAATAAATTGCACTGCCCAAAGGTCAAAGCTTTGAGAAATTGTATTAAAGTTACCTCTTAATGGGCTAGGAATACCAAGAAGTTAGGAATATTAGCATTGGAGATGTATACCTAACTAGAATCCGTGAAAATGAGGAACAGAAGTTAAGTATCGTGGTCTGAGTCCCAGCTGTGTAGCCTGAAGTGGAATTGCACTGGGCTCTGAGCTTGTCACATCTCATCAAGTAGCAAAATGGTCGAGCTTGGTCAGGTCGTACTGGGAACCTCTGCTGAAAATCTGCACATGAGGCAGCAGTGCTTTGCTGTTCGGTTTTCCTTTCTGGCACGGGGACACTGTCCCCACAGTGACACCATTCAGGTATTTCCTGTGAAGTCACTAAAGTGTCAATGAGTCCAGAAGAGGTCATGAAGATGCTCAGGGGGCTGGAGCACCTCTGCTCTGGAGACAGGCAGAGAGAGCTGGGGTGGTTCAGCCTGGAGGAAAGCAGGCTCTGGAGAGACCTTAGAGCTCCTTCCAGTGCCTAAAAGGGACCAACAGGAAAGCTGGAAAGGGAATTTTAACAAGGGCGTGGAGTCACAGGAAAAGGGGAAATGGCCTTGAGCTGACAAAGGGTCAATTTAGATTAGATATTAGGTAGAAATTCTTGGTGTGAGAGTGGGGAGGCCCTGGCACAGGTTGCCCAGAGAAGCTGTGGCTGCCCCATCCCTGGAAGCATCCAAGGCCACATTGGATGGGGCTCTGAGCAACCTGATCTGGTGGAAGGTGTCCCTGCTCATGGCAGGGGGTTGGAAAAAGATGCTCTAGAAAGTCCCTCCCAACCCAAACCATGCTACGATTCTAAAGATGCCACAGTGGTTTTCAAAGCCATAGTTGAGTTGAGTTCTGATATGGGGATTTGTATTCTGGTTTCCATGTCTTGAATTTACTTGATTTCCATGAAAAGCATCAGTTTCTGAGATCACCTTTTCTTAGGGACAGTGTAGGGGTGTACAGTCTGTGTAGTGTCACCTCATCTGACTTGGTACTTAAAATTTAGGCAGCTAGAACATGACAAGCTAAGCTTCCTTCACATGTCTCTGGAAGACAGCTCATCCTGCTTCTCTTGAATATTGTACTTCAGTCTGTGATGTGCCCACGAGGGGAACATCTTGCTTTCACACTGATAGACAAGTACCTTCAAAAAAGCACTTAATTATCAGGCAGCTTGGATTTGATTTCTTTGCCTAAAAACTAATATTTAGTGTCCTTTTGTGCTGGGTAGAGAATCCTGCTGTGTTTCTGGCTTCCCCTGTGGAAGGCTGTTATTCCTCCCAAAATCACATCACCTGTGCCAGCTGTGTTGAAATGCTGCAGAGAACCTGGGGCATCTCCAGTGGTCAGAAGTAGCTGAAAAGTAAATGCTTATTCCCCTGTTGGGCTTTAATAACTATATTGATCATGAAGGGAAAATTATATGTAAGGAGAAATGAGTTACAGAAAATGAAATTCCTTTTATTTCCATTTTGACAAAGCCTGGAAGGACTTTATTCAAAAGTCTTTTCCATGTTCCTGAAAGAAATCCCTGGCCTGGTAGGACACCTTTGTGGCACATCTCTCAGGTCATGGCCTGGCACTATCAGAAGTGGAGAAAAGAGAGTCACAGTCTTGCTAAGTCCGACTTCAGCAACGTGCAAAGCTCTTGAAAACATTTTGAAATGTGAAATGAAAAGGAAGGAGTTCTGTGCAGGATGGGACAATGTGGGATTTCATTTTACTTTGAGAGAGTTATTGCACGTCTTTCTTTGTGAGGAGAAAGGATTTCCTTAGCCAAAGGTGATGAGAAAGACATGACTTCCTGGTCTTCAGAGAAATATCTTCTACAATTCTATCACATGAGGGTTGTCTTTATTTAGAAGATTCATAGCAGAAGGGGTGCTGCTGGGCCATAACTTGTCCTTGTGTGGCCAGCTCTGATGTCTCCTCCTTTTGTTCTACATCACACACTGTTCTGATTCAGGATCACCAGCTCAACCCTTTGACAATATTCAGTCATTCCTATATTCCCTACTGGGGAATTAAGGGATTAAGGTCTCTTCTGGAATGATCTTAGAAGACTAGGAAATATTCAAAGGAACAAGGTCCTCTTCATAACATTACTTTTTTTTTAAGATGACTCTGGGAAAAAACAATTTACATGGTGGGTCAAAAATTCATTATCTTTTTTATGTCATAATAAATAGTGAACTAGGCCCATTTTAGCAGGTTTGTGTATGTTCCTCATAGCTTGCTTTTTTATCTAGTGAGCCACAACACATCATTCTTTTTCTTGTTTATGGGCAACAGTGCTGTCCATTTATGAGAAACAATCCTTGCATCAGTTCTTTTTACTGTAGGAGACATTTTTCTTACATGGACTTGAAACATATAAAAAGTAAAATAAACTCTGTTTGTATTTATCTCTCCTCTTTAGAGTCTCTCCCAGTGGATATTACCCTTTTCCTGAAGCTTTTTTTTTGTTAAATGTTTAAAGAAAAGGAAATAATCTGTAACTTCAGACTTTCTCTGATGTCAAAGGCACATTTCTCCTTGTCATTAATGGAAGGAGAATGGAGCTTTAGCCACTATACAGGTTGCATTTGCTGATTTAATAGGCATGGGGAGAATTCATGAGCATGCAGGTGAGGTCTTTTTTTTTTTCCTAAGCAGAGAAATCTTAAATTCTACTCACAGTTCCCAGGCTTTTCATGACTGTCTTCCCAGTTGTGTCTTTAAAAAGGGATATTATTCAATCCTGAGGAGTATAAGGCTGTAATAACAAGTGATTTCAGCTCTCACCAATAAAAAATGCCAGGATCGCATTTTTCTCTAAGTTTCAGTTTCTTTGACCTTAAAGGACTGTGAATGTCATGTAGTCACACAACTGAACAAACCTGGCTGTCTTCTTTCACCCTTCTCACTGGGAAGCACTCAATGCATGTACACCCAAGGCTCAGAAACCACAAATGAGACCCTCCTGTCCTTACATCCAAGTCCCACATCTCCAAGGCATTCTGTCCACTTCAGCTGTGGACTCGGCCATTGCCTGGAGGTTCCTGTTTCACTCTGTTGTTCTTGGAGGGAGTGTAGGACAGCTGGGTTCCATTTCTGAGCTCCTGAATGAGACAGCTGAAGTTCACAGATTCATGGAATATCCTGAGTTGGAAGGGACCCACAAGGATTATCCAAGTCCAGCTTCTGGCCCTGCACAGAAACACCTTAAGAATCCCACCATGGGCCTGAGAGTGTTGTCCAAGTTCAATGGTGAACACAAATACTTCAGAGAAAGATTAAGAAACCTTCAAGCAGACAGAAGTATAGTACCATGAATTTCCTTCTGGTTGCTTTAATTTCAAATTCAAAGACTCAGGTTTCTCTTTCAGCTTTTCTTCAGTAAAATCGATGGATATGCAACCAGGGACATAAATCAAAGACTGTCCACTTCTTCTTACAAATCAGCTCAACCTTATCCTGTCAAATAATATGGTGCATAAATATATTTTTGCTAATGTTTTGCTCTTAATCAAGTCTCTGCTTCAAAATACCCTGTTCTTTTGTATTAAAGCTTCCTTAATTTCCCTATTTTATTCTGTTATCTGCATCATCTAATTTGAGGGATTGAGTTCTTGAGGGTACTAAGCAATGTTTCTTCCTGTCCATTCAAGACTTACCTAGATCTGAAACAAGTGGAGAAACAATTAAACTGTTTTTTTGGCAACTATTAGCATGCCTTCCTTATATCTAAAGCAGAAGAAAATTTAAACTGCTTCTCACCGCCACAGGCAAAGAACATGAACATAAAATTCATTACAGCTCAGCTGATGCATGAGATGGGAGTCAACTGACTGTGGGTGTATCCAAACTAGGAATTCATCACTGGGTGTGTTGTCCAGCTATCCTACTTATTCTCTGGAGATCTAGGAAGCATTATGGTTCCTGCATGTGGCTACTCAGAGATGGGATCAGTGATGCCACAGAATCAGGGGTCTGTTACAGCCTCAGAAATGGCCTGTGCTGTATCACAGGTCCTTGTGGATTTATAAGATGCCACAAGACATCTCCTTTCCAGATGTTTGTGTTTAGGTAGGTGGATGAGGAGAGATCCTGCTGCAAGGCAGTTTATTATGCCTTGTTATTGAGTTTTCACCTCAGTGGGTTGAGACCACATGCTTTAGTTTCCTTAAAAAATAATTCTTTAATTAATTTGACTTTAATGTGGCTTCGGTGTGAGTCTTTGCCACATCAGACCAGGCCAATTTAATCTGCTGTCTGGTGTTGGGCACTCACTTTGAGATGTGAGATAGTTTCTGAGAGTTCATGGGAAAGGAGAAGTGATCCAGCCCTGACTATAGAGGAGAGATTAAAAAAAGAGTTGGTTAAGCTAAAAAAAATAAAATAAATTTAAAAAAAATAAAAATAAAAAACAAAGATGGGTTTGAAGATGAAGATAGCAGGCTCTTGGTGCATAAAAGTCTGTTGCAAAGAGGAAAAGGGCAATCACAGAGGTTTTTGTTTATTACAGTCAGGAAGAACAAGAAGTAATGGACTTAAACTGCAGCAAGAAAGAACCAGGGTAGATATTAAGAAAAGCTGTTTAATGATATGGAGATTGAAACACTTTCTGGGGAGATTTTGGAGTCTCCAGCACTGGGTATCTGTACCACTATCTAGTGAAACATATTTCAGGAAGGGTGTTTGTGTAATTGCTGTTACTGCTGCCTGTCAGATCACGCTGCAAGGTGCAGTGTAAACAGGACATGTTCATATTGTATCACGAACCATCATTATCTAATCAGAAAATGTTGCAGCCATGAATCAGTCTTTGATTTTCAATCCCATCCTCTCCTCCTCCCCTGCCTCTGCCCTCAAAAGAAATGTGTTCCTGTTAGGAAACTGCTTTAGGAACCAAAATCACTGATTTTATTTGACAAAGTGATGAGAGTCAGTATTTTCTGTTATCTTTGGTTGGACTTGCTGTTGGGTACAAATCATAGAATCATAGGATGGGTTGGGTTGGAAGGACCTTAAAGATCATCTACTTCCAAGATTCCTGCCATTGGCAGGGACACCTTCCACTAGACCAGGTTGTTCAGGGTCCCATCCAGCCTGCCCTTGAACACTTCCAGGGATGGGGCAGCCACAGCTTCTCTTGGCAACCTGTGCCAGTATCTCACCACCCTCACAGCGACAAATTTCTTCCTAATATTCAACCTAATTTGTCCTCTTTCATCTTAAAGCCAATAAAATCCCATAAATCACTTTACTTTATCCAAAGACTTTCTACCTGGCTTTTTTACCCAGACTTAGTTTGCAATAACTATTTGTCCTCCAAATTATTTCCACAAAAGAGGAGTCAATAAAATTATGATGTGTGTCCTCAGAAGTCCTTTGGATGAGGGCATGGATGTGTATGTGGGAGGTGGGTTACCAATGCCCTCTCCTTCAAGGCTAACAGAGAATCATCACATTTCACTTTAACAAGCTGGGTTGGCTTTCCAAGGCCTGGTTATGTTTGATTAGCATCAGGGTTGGGAATAGGGAGGATTTTTCGGAGAGGAAAAATGAAATGTGATGGTAGAATTCAGGAGGGAATGTATCCATATTGCTGAATAAAATAAGGCCAGGGACTGTTCTGTGGATCCAAGGCCTTGCTCTGTCCCCATGGTTAAATTATATAATAGAAACACAGAATAGTTTGAGTTCAAAGTGGCCTTTAAACACCATCTTGTGCAACCCCCCTGCAATGAGCAGGGACTTCTCCCATGGAGAAAGAGGGTGAGCATCCAAACTGTCCACTGGGAGTGGTTGCTGGCATGTTATGCTGGAACTGGATCATTCTTTGGAAGAACAGGACAAAACTGCATCCAAAATCATTCATGGAGAGCCACCATTTGTGCCTGTGCCTCCTCCCTCTTTGAGTTACTGAGTATGGAAAGAGCTGCTTTGTGCCAAAGCTTGTGCATGGGCACTCCCTGCCTATCTTGTCCTTGCCCCAGGGCTTTGTCTGACCATGATTTAGGCCGGCTCTGATGCACATCTCTCTTTATCCTTGGATTGCACAGCTCTCAGATGCCTCCACGGGAGCAGCACCACTTTTCCTGGGAGCCCTTGGTGGTGAGGGCACTGCCCCAGCTCACCTTGCTGTCATCCCTCCCTCCTGGTTTGCCCTCCCCAGGAAAGCATCTTGCTCTTGCAGCTCCCTGACAACTCAAGGATCTCCAACAAAACAAAAATCCTCTTCTGGATGCATAAATTTATTCAGCACTTGAAATGATTTTTAAGAAGGCCAAGCCCATTGTTCACCAGCTCTGGGAGTTGTGCTGTGAGTCACAAGAAACCTAAGTTTTATTCCTGATGCTCCAGTTGGAGATGAGCTTTGTGTGCTCCTTGGGGTCTTGTTTGATTTGGTGCTTCTTGTGTTTTGCTTTTTTGGGTTTTTGTTTTGTTTTACTGTTTTTTCTTGGGATGTATTTATAAACACAGGAACCTTTTTTGACCTAGAGATTTTGAAATAGCTTCAGTGTGATCAGTAAGGGTGTTGCATAGTTGTTTTACTATTGATGTAACTTCTCTATGGCCTGAAAGGAATTCCTGATTTGATAAGACAAAGTTTTTGTTGTCAGTGCTAAAAGAGATAATAGAGTCAGCACGAAGAGGTGACTGAGGAGCTCCTTGGACACTTGGGCTCTGATAGAGACTAATCCCAAATAACACATGGAAACAAATCTTTTCCACCATGCTCATAAAGGTGATGGTCATTAATTGCCTGTAAGCCTCTATAAATGGCAATTAGAACATGCAATTTTTAGGAATATATGTGCTGGAGGACAAAGGAGGGATGATATTTCTGTATCTACCTGTAAATACATTTTAGAGAGAAAAAGGTTGCTGAATATAAGTCCTGTTTGCATAAAGTCACATTGTGTTGGCAGGGAGGCCCCTGAATTCTGGGTATTGCACTTAGAGAGGATTTAAACACAGCACAGGATCAGCAGCATGCAACAAAGTAAGACCTGAAAGTCCAAGGATTTGGAACTGAGAGCAGCATTCCCAAGACCAGGCAGCAGATTGATCTGTGCAGTAGGAAAGGAGACCACAGAGCAACACAAAGCAGCACAAGGATGTGAGAGACAAAGCTGAGCAGATCAAGGCCTTTTTATTTTTTATTTTTTTTAATTTAAATTTCTCTCTAATTGCTTAGAGTACTTTCTCCTATGCAGCAAAAGAGCCACAAAGTCTGATTCTGCTCCAGGTGTCATTGTCATGACTGTGGAGGATCACTGTGAAATTAGGAGAGAAATAATCTGTTGTACAGAAAGCAGAATATGTCTCACCCTGACCATCAGCTTCTGGACCAGCTGGGGGTTGTTTTCTGCTCTCTCTCAAGCCCCAGAGTGTAGTGAAATGCCTGCATCAATAACCCAGGAATTAGATTACCACTCCAACATGTATTCCAGTCTTCTTGAGCAGCATTGCCCTCAGTGACAGGCAGCATGGGTATTGTTTTATTGCTTTACTGTGGCCTTCCCTGCATTTTAGCATCCAAAACTAGTTAGGATTGAACAATACAAAGAGGTCGTTGAATGAGTGTTCTCAAACAGATCACAACATTCTGGTATACCTGCTTTGTTTGGATGAATGAATAAAATGTTGGCCCCCATGTAGCCCCCACAGGTGGTTCTTCAGTGAGAAACAGGCACAAACTTCTGGAGCCCAAATTTCCTCATGGCTGCTGTTTTTCTGGTCCATCTTCTAAATGTGGTTCCAGGCCCTCGAGACTTGCTAAGGAGCCAGAAGAATTTGCTCATAATAATTCCAAAAGCAGAACAAGGATAATTTCAGATCTATCAATGGAGAGCAGTAAGAAAAAAGACTCATCATGAGAAGGTGGAAGGGAAGACTTTTTTGTCACAAAACCATGGGATTATTTAGGTTGGAAAATACCTCCAGGGTCATCCAGTCCACCCTGTGAATGATCACCACCATGTCAACTAAACTGTGGCACTGAGTGCCATGTCCAGTCATTTCTTGAACACCTTCAGGGCTGGTGACTCCAACACTTCCCTAGGCAGCCCTTTCCAATGCTTGACAACCCCTTCAGCAAAGAAAATCTTCCTGATGTCCAACCTGAACATCCCCTGCTTCAACTTGAGGCTGTTTCCTCTTATCCTGTCACGGGTTGCCAGAGAGAAGAGGTGAACCCCCACCTGGCTACAACCTCATTTCAGGGAGCTGTAGAGACTGATAATGTCACCTCTGAGCCTCCTCCTGGCCAGGCTAAAGCCTCGGTGGCCCCCTGCTCACTGCAGGTTCATTAAGCCTGTCAGCACACTGAGCACATTTATGTGCAGTTAAGCTGCACCCTCTGCAAGCTGAGCTGGGTCTGGATTGACACCTCGCTAAGGAAATGTGCAGGTGCTTGGGAAACACCGTCACGTGTCAACCTGGTGAAAGCTGCAGGTCGATTAAGCTGTGCTGTGCCAGTGTAATATATCATTTTTGCCAGTGTGGATGTGCCCCCTGGCAGTGAGTGCTGCTGGAGCAGAGGCTGCAGGAGGAAATGGATAAATGGATGTCTACGCCCCGAAGGTGACAGGTGGTGGGAAGTTCCTACTGCTCCTGTGTTGCCATGGAATTCCATGCTGGATGTGACTGGCAGTCAAGGCACGGCTCTTTTAACCAAACCCAAGATTTACTTTAGTTGCATTTTTCTCAGTTTGCTTTCAGTCACTGAAAACATTTCATTTCAAACTCACTGAGTGTGATAATCAGAGAACTGTGGAATGGTTTAAGTTGGAAGGGACTTTAAAGATCATTTAGTTCCAATCCCCCTTCCATGAGCAGGGGCTTGCTCATTTTCAGGTTTGTTTTCCTGATGGATTCAAAAAGCAGACAATACAGAGTTTTCCTAACATATCTGTCACTTAGGACTAAAGCTCAGAAAAAGCATTGGACCACATTATACACTTTGGATTTTAGAGGGGTAAAGGCATTAATCATCTCATAAACATGCAGGGATGTTTTGCAGCCAGTTGAGGACTGCATTCAAAGCCATCATCCATCCCACCAATACCCAGGAAAGCCCTTTGTCACTTCGAGCTGGGAGTAGTCCAGCAGGACTCAGGTATATTAGCTGAGTATCATTCTCCTTTCAATTTACTTGATTTGCTTTTCTGCGTGTTTCAGAGAAAAATACGAGCATTTTATATACTCCTATGGAAATTATTCTGCACTCCCCTCTGTCAGACTGATCAAATGGCTGAATGGCTTTTTGAGAGTGTGGTTTTTTTGTGAAGCATTAAATATTCCCTGCCTCGATGTTCATCCAACACACTTGGTGTGACTTCACTAATTACTAAAACAAACATCTCTTTTCTAACAGGCATTTTTTGGTTGTTGTTTATAGGCAATTAACCTGCCTCCCTAGGCCATATTTTCTCCCAGTCTATTCCTAAGCCTTCCATCTGTAGAAGTTCTTGTTTACCAACCTTTGCATGTGTGGGTGGTCCCCTCCAAACTCATTTGTCTACATGCAAAGCAAGTCACTCTGTGACCTGTTGATGCTCAAAAAGAAAGCCGAAGAAAGTAACAAGTCCATCATGCCATTTTTGTGTGAAGGCAGCAGAGGCAGAACAAGGATTTTCATGGCATGAGACACGATCCCACCACACTCCCCATGTGAAACAGGATTGGTTATTGATACACAAACACCAGAAGATTTAAGCAGTGAGATAGATAATTCCCCAAATCCAAAATCCCTGCACCACACAAATGTTGAATTATGTGGTCTTTTTTGCATTTACATTAATGTTGCACATCAAGGTTTAGACACCTCTAGACCTTCACCAGGACAGGGGAGGAGAGGATGACCAACACTGTGGACTCCTCCTTTATTTGAGCAGAAATTTGCTCTGCTCTGCCGTCCTTTAAGTTACCTAAAATGAACAAATATATTCCACTCTTTATGGAATTATTCTTTTTTCTCCTGGACAAGTGCATGCAAATGCAGTGAGATCCAGATGCACACATCCATGCCCTGTGGTGAAGACATCTCCCTGACCTCAGCTGGTGAGTATCTGAACCCAGGAGCACTGAGTGTGAGGTAGCCCTTGTAATTCTTGTTCTGCTTGCACAGCAGCAGATGCTGCTCTTGACAACAAGCCAATGTTCCACTGAAACTCACTCCTGGTTGTTTGTTTTCTATTATTATTTTTCTCCTCCACAGCATTCTCCATCAGAGCGCATCAGTGGTTCATTTAAAATTTTTCATTCCCAGGTCTGTGGGGTCTCTTGGACTGAATTTGTACATTGCTTGATTTCTCACTTTCTTTCTTTCTTGCTGTTTTGTTTTTTTTTTTCCCTTTTCCCCAGCCAAACAGGAAATTGCTTTTCAGGCTGAAAATCTGCCTTCCCCTTGTGCTTTTACTCTCAATCTACCTCAAACTGAGGAACGAACAGAATGGCTCAATGGCAAAATGTGTCTTTTTGAAGCACGAGGGAAGAAGGAAGTACCTTGATATTTCATCACTTAAGCTTTTTGCCCCTTTCATTCACAGTCCATATTTCCTGTTTTTCCTTTAGTGAGGTTCTACAGATGTTTACCCCATATTCAGGGAGAGCTCAGGAGCGATCATGTGAAAGTCAGTATGTTTCACATTTGGAATCCCATTTTTAAGTGCACAAGAAAATGCAGTTCAGAAGCTCCCAGTCCTCCTTACAGTCCTGAAAACTGAAGGACATCCTTTACCAAATTATTTCCAGAGTGCCAAACTTAATTAGCAATGGAAAAGGTGTTCTTTGTGAGTGTGTGGTGCTTTCTGGGTCTTAGTGCACACAGGGTTAATCCAGGCTGAATTATTCTCTCTCCTTCACCAGTTGCCTCATTTTTTTTTGTAGTCTGAGATTTTTCAATAGGCTTTGCAAATAATGCAGCAAAATTATTCATATTTCATATTTATATTTCCCCCTGACACCTTCCTGAGTGTTTCACTGAGCAAAGCAAGCAGGTGACTCCCCCTTCAGCCCACCCACACCAATCCTTGTCACAGCCAGGATTCACCAGCATGAGTCTGGCTTAGCAAGGCTGCATTTTGAGCCTCAGCAAATCTTCCTTTGTCTTTCTGGAGGGAGGGACCCGTATACCTTCCCTTCACAAGCAGGAAAACATAAAAAGAATTATTCCTCTGTTTGCTTTTCAGCCTTCAGCAAAAGAGCACTGATGACATGTGTTTTTCTTTTCCCTGAAATGAAGCAATCTGAACTTGTGATCTATCCTACCTATACCCCCCTTTCTACATTTCTAAATCCTTTAGGCCCAAATGATTAAAATGATGAAAAAGAAGTAATTCCTGCTGGATAAATGGGACAGAGATATTGTACTACCAGTGCCAGACTCCATGTCATATCTCATCTGCTAAAGGGTGGTACCACAGGGAGAAGTGCTACTGAGTAAAGCAGCTTGAAACATGGCCTAATTGAAATATGCTTCTTTAATTGCGTTAATCAGACTCTTAATAGGATTAAAACAATTGCTCCTTTCTGGTTTATCCTTCAGCTCCTTTCTTTCCTCATGCAAATTCCGTGTTTATAACTGTTTCTGCTTATTTGCATTTACAATCATATCTTAAAAACAAAGTCTGTTTCCAGCTGAGCTCACATCCTAACAAAGAATGTCTAAAAAAATCCAAGTTTAGAAGAGATTTCCTTCTCTTTATTTGAAGAGGTATTTGCTGTTGTGTGCCCAGATCCAGTGGCCGAGCCAAACTACAGATGGTTTCTGTAGTGACATTTAGATCTGAAGTAAGTTAAATTTTGGATTCCCAGTTTCAATGTGGGATAAATCCACGTAAAAAGATACTTTGTTAATTTGTTTTCTTTTTCGCCTTTTCTTTTCTTTTCATTTCATTTTCTTTTGGTATTAGATTTATGGAGGAAAGAGTGATTGAAGAGAAAGGAGGAGATTTAAATTACAGTTTTACTGTAAAAAAAAAGATTCCAACTTAGTCCACTATAAGCTGCACTAAGTGCTGAAATCACTACTTACTCCAAGTGTATCTTCAGGGCAGTGAAAGCAGAACTTCACCTGTTATTACTTGCAACAACTACCCTCTAGAAGTGCTTGCAGTTTCAATTTTCAGGTGCATCAAACTAAATTATAAAGAACTGTATTTCATTAAAATCTACAGTGGGCTTTCACAAATCAGAACTCCCCTGAAGGCAGAATTCTTGCAAATGTCACGCAGTTGATCAGATTTTTATAAATTTCTACTTGCATGGCATTATGTACCATCCCTGCTGTGCTTCTAAGAACTGTACACTCCATTGTTGATTTTTTCCCCCCCTTTAATAGCAGAGGGCTGGTTTCCTGTCAAGTCTGTTCAAATCTCTGTACCTTTGTCCCCCTGGTCTCAGGAGCAGAGGTTGGATGTTTCTGCTCTATGCCAACATTAATGCAAAATACGAAAATGGCCTTGAAAAAAAAAATTTGAAACAGTGTGTTCTTTCACAATAATTATAAGGATGGTGTAGAAAGGAAACATTGGAGCTATTGCAAAATGTTTAATGGAAAAAAGAGATATTTCCAAGAAAAATGTGAATGTATTGTATGTAATTTTTCAACTTTATATCGCACAAGCTTGACAATTGCATATATAGGTATAGATATGTTTCCTTAAACATTCCTTATAACGGGATAAGGAGGAAATAATCTGAAGGAAGTCACTGTCTCTCAGTTAGTTTTTTTCTCAGTCAGCCTGTACTTGGATATCGATATTCCCTCTTTGTCCAGGATGGGTGACATTTTGCAGGACCATGAGCAGCTGTAAGGAGGGAGGTTTCGTTGTTCATTCCAGGCATGTCCTGGGCCACATCATGAAATAGCAGAGCAGCTGCAGCCAAAGCAGAGTGGGCAGAAGGTCGAGGGAGGGGATTCTGCCCCTCTGGTGAGACCCCACCTGCAGAGCTGCCTCCAGCTCTGGAGTCCCAGCACAGGAAGGACATGGAGCTCCTGGAGAGAGTCCAGAGGAGGCACTGAGATGATCAGAGGGATGGAACAGCTCTGTTAGGATGAAAGGCTGAGAGAATTGGGATTGTTCAGCCTGGAAAAGATCTTTCAGTACCTGAACAGACTCTACAAGAAAGATGGAGAGGGACTAGTCACAAGAGCATTGAGTGACAGGACAAGGGGGACTGGCCTCAAACTGAGAGAGTAGGTTCAAATTTGATATGAGGAGGAAATTCTTCCCTGTGAGGGTGGTGAGGCACTGGAATAGGTTTCCCAGAGAATCTGTGGCTGCCTCATCCCTGGAAGTGTCCAAGGCCAGATTGGAAGGGGCTTGGAGCAACCTGGGTTAGTGGAAGGTGTCCCTGCCCGTGGCAAGGGGTTGGAACAAGATGGTCTTTAAGGTCTTTTCCAGTGCAAAACCACTTTGTGATTCTGTGATCTCCATAATCCTTCTTCTAAAGTTTACTCTGGTACTTTCAATCACAGAAATTTCCATTAAAACATCTTTCAAAATATTCTCAAGCTCTGCTTCATAACCACTCAAGACAGATCAGTGCCTTTAGAATTTCCTCCTCCTTTTGAAAGATCTACTTCTTGATTTCATTACTGACCCTCTCTGATTAAACACCTGGGGTTTAGATTTCTAATGTCAAGTGAATCTCACACCATGAACCTTTGGACTTGCCATAGGCCAAATTACACTCTGTAACACAAATACCTCAACAGACAGTCCATGCTATGACCAAACAAATCAGGTTTAGCCCTTGAGATTTTTGCCCTGAAGGTCTGAAATAGGAGATGGTGGGAAATGAAGAGTGTTGTGAATATCCATCGTTCCTCATGGCCAAATAGGATCAGGTGCAGAAGTTTTTAAAAATTTCCTCTCTAAGAACAGGGTCTTAAGTATAGTCAAGACTGAGAATGAGTGAATTTGTCATGGATTTCCTGCTAAAATGACTGACAAACTTTAGGAAAATGCAGATTTTAGTAGTGACCACCAGAGCAGCTTTTGTTTCCCAGTCTTTCATGGGTCTGACATCAGACGAGTAACCCTGGCTTCTGCCCTAAGATTTCCCTAGAAATCAATTGGACCTTTAAGTTTCAGGAGCTTTGAGCTGATGGATATTGAGTTTTGCTGATGACCACTGAGTTTTTATAATTAGTCTTAGTTGCCAAACTCCCACCAAGCAATTAGGACATTGACAAAAGACTCTGTCCTCTGACCACCTAAAATTCCTGCCATGTGGACTATGGTTTTAAACACTGGCAAAAACAATGTCGATTTTAATCCATGTTCTGAAGGGGAAAAAAAAGCTAAAATATCATTTTGTAACAGTTTCCACTACCCTGTTTGCATTACTTTCCTCTGTTTATAATATCTACAAAGACCAAAGAGGGGTTTTCTTTTGAGATGGGGAAAAGGGAAAGCAGAAAAATTGTGAGTTTTGGGGATTTCATTAAATCATTTCTGTGCTACAGAAGTTTTGACCTTAGTGACATGAGGCAGATCTTCATTGGGAAAGATTTATCTAAAAAGTTGATGGTTTATGTTTATACTTGTTTAGAGCTAGGAATACTCAGAACATTTTTTTGGTGAAGTGCATCTCATAGCCACAGAACATACACTTTCTGTGCCTAGTAGTTTCCCAAATGAAGTAATTGGTGCTATTATTTATTTTGGATTTCTGTTTGACTACAAACAGGTGTATCTGCAGTAGGGCATTCACTGATCTCTCCATAGCATCAAAAATAATGACCCTAAACGGCATTATTTTACTGAGAAACTATTTAAACACAGATCAGGTCTACATTCCTAAGGATAAATATACCAGCCAGCTCCCCAAAAAGGTTGTGAGGAGTATTAAATTCAAGAAATAATACACTTGTGAGCAGTTTAGGTGTTCTAGGATGAGGATTCCTAAGAGCGTGTTAGATAGACTGCCATGTCCTTCTCCTCTTGGGATGTGTTTGTGCCTCACTTTCAGGAAATAAACTGCATGTTGTATAGAAGTGCTTTTGCAAAATCTGTTTCCTTTTGATGTATGTGAAACCATAATATCGTAGGGGTCTTTTCTGTGATACAGCTGCTCCAGGAGCTGCTAGTTGCAGAAGGAAATGTATGTATCTATTCCACTACAAATGGATGTTTCAGCAGGTGTCAGGTCATAAAATCACTTTATACCACTTCTTCGAGCACTTTATGATCACTGGATATTGTATCTTTGGTCCGTGATATGGGGCATTGCCATATTGATTAAACGCCTTAGGCTGTTACAGGGGGAAAAAATAAGGATATTTAATCAATAGACCTGCGCTTTAGTTACTGTTCCTGTCAGGCTGGAACAGAAATAGCTCAAGAAAGGGGCAGCTTCTCATACAATTTGAGAGAGTTAAAGTTTGAAGGGAGCTAAATAATGCCTTTCCAGACCTGTGAGGGAAGATAATCAACTTAGCAATTGCAAGTGCAGAGATTGAGTTACCAGATCAATCTTGCTTAAGGGTTCAAAAGGGTTGAGAAAGGGACTTTGGGACTTCCAAGTGAGCCCCAAAGAAACAGTGGCTTAAACATGAGTGGAATAAATGCTCTTGGTTGTCAGTGATAGGTCCTGATGCTGAATGTTACATGTGTGAGGATTAATTACTGCTCAGCTAAAGCATCTCATTCAGTGAGACAGTTCAGGGATGAATCTCTCCACATCTGTGACACAGTAAAAGGGAAGCAGCAGTTTTCCCAATTCCTAACGTGAATATCATGTGATGTTTTCTTGCCATTGTTAACCTGTTATTATATGGCTGTAACTTTAAAACTATATCTTTGGATACACTCCCTTGAGTGCAGCCAAGTGGCCATTTCATCCAGTACAAATCTAGACAACTGAGTCCTCCTTGGGATGCAGGAGGAGGTTTTAATTCTTCATTGAATGGTCAAGAATAGGCACCTCTTTCTCCTTCATTTTAAAGGGGATATGGAAAAATTCCAAGTTGAAAAGAATACCATATATGAAAAAACTAGAAGTGCCTATAGATCATCAGAATGAAGACTTAGAGGAAACTTTATTACACTGTACTTGTACTGTGCTTGCAGGAAATTACTGAGCATTCAGAGTTCTGAAATGTAGCAGAGAGAAAACATAACAAGAATCAATGCCTGAAGCTGGAGCCAGACACTTTCTTCTTTACTTCATTATTTCTAACAGAAAGGGCAAGAGAAAACTGGTGGAAATTACTAAGAGAGCAGAAGGTTTTTCATCTCCTGCTGTATCCCCGTCCAGGGATGGCTTTCTCCAAGGAAGTGATTTGTACCTGATGCATAGGAAACATGTGATGCCAAGGCAGACAGCCTGAATTAATGAAGGTGACAGAATTGTTCTTCTCAGCTCCAGTCTGTGGGAATTCATTGAATAAAAACCTTGGTATTTGCTGCCTGCTTTTGTCTGTTTTACTAGACCCTAAGAAAGGAATTGGCTCCTAATTTGGACTCTTGGACTTGGTACACTGAGTCATTACAGCTTGGGGTGGAAAGGACTGATGTATGTACTCCAGAACAAATACAGCTTGACAGCATACAAGCTGTTAAGACAACCTGACCTTTGTGTGTCTACTCCAGGAACAGTAAGTTCAATTAGCTGTAAAGCTTCCAGGTTCTGTATCACCATTAGGAAATGCCTTATTCAGCTAAAACTGTGATCTTTTTAATTTTAATTTACTTTTTTTTTTTTTTTTTATCAGTGTAAAAAGCATTAAAAGATCCATTGTAAGCACTGCCAGCAATAAGGGGAAGAGTCTCATATTCAGCAAGGTCTAAAAATTAATTAGCTTTATTCCTTAAATACAAAATAAATGCATTCTGTCATAGCCAAAAGCTTTGAGGCTGAGTTTTAGCCACTTGGGTGCAAGCCAAGATGACAGATCTGGCAGCTGGTGGAAACATTTTGTTGTAGAGTTTGGGCTGGTACCTGTCAGTTTAGAGATCAGCTGAAATCATTGAGTCTTTCTACAAAGAAAAAAGTGTTAAATAAAGAACAGCCAATGTATAGGACAGTGGACAGTGAATCTATAGTCTGTCATGTCTATTCGTGGTCTGTCAGTAGCTTACATGTCATATGTGATTTAAGTGCCTATCATTTACTCCCTATGAAGGGATGTTGTGATCCCTTTTGATCTCTTTTTGATGTATGTGAATAATTTAATAAGGTTCTTGATGTCATCACAGCATTTCCAGAGGCTTCCAGTATCTGAGAGACAAGGAGCAAAAATAGTGTTGATTTTTCTTGGAGCAGAATGGAGGAACACCACAGTGAAAATGAAATTTTATATGACTTGTTTCTTAGGTTTTGAGGGATTGAGAGAGGAATTTGTGTAACTATTTGAGCTTTGAGGCTTGATGGAGTGAGAGTCCATGGAAGGCTTCCATGATTTTGATGCAAAAAGGATGTTTTTGAGATATATGGGGGCCAAGAACTTTTGAGAAGCTGGAGAAACATCAGGGTTTGCATGCTGAATCACACAGAGTACAAGAAATGACTCATTTTCTCTCAGTTTCTTACATAACATTATATGCTAGTGCATCTGAAACTAAGCTAGACCTCCATCATGGTAGGCATGTCACAAAAGAAAATCTCCTCTGAGGGAACTCACAGTTTAAATAGACTAAACTGTCCAGGACACAGATCACTGAAGATCGATTCAGCAAAACTTCTAGCGCTGCTTGTAACATTTCAGTGCTTTTAAGAAACCCCAAATTAAATCCATCTGTGTCAGGTGAGACACAGGACCTAGGACAGACTCATGGCCTTCTGCATGAGCAGTTGGAGGCCATGTGGGATGCCCCAAAGTCTTTCAAATGGCAATAGACTCCCAATATCTTCTGAGGAAACGCTATGGACACCTTGCCCTGATGCTCTGGTGTCTCAGTTTTCAATGGCATGGGTAGTTACTTTCTCTCATACTACATTCCAGAGGTTTTGGATTGTGTTCCCTGTATCCAGCATACATTTCTTGCTTAATTTTCCACACTTGGCACTCAAATACCTTTGGAAGTCCTGGCTTAGGTTGCCATCACAGCTTCTCGATAGGAAAAAGAGAAGACACATTAATCCAGTTATAAGAGCTGCTCTTCAATCTCTCTGCATTGATTTGTGTGGAACTGTCCTTTTAACTCTGTTTTCCATCTGACTTCTCATTGCCTTCTGATGAAAGCCAGTCTAAAAGTGCAAGGGTTGATTTGCATCGATTAGTCCCTTTGTTGTCTTTCTATGACCCCTTTTGAACCATGAACTCAGAGCTGTGGCTTGGTTGTGAAGGGCTTTTATTCCTATCACACTGACTATAAATATGGATTAAACAGTTGAATGTGACAGGCATCTGATCTTGCTTCTGTTCAAACAAGGAAAAAAGCTTCCCACCTTCTGTTAGACTGCACTTTATTTCTAAACAAGAAACATCTTTAAAAAAACCCAAAACAACAACAACAAAAACCCTCAAAAGACACCATCAAACTCTGCATTTGGATGCTGTGAGATGGGAGAGATGAGCCTTCTTCGACACAGTTTGGGCAATTGTGTAGGCAAAACCAAATATCTGCAAATCCATTATTTTGGATAAATCAGTGTTGCCATAAAGATTTGTTTGCTGCTGTATGTGTTGTAAAGCTGTTGTGTTTCATTTCAAGGGGAGAACTGCTGGAAAACACTCCTACATTGCACTTCAATGGACACTGCAGGTGGTTGGTAGCAGTTACTGTGGATTTACCAAGGGTCGATCATCCCCAGCCAACCTGGTTGCCTGCTATGATAAAAAAATGGATTTGGGAGTGAGGGAAGAGCAGTGGATGCCATTTGCCCCAAATCTTGCAAGGTTTTCTTGGATACACTCTCTGTATCCAGTTTAGGGTGTTACAGTCTGGATAGGCAGACACACAATCAAAGAATCCTTCAGGTTATAAAAGACCTCCAAGATCATCAAGTTCAACTTTTGACCAATGATCACCTTGTCAACCAGACCAGAGCACGGAGTGCCATGTCCTGTCATTCCTTGGACACCTCCAGGGATGGTAACCCCACCACCTCTCTGGGCAGCCCCTTCCAATGCTTGATGAGCCTTTCTGTGAACAAACTCTTCCTCATGGCCAACGTGAACCTCCCCTGGTGCAATTTGAGGCCAGGGGGGTGCTCTTGTCCTAATGCTTGATATCTGGAAGAAAAGAGACCGACCCCCACCTGGCTACAACCTCCTCTCAGGGATTTGCAGAGAGCGATAAGGTCACTCCTGACCCTCCTTATCTCCAGGATAAACACCCTCAACTCCCTCAGCTGTTTTTCATATGACTTACTCTCTAAACCCTTCCCCAGCTCCATTGTCCTTCTCTGGACAAGCTCCAGCACCTCAATGTCTTTCTTGTCGTGAGGGTCCCAAAACTGGATACAGGACTCAAGGTGTGACCTCACCAGTTCTGAATGCAGGGGGATAATCCCTTCTCTCATCCTGCAGGTCACACTATTCTTGACAAAAGCCAGGATGCCATTGACCCTCTTGGCCAACTGGGCACACTCCTGGCTTGATGGATAAAAGCTGTCTGGGTGACTGTACTCAGAGCACACTGGTTGGTCGGTCTGAGTATACCTGGAGACCTGTAACAAGGAGAGTGACTCAGAGGCCTCTCCTGAGACCTGTCAATAGCATTGAGGAGATGATGGAGTGCACTCCTGGTGGCTGTGAATTGGGGAGGAGCCATTGGTACGCTGAAGGAAAGGGCTGCCATGCAGAATAACCTGGGCAGGATGGAGGAATGGTCTGGTCAGGATCTTCCAAAATTCAGTAAGGACAAATACAAAGTTCCACAGCTGGGAGGGATTAATCCTTTGTGACAGAACACTCTTGTCACTGACTGGCTGAGGAGCAGCTCTGGGTAAAGGCCCTGGGGTGCTGGTGGCAAATGAACTGAGCATGAACAAGGGATGTGCCCTGCCAGCAAAGAAGGTAACCTGGGCTTTGTGAGCAGGATACAAAAGTAAGTGATTATCCAGGATTATCCAAACCAGGAGACTGAAGGAAATTATCATCTCCCTCTACCCAACACTTGTTAGACTCTATCTAGATACTCCAGCCAGGTTTGAGACCCTCAGTACAAAACATTGATCAAATGGATCAGCTTCAGGAGAGGCCACTGAGATGGTCAGGGCTGAAGCACCTGTGTGGTGCTTGGGGTGGGATGGGGATTGTTGAGCCTGGAGAAGGAATAGTTTAGAAGGCACCTAAGAGCAGGTCCCTGTACCTATGGGGAAGATCATCGACATCATCAGTATTGGAAGAGCTTGCCCAGAGAGGTTGTGCACGTTCCATCCTCAGAGGGTTTCAAAACCCAAATGGAGAAAGCCCTGAGCAAACTTTTCTGCCCTCATAGGTGACCCTACTTTCAGCACAAGGTTGGGCTACAAACTAGAAACCCTAAAACGTCTTTCCCAGCCTGAATTATTCTGTCACCCTGTGAATGGCTCCTGCATGAATGAACTTCTCAGGGTGCTCTGCAGTGACACAAGTATGAAGCACCACACAAAAGAAAAATGATACCATTAGGCTTTGTAAAGTTAATCTGGAGAACAATTTCAATTAGCTCTGTTGTTTTAGTAAGTACCTTGTTCATCTGCTTAATACATTTTTGGAAGACACACAAAGTGTTAACTTATCTATTAGTCTTTTCTTTGGAACACAAACAGTAAGTACTAATAATGCTGCCTAAATGCAATTACAGCTAATAACTCAAGGACTAGTTTTTCCAGATTTTATATACATTTCTCCTGGGTTTGTTTTCTTGTTTGTTTTTCTTTGTCTGTCTCCTCATATATACATGTTCTCTGGCTACCCCAGAAGTCTTTGGAAATTTCCACTTTAAATAAAATGCATCTTTCCATACACCAGCAACAAATCCAGATACAGCACGTAATACCAGTTTTCAGCAGTAGCAAGTGGAAGTTATCGGGTTATAGAAAAAACCTTATCTACTCTTCTTAGCAGCAGAATAATTCATATGTGTCATTTACTAAATCTTTGGAAGACCAGCAGGATGCAGTCAGGACTCTATTGTATGACCTTCATCAGTAAACAAAGAAAACAGGGATATTTATTTGGCATTAACTGTTTCTGAATCCAGATTGTCAGTGCTTTTTTTTTTGGGTGGGGGAAAAAAAAGAAAATTGGGATAATTATACTTTTGTTTCATAATTGAGTGCCCAAACCAGCCTTTATTCCTTTTGTCCTTTAGGAGTGATAAATCATCCCACAAAGGTCTGAGCCAGGGTGTTGGATCCATTTGACCATCACTCTTTGAAGAGCTTTGGATCTGAAATATTCCCTGCTCTGTAACGCATCAGAATCATATTATTGATTCAAACTCGATCAGGCTCCAGGAAAATGAAAAATAAATGCAGGTATAAACACAGTGGATTGACAACTCCACTGTTTGTCATTATTGTCTTTTACATCCTATGAAATGCATGATCTGTTCAGCAGGTCCATCTGAGCATAACCACAAGCTGTTTAGAAAGGTCTGCCAGGAAAATCCCAGTCACTTCCACCAACTCCTCTTCCCTTGGACCTCACTGTGTCTTCTGTGGCCATCAAAAGAGCTGTTGGACTGGTGCCACAATATCCAGCTTTTGCCTGCTAGTGAGAACAGAGTTGTGGTGTGGTTGCTACAACTGCTGGAGCTTCTCCTTACTGCCTAAAGTCCTGTCCATCCCTGATGGGCAGTTCCACTGCCTCCCTTGCCCTCTGGATTGCAGAATATTGATGACAGAGAAATGTGAGAGAGAACTGAAGACCTGAAAACTATCCAAGGTCACGGGTGCTGCATGGCATTATCACATGGTGCTTTTGATAAATAATGATCATAGAATCATAGAATTTTTTAGGTTGGAAAAGACCTCTAAGATCATTGTGTCCAACCATTAACCCAGCACTGCCCAAGTGCCATGTCCCTACGTGCCACATCTACATGTCTTTTAAATCCCTCCAGGGATAGTAGATCCACCACTGCCCTGGGCACACTCTTTGAATGCTTGACCATCCTTTCCATGATGAAATTTTCCCTAATATCCAATCTAAACCTCCAGTGGTGCAACTTGAGGCTATTTCCTCTTGTCCTGTCACTTGTTACTTGGGAAAAGAGACTGATCCCCACTTTACTACCACCTCCTTTAGGGAGTTGTAAAGAGTGATAAGGTCCTTCCTGAACCTCTTCTTCTCCAGGCTGAACACCTCCACTCCTTCAGCTGCTTCTTGTCAGGCTCGTGCTCCTGACCCTTCCCCAGCTCTGTTCCCTTCTCTGGACAAGCTCCAGCCCCTCAATGTCTTTCTTGTCATGAGGAGATTGAAACTGAACCCAGGATTCGGGGTGTAGCCTCAGCAGTGCTCAGCATAGGGGGATAATCACTGCCCTGGTCCTGCTGGTCACACTATCATGGATACAGCCCAGGATGCCACTGGCCTTCTTGGGCACCTGGACACACACACTGGCTCATGTTCAGCCACTGTTGACCAGCACCTCCAGGTCCTTTTCCACCAAGCAACTTTCCAACCACTCTGCCCCAAGCCTGGAGCATTGCATGGGGTTGTTGTGACCCAAGCACAGGACCCTGTACTTTTCCATGTCAATCTTTCATCCACTGATCCAGCCCGTCCAGATCACTCTGCAGAGCCTTCCTACCTTCCAGCAGATCAACACTCCCTCCCAAATTGGTGCTGTCTGCAAACTGACTGAGGGTGCCCTCAATCCCCTTGTCCAGATCACCAATAAGGATATTTAACAGAAGTGGCCTCAATACTCAGTTGTGGGGATTATAAACCTACACAGATGGCTTTGTGAGAGAGACCCAGGGGGACAGGAGCTGGTGACATTTGCCACCAGTCTTCTGGCTCATGAAGTTACTGAGATCAAAGGAATTCTTTTCTTTCACTAAGAAAGTTGGGTGGTTTTGTCCTTGTTATCCTTTCCCCCCTCCTAAGTGCTGTTTACCTGAGCCCTTCTGGAACTTGAAGCTACATCAGTTCCAGCACAGATACTGCAAAGCTGAGAAACCACAAGTGGATATAACTGTGAACAGGATGGAGAAGTGATTTCAGCAATTCCTTCTGAGAGAAGTGAAAATTTGAGTATACCATAAATAGTATATGTACACTATAGAATATAGACATATAAAATGCCCGCCTGTATTTTGATCAGTTGGTAACAGTTATGCTTTAAAAATATATAAGTAACATATGGTGATTATGGCAATGTTGTTTTAATGAAGCTTTAATTGAAGTGATTTGCTGTACTGTGAGGAGAAAGGCTAACAAGCAAGATCAAATGAGCACGAACAGAAACCAGAGCTCCTGAAGCTCAGATCTGTATTTCACCAGCAAAGTTAGAGACACCAGAAGAGTTTTAAAAGACAGTTTTAATTTCTGAAGAAAAGTAGGTCTGAGATTTTCAACTTTTCAAATAGATTTAAACAAATGAAGAAGCATGTCAGAGTTGACATCCTTGCTTCTGCCCCTTCACACTTAATGAAGTGTCACTAGAGTCTATAAGATAAAGCAATATTTAATCCCATATCTGCGGCTTCCTCCCCTTGGGCTGTGTTTTCAGCTGCACAAGTTGGCAAAGGCTCAGCCTGTGGCTACATCAACTTCCACCCCTCGACGGTCTTGTCCTTTGTGATGTTGACTCTGATGGGTTTTGCTGAAATGCATCAGTTTTCTTCTCACTTGTTTCTCAGCAGACTGATGGAGCTGCACTACAGCAGGGGGGATGTCGTGGTGTTCTGCCTTGTGCATCCAAAACAACACAGGCACTTCATACTTTTCTTTAATCTCTGTGAATGATGAGGATGCACAAAGGAGAAAGGATGGACATCTTGATAATCAAATCCCTGGTGAAGTTTAAAACACTGGTTCTTAGAAAAAACTTTTGCCTTGTGCAGTGATAGAATCCAGACTAGACGAAGGAAAAAGTGTGGAAAGTGAAATCATTAATATTCACGATCACTTTTCTGATTGCAACAGCAATGAGAGAGAGAGAAAACTGCTAAAAATAACTTTCTGCATAGACAATCAGCCTAACCAGAGCCAAGTACGTGATGCATT
Organism: Margarornis squamiger; assembly: GCA_035222235.1. NCBI lineage: Eukaryota > Metazoa > Chordata > Aves > Passeriformes > Furnariidae > Margarornis > Margarornis squamiger. Next base: position 148,457,133 of record JAWWTY010000077.1, on the reverse strand, counting down.
GTTTTTTTCCAATACACTGAACAGGCACTTTAGTCCATCAGGTATGGAATGAATCTCTTAACACTTTGCCATGATCACAGTTCAATCTGTGCATCAGTAACTTTAATTTTTCCACTAAAGCATTCCCATTTTGTAGAAGGAAAAAGAGAATAATCATAGAATCATAGAAAGGCTTGAGTGGGAAGGGAGCTTAAAGCTCATCCAATTCCAGCCTCCTGCCATGGGCAGGGACACCTTCCACTAGCCCAGGTTTCTCCAAGTCCTGTCCAGCCTGCCCTTGAACAATTCCAGGGATGGGGCATCCACAGCTTCTCTGGGCAGCTTGTGCCAGGGCCTCCCCACCCTCTGAGTAAAGAATTACTTGCCTAAATCTTTCCTCTTTCAGTTTAAAACCACTCCCCCTTTTCCTCTCACTATTTGCTCATGTAAAAAGCTGTTCTCCCTGTTTTTCATAAGCCTCCTTCAAGTACTGGAGGCTCACAATGAGATCTCCCCAGAGACTTCTCTTCTTCAGGCTGAACAACCCCACACACTAATAATCATCACCCCTCTTTGCCTCAGTGTGAATAAAGAAGGTGTGAAAGATTCCTCAATTCTAACATCAGGTGTGATTTCAGATACATAGTGCAGGGCTAGAGAATATTGACTTTGGACTGTCAAAAAACAAAAACAAACAAAAAAACCCCAAAAAACAAACCACAAACAAACAAAAACCCACCCCAAAAACAACAAACCCTAAACCAACATAAACATTGTTAATTCTCTTATCTCCCAGTTGTTAGGGAAATCAAGATTTTTCCAAAGCTTTTTGTTCATGGGAAACCACAGGAAAGATGTTATACCTGTGTAATAGTTAACTGTGTTGTCCCAAGCTAATCCTCTAAGGAATGATGGCAAAGTAAACATCCTTGGAGAGCTGAAAAGAAGTTCAACCTTTCATCATTTCTTTGAGGAATGACCACAGGAGTTTGTTTGCCTGTTTTCCACGGAATGTGAAACGAAACTCCTTCCACAGGTCGACAGAATCCACTGAATAGAGATCCCTTAATCCCTGTGACCAATGCAGAGTTTCAAAGGGGTGAGGACAGATAGAAAGACCTCTCTCCCCATTTGTTTTCCAACAAATTTGGCTTTGGGTTTGAATTTATAGAAAACAGGATTCTTTTTTCTTTTAAACCATCCTTCTTCTCATTTCCACTCTGTCTCCAGACATGTTTCCTCTATGCCTATGCCATTTGTGCATCTTCCAATCTGTGTGTCCTCCCTGCACTGTGTAAATTTACAACCATTGGGCCAATTTCTGTCAAAATGGCCAAAACAGGAATCTTCAGTTTTACATTCCTACAAAATTTTGCAAAAACCCGTACCCAGGTAGAGAAGAAATACTATTAACACCTCCACCAAGGGAAGGGCTATAGGGCAAATTCATTCCCTGTTAGACGGGAAATAACCCACACAACAGAAGGTTTGCAATAAACAGCTTCGGTAGTGTTGGTGCTCTCTGAGTTGCTAAATTTTGAATTGAGCTTCAAAATGAACCACAAAATGGAACAAATGGACTGACTGTGCACAGCTGATTCTGCACTACGTGTGTTGTTGTGGTTGTGGTGCTCTGAGATAAAAATCAAATATGGTTTGATGGTTTGTAGTGAAGATTGTGGTTTTTTGTCAGCTGACACACATATCTGGAAAAAAAAGCAAAGGCTCTTTTAGGAGCACAGGCCTTGGAGTGGCCTGAAGAATGGCTCATGTGCCTCAAAGCTTTCTGCTCTGCCCTTAATTATTTCCATCTCTCTAATAAAAGCTGTGTGTTCCTCCTACAAAACTTGTTTGACATCACACTGATCTAAATTAGTTCCAATCCCTCCCACAGCAGGGGGGTTAGAACTGGGTGATCTCGAAGGTCCTATCCAAGGCAAGCCAATCTGTGGATCTCTGAAGTGAAAAAACAGTGTCCAGACAATTAAAAAAATAATAATAATTAAAAAATAACATCAGAAAAAATGTTCTTTAGTTATTACAGAATCAAGCCCTGAAAATCTGTTTGTTTGGGGTTTACAATATTTAAATCTCAGCTTGCAATGATGTCGCATTCAGCATTGACAGACAGAGCCAGGTTTTAGCTCCAATATAGTCATTTTCTGCCTATAATTATCCCCCTCACTTGCAAAAAGCCCTCTGCTCTCTGATTGAGCACACATGCAAATAAAACCTGTACAAATGAGGAGGTGACTGCCGTGGTGGTGTGTAGGTACCAAGAGATTACCCATTTAATAGAGCCAAACACCTGGCTATTTATTAGAGGTCACCACCTGAATCAGGAACGGCTCAGGCAGGCATGTGGAAGCAGGGCTGAATTAGAAATAAGTGAATCCTTGCTTTGGCCACAAATGTGTGGAAAATGAAACTAAATTAAGTTGCTTCAGCCCTTTCACTGGCACAAACTGATATAAATTGGTTTCATTAAAAAACCCTAACATATTTTAAGGCTGCAGTCCTAACCTATTAGGTTTTGTGTGGTTGCCGAGAGCGAGTAGCTTAGTGGCATTTTATGTAGCAAATGAACAGGGGACAAATAGAATTTTATTGCTTTCTAAATGAAAAGGCTGGGAAGTTTTAGAATAAAATTGATTTTCACATCTGGAAAAGTTTGCCTTATCATTAGCGTTGTGCTTGCTCTCTTTCTCTCTTACTCCACTTATTTTTCACTCCATTGTTTTCCACTTATTTTGCAAGGCGGCCGTGTAATTTCCATTCTCATTCATTCCCAAATTGTGGTTTTGTTTTCCAACATTTGAAACTGTTAGCACAGGGGCTGCTCAGCTGAGCTGCTCCTTGGATGAGGAGGGATGCACATTGGTCTCTGCTTTCTTTCATGTCGTACCTTTGGAGATAATATTTTCAAAGGTGTTTTTGAAGCGTTTTCTGAAAACCTGACTGTATTTAATGGAATTCTTATAAACTCCATGATGGAGTTCTGGTCTTCCCAATTTTTCAGTGTTTCATAAGGGAAATGCACCCATGGTAGGATACATTATATAGAAAAATACAGGAGTCTACATGGCACCTGAGCTTGCATGGGAACACCATGGATGTCTGGAAGGGTTTACTAGCTCAGGTTATGCACATTCTTGCAGCTTCTGGAAGAGCTGCATGGCTTGGCATCTCTTTATGGAATTTACACAGTCCTGACCTTTGCCACTTGCATGAGACACTCTGCATACACTAATCCAAACATCACTGCTTTTCCCACATTTAATCTCTGTTTAAAAACCACAGGTGCTCTATTTTGGCAGTCATAATTTGGCTCAAAATATGTAGAATATTGGATGTTTTGCCAAACTCCATTCCTTGAAAACTGACACGTGGCAGTTTAATAAGGAAAGGGATAATTGCAACATGTTGTTCTCTGTGACACACAATGATGCAGTTTTCCATTTCACAACACATTTATTGTGCCATGACCTCTGCGTTCCTTAGAGAAATGTCCATAGGGATCCATAGAAGAGTCTCTGGAAAATGCCAAGTGCCTGTGGCTGCCACAATACCTGCACTGTAAAGACAAGGGTAGCTTTGGCACCGACTGCTCCTCAGCTCCTCTGCTCCCTGTGGATGTCTTGTCTCCCAGAGACAGCCCAAGGCTGCTGGATGTGTCCCACACTTCTTGCCATAGAATCCTAGAGTTGTTTGGGTTGGAAAAGACCTCTCCCAGCACCACCACCTTGTTCACCATTAAACCATGCCTTAAAGTGCCATGACCATGTGTTTTTTTAACACTTCCAGGGATAGTGACTCTGACAGTTCCCTGGGCATCCTGTTCCAAAGCCTGACCACCCTTTTCAGGAAGGATTTCTTTCTGATAGACAATCTAAACTTCCCCTGGTGCAACTTGAGGCCATTTCTTCTCATCCTGTCACTTGTTACCTGGAGGAAGAGACTGACACTCACCTGACTGCCACCTGATTTCAAGTGGTTGTAGAGACTGATTAGGTCATCCCTGAGTTTCCTTTTCTTCAGGCTAAAGACCCCCAGTTCCCTCATCTGCTCCTCATGGTGCTCCAGACCTTCATCAGCTTTGTTGCCCCTCTTCTGACTCCACCCCAGCACCTCAATACCTTTCTCATAGTGAGGATCCCAGATCTATTTAGCAAAAAACGGGGCAATATGTCCAGCAGATATTACTGGCACAAGATATTCACATCTAAGGATGTCTCTCAGGCATATTCAGGGATCAAATGGTTCTCCCAGCAGGTTCTCACTGTGATACCTACACGAGGTAGGACATTTGGAAAGCAAGTGATGGACCATGGAAAGTTAGAAGGTCATGGACAGAAGTCACATTACATGGTGCAGCTTGCCAAAAAATGAGACCTACCTGTGTTTAATGTGGAGGTTACGAGGAGGCCAACCCCATCAATGCAGACTGTTAAAGGGAGTTCCATGTTGAACCAGTTAGAGCTTGACTCATCACCAGTTCCAGCATCTCTTGGAAACTGGGAGCAAGCAAACTGCAAGCAGAGGTCCATGTCAGCAAGAAAACATTGTTCTAATGGCTTTCCTTGGCAAGGGCAAAGATCAAACGGCTGGAGCATCTCTCCTGTGAAAACAGCCTGAGAGACCTGAGGTTGTTCAGCCTGGAGAAGAGAAGGCTCCAGGAAGACCTTAGAACACCTTCCAGGACCTAAAGGGACTCCAAAAGAGATGGAGAGGGATTTTCGCAAAGACCTGGAGTGATAGGACAAGGGGGAATTGCTTCACACTAACAAAGTGCAGGTTTAGATTGAATATTAGGGAAAAAAAATCTTTACTGTGAGAGTGATGAGACACTGACACAGTTGACCAGAGAAGCTGTGGCTGCCCCATCTCTGGAAGTGTTCAAGGCCAGGTTGAACACGGCTTGGATCACCCTGGGATAGTGTAAGGTGTCCCTGACCATTGCAGGGGGGTTGGAACTGGATGATCTTTAGGGCTCCTTCCAAACCAAACCACTCTGTGATCCTATGATTTTATCCTTAGATATCATTTGTGGGACACCAGAGATGTGTTACGAAGTGTTTGCAGGAGCTTGTACTGTCCCTGTCCACTCCACTGGGTCTCATTTTCATTAATTCCTTTCTTATTAAAAGGTATAAATTCTTCATTCAACCACAAAAAAAAACAAAACCAAAACCAAAACCAAAACCAAAAACACAAAAACAAAACAAAAAAAACCCACAAAACAAAAACCCCAAAAAAACCAAAAAAATAAACCCCAAACAAACAAATAAAAAAACCCCACACCTTATCACAACAGCCAGCTGTGAGTTTGGGCTGGTGATTACAGAGTAATCTTGGGTATATTAATCTTGGGCCTTCTAGACAGAGTAAAAGCTGTAAACCTCCATGCTTTCCCTTTTGCTTCGGTTTGCTCAGTCCCATTAGGCACACATTATTTTCCTAGTGAAGATATGTTTCTCAGAAGTTCTGCCCCCAGTGATGTCAGCTGGTCACCTTTTCCTCGCACTAATGCAATTTAAAGTGAATAAATTCAGTGAGATTCTTTGCCAAGAATTACTCAGCTCCTCATAGGGAAATATTAATCGATAATGCCTCTTTAAAATTCCTCTTCGCTCCAATCAGTTTTATAACATTGCAATTTACTGCATGGAAGCAAGGTAGCTAAAGATTAAAAAAAAAACAAACAACAAACCAGCTGGTAAGTCACATTATTATTAATATTTATCTGTCATTTACAGAGCCCCAAATGGTGTTCACAGCACTTCTGTGTTGGTCAGCAAGCCAGACAATACAACAGCTTTCCCAAGGAGTGCAGCTGGGAATAGGTACAGGACAAAGAGACACTTTAGTCAGAGGAATGTCCTCATGCAATCCCATGGAGTTTTTTGCTCAGGATGTCCTGATTAGCCTTTTTGGGCTTTTAAACTGGAAAAGGAAGGAGAATGCCTCAATTTGTAGGGAGACAATACTTGAGCTCAGACCTTCAACAAAAGAAAATTAATTTAGCAATAAAAAATATAATAAAGTTATGCAGAGGTATGTGCAGGACAGAAAGGTTTGACTTAGGGCTGAGAAACATTTTATTTTGATTTGGTTCTGTTTCCCCCCTCAGAGACTTTCCAATATTTAATATGTTATTCCAAATTTGCTGTGGAGCAAATCTAAAATATTTATGGGTTTGCTTTCTGTTTTCCTGCGATGAATAGACCTATTTTGCAAAAACACATTTCTCAAGACCAGGATGCTCAACAGGCTCATGCCCAGGACACTCTTAGATGTGTGCAGATGATCCAGGGTCTTGTCATTGCTTCCCATTTCTGTGTATCTCAAGGGAAAAGCCCAGTCAGCAGAGCTGGTGTTACACCAGGGAGAGGTTTTGGTAAGGAATAAAATGCTCGTTGATGATGGATAGAATCTCCCATAGCCTGGGAGCTACAGGTGTTGAAAGGAAGACAAAACAGCTCTTTCAGAATAGCTGCAAGTTTGCTGGTGAGAAATTCATGGAGAACCCACAGTTCAAGGCTTGGGGCTGGACTGAGGACAGGGATATTTACAGCACATTTCTCAAGGGCCTCTGTTTTGTTGCAGCCTCTTCCTCAAGGGTCTCTGTTAACACGTGATGCAGGACAACAGACCTGATTCAGCTGTGGAGCAATTCACCTGAGACTGAATCAGTTACAGATAGTTCAAGATTATATTAAATCTGATGATGAATATGCACTGAAGAAGGATGAGCAGGAGAGATTGAAGCTATATTTGTAAAAGAAAATGTCTAGAGCATGGTGGTATATGCTGGTAGGTCACCTTGAGGAAGATCAAAGAATCACAGAAACATAGAATGGTTCGGGTTGGAAGGGACCTTAAAAATCATCCAGTTCCAACCCCTTGCCATGGGCAGGGACACCTTCCACTAGACCAGGTTTCTCAGAGCCCCGTCCAACCTGGCCTTGAACACTTCCAGGGATGGGGAGTTCACAGCCTCTCTGGGCAGGTCCTCTTCCTTGGCCCATATGTAGAGTCAGTGTGGGACTCTGCCCCTCAACATCATTCCCTACTGAACTTGAACTTAATAATTAAGGAGACTGCTTAGAATATTTTGTCCCACATCCTGCTCTGTAATTGAGATAATTGTACTCAGTCATGAAAGAAGTGTGTGATTCAGCATGAAGGCAATTCTGGGCAGGGAGTGAGTTTGGAGAAAGAGCAAGGTCCAGGGTTCAGTGGTTTGCAGACATTGAAAAGAGCATAAATGTGTTTTTATAACTGAGTTTTCATATACTGGAAATTACACTGATTATGCAGTGAATGTCGTGTTTTCATCTTTTATAAATCCTTTATTCCCTTATTCCATTGCAAATGGACTACAGGTTTTGCTTGTCTGTGATAAAAAAATAAGAATAGAATCTCATTAGTTGCTATCTATGAGCAGCAGGAGGAAAGTGATGTCAGTTCAGTTGTGCTTGACTGGGGAAATCACAGTATCATATGCTGAAAGAAAGTATAGCAGCATCCAGTGTCCAGGCATTGGAAATGAAGGCTTGATAGATATGTCCCACCTTGGATATGCCAGTCAGTCTTGGTCTTCCCAGGCTACACTTTATGAGCCTGCCAGTGGTGTAGTGACATCCACCTTTCCCCAAACACACAAACTACTGTGAGTCTTGACAGATATTGCAGTCACAGCAAGATTTTAGACAAGATAATTTCTCTACTTCCCTCTCTGTATTACCTATCCATAGTTTAAAACTTAAGATAAGATTTTTTTTATTTTTTTTTTAAATCATTAGATGTGATATATTTGAGCTCCTTACTCGTGTTTGAGAAATATTTGGAGGAACTTTGTTTACATCCATATTGTTCTGAATTTATGTTTTTGCAAACCATGATACATTACAAAAAAAAACCCTAAATGCTGGAAGGAAAGAATCCACTAGTCTGCCCTGGTCACACTGGATCAGTTACTCTCCCACAGAGAGCAATATGAGAAGCATTTGCAGGACACTGTTTAGTCACAGTTGCAGCTGGGTTTAAAATAAGAAAGAGCAATGTTGTATTTGAACCCTTCTCCAGTCAGAGAGTTCTCATGGCTGCTCCTTGCAAAGCTCATTTGTGATAATGCTGGAATAAAAACCGATTTCTCCTGGGGTGAGACATGAACTCATATCTCTTGGGGAGAGCATTGGAGGGACCCACACTTCCATGTCAGAGCCTGATGGAAAAGTATTTCAGTCTTAAATTCCTGGGACATTTGACACCAGCTGAGCACAGTGAGATTTACTGTGTCTCTACTGGGCTCATAAGACATTTCTGATGCAAGTTGAAATCACTGGGATCATCTCAGACAAGGAGGGCACGAGATAAGGACAAGTGGATGACGAAAATAAAACACACAGAGAGGAGGCTGCAGACAATGCTCAGGAGCCCTGAATAGAAGAAACTCAGGTTTCTTTCCTTCTGCCCATGTGAGTTCAGGCACAAGTGGCACACAACCTCTTGGCCTCACCTCTCACCAGCCTCCTCCAGAGTGGCTGATGAAACACATGCCATTTACCTTTGCAATTTGGAGGGCCTTAAATTACTTTGTAAGGAGTCTTAAGGTTCAGAGTGCTTCTGTGGCTCTGAAACCCTGAAGATAATGTAAGGAAGTGGATTTCTCTGAGTGAATTGTGAATGAGTAGTTTTCTCTGAGCGGTTGTTTAATTGAGCTGCAGCTGGAGCTGATTATGTTTGTTTTTCCTTCAGTGTCTCTCATTTCCTTTCGTTTCTGTTAATTCCTGCTTTCATTGGGTAACTGTTGCTGTACAAAATTTTAAGGGTGGTAAAAAAAATAAATAAAAAAGAAAACAAGAAAAAAAGAAAGTGCATATTTTAGGAGCTTTTTGTGACAGTTGTTCCTGGAGACACCTGTAAACTATTGAGCTCAATGAGGCTGCAGCTGCTGCTGACAGAATAGGGTGTGAAGGAGGCAGGGTGTGACTCATTCTTCTGCTTGTTCCACCACCCTCCTCTTTGGTGGGCCTGCTGGGGTGGCTGTCAGACCTCCTGTGCTGTGATGTCTTTTCAGGTGAGTCTCTGGGTCAATACTGGGCTGTCAGAAGCTGAAAACAGGATGCTTGTGATGCCCACATCTGCAAAGGGCTCTCAATACAGTATTAGCAGAGATAGATAATTCAGTTCCCTTATTACAAGCTTCTAAGGCGCACAATGAAAGTATGCACGTGTATGTCAGCCAGATGTTACAGTTTTTAAACTTCCAGTAATTGACATATTTGATATTTACAACCAACCTGTGGTACCATTTTCCCCTGGTGTCCACCCTCAGAACTACCCTCCAAGGGCTCTGAGCTTACATTCCTGTTTTGACTCCAAGCTCTCTTATTGTCTCAGTTGGAGTTCTTGCAGATGTTCTTCAAAGCAGCGTGTCCTTGCCAATGTGTGTCTGACAGAATTTCAGGAATGTGTGAGAAAATGGTCAGTAACTTCTAAATGCTACTTAAATGTGAGAAAACTTAGTCAACTTATATAACTCTATGAAGATCTATAAGGTGCACATTACAATCCTTAGGCAACACTTGAGGGGAAACATCATAGAATCACAGAATATCCTGAGTTAGAAGGGACCTACAAGGATTAAGTCCAATTCCTGACCCTGCACAGGACAACGCCAGCACAGGAAGCACACTGACCTGTTGGAGTGATTCCAGAGGAGAACACCTGGGAGCCATTCCATGATTCTATGATCTATGACATAACCACTGTAGATGAGGAGTCAATCTGCCCTGTATCCTGGGCAGACAATGAACTGAGATGATGGACAGTGAATTCTCTGGGGTGTTTTTTCTAGTCTACATGGAGCAGAAAGCAAAGATGGTCAAGGTAGGCTGAGAGCAACCTCATGAACTTCCGCAAGAAGTGTTAAATCCTGTACCTGGGAAAGAACAACTCCATGCACCAGTGCATGCTGGGCTCACCCTGTTGAAAACCAGCTTGGCAGAAAAGGACCTGTGAGTCCTGTGGAGACCAAGTTGAACGTGAGCCAACAACAGAGCCCTGCTGCAAAAGTGGCAAGTGGTGTCCTCAGCTGCATTAGTCAAAGGATTGCCAACAGGTCGAAGGAGGTGATCCTTCCTTTCTCTCAGCATTGGTGAGTCCAATCCTAGAGTGTTTCCAGTTCTGGGCCCCTCAGTACAGGAGACACATGGACATGCTGGAGAGAGTCCAGCAAAGGGCCACAAAGATAATTAAGGGTTTGGAACATCTCTCCTATGAGGAAAGGCTGAGAGACATGGAGCATTTTAGCCTGGAGAAGAGAAGGCAGGGGAATTTTATTAAATAGCTGAAGGGAGGGTGCAGAGGAGATGGAACCAGGCTCTTTTCAGTGGTGCCCAGGGACAGGACCAGAGACAGCAGGCACATGTTGAAATGTATGTGGTTCACTCTGAATATCAGAAAACACCTTTTTTTTTTTTACTGTAAGGTTGATCTCACACTGTCACAGTTTGCTCAGGAAGGTAGTGGAGTCTCACATATTCAAAAGCCACCTGGACATGGTCCTAGGTAAGTGACTCTATGTGGCCCTGCTTGGGCAGTGGGAGGTTGGACTGGGTGACTTCCAGGGATCCCTTCCAACCTCAACCATTCTGTGATTTTGTGAGATATCCCTGTCAGTGGGGAGGATCTTGTCCTTCTTGTCCTATGGACTGTCTCTTCTGCCTTGCTTTTATGTTACAGATTCTGTGGAAAGAATCACATTATGCTGAAATTGCAGGAGCTGTTGGGTCAAATCTGTCATACAGGGCTCTCCTCTCCCAAGAAAGATTAATGTCAGAAAACAGAGGGCATATTGTGGCTTTCTACAGGGCAACATCTTATTGTTGAAGGTTAAGTTAATTCACTCTTTCAACCCCTTTTTGATTTCGTGCCATCGCCAAGGGAATAGTCTTTGACTATCTCTGACATTCAAGGCTACGTGATCAGTCTAGACCTCCATCTTCTGTGAGTACAGCTAGTTTTGTAGAGAAAGAGAGAGAAAAGTCCTCCGGAGAACTTTGGAGGCATGACTAGATCAAGATGCTGGCTGTTCTGAAATAAATAATTAAAAATGGGTTTTCCTGTGCTCCCAGTCAGTGGTTCTCATTTAGACTGAGCAAGAGTTTTGTCTGGAGAAGAAAACTCATCATTCATTTATTCTGCATCACCTCTGTTCTCCACCAAGACCATTTCTTCTTGATATCTGCTAACTTCAGAGAGCCACAGTCAGCTGGCAGTCTGCTTCTTGTGCTGTTTAATTATGGTTATGTAAAGAGACAAATGTGGAGGTCTCTGCTCCTTCTATGGGTGGTTCATTTCCAATTCTAGAAGCTCTTTATCTCCTCTGGTTGAAATATTGCAGGTGGCTGGACCTTTTCTAAATCTCCTGTCTCTGGACATCATTTTGTGATGCCTGTGACATTCCTGTCAACATTCCTGCAGGTGACTTCCCAAGATCACCTCTAGGCAAGATGTTCATGCAGCCATTCTCTGTATTATTTCCACCTGAGAGCCTCTGAAAGATTCTGGTCACATTGATAGGCAGGAATTTGAGGAGATGCAATTTAGGAACAAATCACCATAAATCATCCTTGATTAAATTTCTCTTCTTTTGGACTGCATATTCAGATTTCCAACCAAACATGTCCCCATGGATGATGTTTTTAAACAAAATTCCTTGGGACAGGGTGTCTTTCTTTCCTGCAACTTGTGGTTGCACAAGTTGTGCTGCCTTTTAATAGCAGTGAATTCATAATTGTGAATCACAGAATGGGTCAGGTTGAAAGGGACCACAGTGGGTCATCTGGTCCAAGGTGTGTGCTCAAGCAGGGGCATCCTACAATACATTGAACAGGATTGTGTCCAGGTGGTCCTTGACTATCTCCCATATCAAAACATTTTCACCCACTTGCCAATTTTGCCTGAGCATTTGTATGCAGAATAGGATAATGTTTCCTTACTTCTGGTTTTAAGGCAAATTTCCATCTTAAGGTCAGATTCCCGCCACTCAGCAGATATTCCCTTGTGGAGTATCACTGACTCTTTGCATGGAATTAAAAAGTCAAGGCAGAATTAGCCCTCAAATTTGAAGCAATGAGAGTTGAAACCACTGGACTCACCAGCCCATCCCTTCATTTGCTGATCACCTCATCCACGTGGGGAAGGCACGTTCTCTGTGAGCATAACAAGGACTGTATTTGGAGCAAACCCTTGCCTAAACATCACCTACTTGCTGTCGCACCAGTGCAAAGTCTCAACAAATTGGCAAATCCAAGGGAAAAAGCCTGTTCTATAATGCTCCTTGGGGAGCCAGAAATGGACAGGGTTAATTTGTGTTTTCTGTCTGGGCTGGAGCAAAATCTTGTTTAGTTTTCTTTATGAGAAAGAAGCCAGTGCATCAATCCATAGCACCTCCTAGTCTGCTTGACATCCTGCTTTTCTGTAATGAATACATTTCCTGCATTGCTGCATGCTTCTCCCAGAGTAGATATCCAAGATTAATATGCCTTGTCTTTTATAAACAAACCTAATGCAAAGCCAATAATGTGAGTCTCGTTTCTTTACTACCAGCCCACAGCTCGGCTTTGTCCGGGTATATATGGAAAGGAAGAAAGATGAATGTTCACTCAAGCTTGGGAGCTGAAGCCATAACAAATTTATGGGATGAAAAACACACATCAGTGTGAGGCAAATACAGCCTGGGAAGGTCTGTTTTGCTTCCTCCCTTAATTTTGCTTTTTAATAGCAACAATTCTGTATTGTGCACCCAGTCAATATGTGTTATACTGTGTAAGTACCTTGCAGGGGGAGCAAATGTACTGAAGTACCAGGAAGCTTTTTCAGTGGCTGGATTCAGTCATGGTATCCTGGATGAGGAAAGCAGAAGGAACTGCTGTGATCACATACAGTGACCATTAGCCAGTGAACTTCACCCAAATCTGTCTCAGAGACAAAAGAACAGGTAGAGGGAGGAATTACAGTTTTACATTTGCAATTATGAGAGAGCCAACCATAACCTGCATTCTGCTTCTTTTATGGTAATTCCCTTCAGTGCTCACAGTCCAGCTGGATTTCCAAAGTGAATTTGTCCATCTAATGGGCCCTACCATGGTATATTACTTTTCCCTTACATCATCAACCAACAAAATCATATTCTCCAAGCAACCATATCCTGGTGCCATTGCAGACCTCAATTTCTCTTTGGTAAGGACAGTTGATACGATTTCCTGAGTCCAATTCTCTCGATGTGGGCTTTTGTTTTTTACTTTTTTCTTTGTTTTGTTGGTGGAGTTTTTTGGATCAGGTGGGAGTTTTTCTTGTTGTTTTGGTTTTATGTCAGTTTTTCAGTTACTGAATTTTTCTGGACCCCTTCCTATTTGTGAAAACCTTTTGTGGCTTGTGGATCCCAGAACTTCAGTAACAAGCACTGAAAACCAATTCCCATTCCTCCTTGGGAGTCATACATTCCTTTAGGATTCCCTTTAGGGATCACCTGTTGAGTTGATCATTCTTGCTCAGAGTCACCCAAGAGTCAGCCAAGCAGGAATCCCCATCACAGAATGACAGGATGGTTTGGATTGGAAGGGACCTTAAGGATCATCCGGTTCCAACACCCCTGCCATGGGCAGGGACACCTTGCACTAGACCAGGTTGCTCAGAGCCCCATCCAACCTGGCCTTGGACACTTCCAGGGATGGGGCAGCCACAGCTTCTCTGGGCAGTGTATTCCAGGGCCTCACCATCCCCACAGCAAAGAATTTCTGCCTCTCATCTAAAACCTACTGTCTGTCAGTTTAAAGCCATTTCCTCTTGTCCTATCACTACATGAGTGTTCCTCTCCAAATCCCTTGTAGGCTCCCATCCCAACCCATCCTATCAGTACAGCCCAAATCCTTTGTTAACCTATGTCTGTGTGTACATTTTGTCCCCAATGACTGCTTTGATCTTACAGAGAACCCTTGATGCTTCTGTAACAAGGATCCCACAACAATTCGTCTTCAAGATTTGTCATGTTGCCAATAGAGACACTCAGTGGGGCACTTTGTCTGTAGGAAATCCACATCAACACTCTCTGGTGGGGATATTCCCAGTTCCTGGAACAGCCAGAGTGCTTGGCCATCCTTTGATTCATATCACGTGTCATGGGGGTGCATTGCACCAGTGCAGACACGAATTTTACCTAATTGGCTTCACCACACCACTTGTCCTGTATCCTCACCAAAAGGGATATAACATTCACTTCTTGAGGTCTGTTCTCCCAAAGTCACTAATGATTGATACTGATTGATATTCATTTTCTTTAATTCTTTATTAGTAGAGTCCCATAGCAGTTACTCCCCTATATTGACTAAGATCAATGCTAGACTGACAGGCCTGTAATTATCTGGGCCCTCCCTTTTTATCCTGATTAAATCATCTGGTTCTTCCCCAGCAGTGCACAGAAATATCATTGGATTCATTCACCTTGCTTATTTTTTTTCACCCAGCTTCATTATTGATACTCTCTCATTTCACCTGCAATAAGAGATTGCAGCTTAGTATACTTTAGTTGGGTTTATTTTCTTTCCTGCTACCTGTAAAATTCTTCTTTTTTGCCCCTACTGTTGCCACTCACAGGTTTTTTATGTGCCCTGATGAATTCTCTTCAGTTCCTATCCTCTAATTTATATCACATTCTTTTTTTTTCCCTTCTTTCCAAAATACCTGAGGATTTTTACTGATTAAACCCTACAGAACCGACAGGCATGGAAAATAAGTCCTCCAAAGCAAAGAGGGCAGATAAAAATTTGGTATAAAAATGCAATTTAGTTACAATGTATGTTCCTGCTTTTAGGAATCAAGTTTAGAAAAATTTGGGTAACATGCTTAGGTACCGCTGCCTGTTTTCCTTTTAGAACCTTTCTGCTTTTTCATCTTGCAGCAATTTTATTTCAGAATCAGATTTTTACATTCTGGTGCTGAATTTTCTGATTAAAAGCCCTTAGAAGAATTATATTTTATTCTTGTGACTTTTAGACCGGCATCTAATTCAGATTCAGACAATAGTAGTTTAAACAGAAAATTGGATGGGTAGTGGATATATTAATTCCTTTACCCTGGAGAACTTTCCACCCCCACTGAGATCTTTAAGTTCCTATCCCTCCTGATTTACAGAGCAGGAAATAAGCAGACATTATAAGTGAATTAACCAAGTGACTGGAGAGTAAATCATTTGCAGAGCTGGGATGGAAACCTGACTTCTCCATGTCCACAAGGCCACATTTCTTGCTGAGGATGAAACGTTCCCAGAAGAAGAGGAGCTGCACACAGTTAATGTCTTTCCACTTCACTTAGTAAAAATTTTGGCATGGAAATATATTTCTTTAAATATAAGTGTGTGCTGCTTTGGGAGAGTCTTTTCTGAAGCAGGGAAGCTCATGGTTGGTGGGCAGGGGATTATCTTAAAGGGTTGGGTAAATACTCTGAGTTTACAGTAACTCAGAGTAATTCTGAAATTGTCAGAAATATATGTCAAATCACCAATATTCTGGGTTTGTAAAGGAAAAAAAAAGCTTTTACAGGGGGAAATAATGGAAATAGGAGACAGTTTATATATAAATGTGGACAAGAATGCTGAAGATAAGGGAGAAACGGGACTTTTTGAAATGTATTACTTATTATATTTTTCCATAATACTTCTGAGGTGCCAGTTCTTGAAAGTTTCCTGTCTTGAGGAGCTCTTATTATTTAAATGAAAAGAAGTGGAAGTTCTAGCAGGAAAGTATTCTACATTAATCATTCCTTTTTCTAAAGGAGTTGGGAACATGCTGATTTGTGTGATGACATTTTAGATGTCTTACAAACATCCTTGCAAAAAAAAAATAATAAAAAAAAAAAGAAATTAACTTTTCTCAAGGTTTTCCTGAAGGATGAGATCCATCGTGGATGATTTAAGGAAGGACATTTTGGGGTGAAGTTACAGCACTTGACTGTATGGATTTAGCTGAGACACACAAAAGTAGGGCTTGGAACTTTGTAGTGGCTGATCATCTACTGGAGTATCACAGAATCATAGAGTATATATTTATATATATAAAATATTGTGAGTTAGAAGGGACCCACCAGGATCCCTGAAGTCCAGCTCCTGGCTCTGCACTAGAAAATAATCAGTCTCTTTCTTTTAACTGAGAGGGAATCTTGGTAAATATACATCTAACTAAGATGTTTGATTGTCATTCCTGAAATTATGAAGTGCAATTACCTCTTCACTCCACTCAGGCTTAATAAGAAGGAAGGAAGGTGCCCTGAGGGAATTGGGTTCACAGCTGGACAGAAGGGACCCTCATCCTAAAAGGAGCAAAGCAGAGGGGATCCAAATTTAAATAGGGTATTGACAGGTGAGTGGGGAGAAGCAGTTAGTGCAGACCTCCTTAGAAAACAACAAGAAGGAATTTTGCCTCTGTGTTCTGAGGAAGGTTTTTAGGAAGAAGTCAGGATGGACAAAACATGAAGGTGGAATCTGAGCATTGCTTTGTCTCCAGGAATCAGAATTGGCTGAGAGGTGGAGAAGTGCTTGCAGTAGTTGAGACAGATTATTTATCCAGTCTCTCCTGGTATAATAAGTGTTCAAACCCCTTTTCAATTCCTCTTGCTTTTCTAGGACTGTTACCAGATGATATCCACAGTTTATGAAGTCTAGTGTCCCAAACCAGCTGTAGGACTTGACCCTGCTGGCACTGAGCCCCCTTGGAAAGTCTGCTCTGTCATACTGATACCAGCCCCTTCAAGACATCCCAAAAGGAGTTTTATTTTTATTGTAATATGTTATATCATTGCTTTGTATGGAGTTTGAGGTCCCCTTTCAGCACCAGAATCTTTTCTAGTACCCTGCCAACCAGGCAAATTTTTACATTTGTGCACTTTGCCCAGAGAAACTGTGGCTGCCCCATCCCTGGAATTGCTCAAGGCCAGGTTGGATGGGGCTCTGAGCAACCTGCTCAGGTGGAAGGTGTGAAACAAGATGGTCTTTAAGCCCTATGATTCTATGATTTAACTTCCTAATCTCTGGCATAACATACTGTATGGCTGTACATTACATTTCTTCCTCCTAAATTCACATATCTCCATTTTTTTTCAAGGCTATTTTAAATTCCACCTTTGTTCTCCAAAATGCTTGTGGATTTTCTCCAGCCCGCTCTTATTCACAAGCATTTAGTTATACCTTTTTATTAAAACAAGTCAGTGGTTGTGTTGGAAATAGAACCAACCTAAGAAATATCACCAAGACACCTCATTAAAGATCCCTTTCTATTCTGATGATACAAAGCCTCTGATAATTACTCTTCAAAACTGATTTACAAATTAGACTTGACTTTCTACAATTAGTTGTTCCCAACCTTCCTGTTAAAACCTTTCTCTAGCCTCATATGGCTTTTTTTTTTTTTTACCATCTTTCTCATCTGGCTTTTTTACTAAGTGAGAAATTAAATTAGGTTATTTGAAATTATTTCCTATATTGCATTTGCATTTTATTTATTTGTCTTTAAGAAGGTGATTATCTTCTGAGTATGTGCAGATGATTGCTTAATAATTTCTTCTGGCATCTGCTCACAAATGGAAGTTAGGCCTACCAGCCTGTAATTTCTCAGTCATCAACTCTGTTTTTCGTAGGCAGGTTCTATATTTGTCCCTCTTCAGTCCTCTGGTACTTCTGAATCCTCCACAAACTCTTGAAGATAATCACTAATGACTCAGTTTGCTTTAGCGAGTTTCCTGCAAAATCTTCAAGACCCAACTGATTCAAGTATCACAAAATTCTTCAAACCCTTTTTTCTTGTGACACAAACTCCATCCAGTCTCCTGTGTTAAGATTAACTCTGTCAGCATCTAGATTACTGTCCTTGCCAAGACAGGCAAAACATCCCTGGGGCACCTCAGCCCTCTCTGCATCCTTATTAATCATCACTATTTTACTTCTGCAGTGCTTTAGAAAACCATTATAATCTTTCTGGTGGTAAAGCTGAAGCTCAGGAGTTGCTGCTTGTCCACTCTCCCTTTGGAGGTGGGATTCACCAGGACTCCTGTGCACTGATTGATCCACAACTCACTGAAATAGGCAATTCAGTGGCAAGGTGGCCTCATCCCTATTGTTGTCCTGCTGCAATTGCTCTTTGGTCACACTGAAAACCATGCTGGGGAAATCATCCAGGTGGTTTGAAACAAAGAAAGACATAAAACAAGAAGAAATATATTTTCCCCACCACCACCCTTGTAGAATTTCATGGATTTTTTTCAGAGCATGTGCACAGCACGGAATCACAGAATCATCAAGGTTGGAAGGGACCTTCAAGATCATCTGGTGCAACTGTTAATGCAGCACCACCATAACCACCCCTAAACCATATCCTCAAGTGCCACAGCCAGACATTTTCAGAGATGGTGACTCCACCACCACCCTCAGCAACTTATTCCAATGGCCAAGCACCCTTTCAGTGAAAAAAAATAAAAAATAAAAATATTTAAACTGAACCTTCCCTGGCACAGTTTAAGGCCATTTCCTCTCATCCTTTCATGTGAGACATGTCAGAAGATACTGGCCCTGACCTCACTACAACCTCATTTCAGGCAGGCACAGCAGGGTGTAGCTACATGGGATGAAATGCCTCAAGGTGACCATGTTGCCATCTCTAAAAGGGAGAGGACACACTTCCCTTTTCCCAAAATCTCGTATTCCTTCTTGCTTTGCACTGGCTCTGCTGGGTGCCCAACTGTGCCAGTTCAGCTTGCTCACCCAGCAGAGCAATTCCTCAAAAAGCAAGAAAGGAGTTGCAATTCTTCTAGTGAGTCAGGATGGCTCCAGGAAGGGTCAGTCCAGGACTGGAACTGGAACACACTGGCACGTTGGGGGGGGTAAGGAGGGACAGGGGTTAAGGAGCAAGACCCCTCTGGAAAATGATGTGATTTTACATCAGCTCAACCATGTTTCAGGGCTTCACTCTCAGGGACAGTGAGTTAAAGTGCATTGGCAGAGTTGGACCTCTGGAAAAGTCTTACTGGATTTGCAGCCAGATAAAACCTCTTTTCTGGCTGTCACTCCAGTTGGTGTTTTCTTTTAGGCTTTACTAGTCTTTGGATCAGCCCTGAGGAATACAGCAGCCAGTTTGCCTGACCTTTTGAATCTTGATTTCCATGTAACACTCCAGCTGTAGTTTTCCCTTGTATTTCATGTCTGGAAGCATTAATAATATTGATGGAAAGGGCTTTGCAAAGCTTCTGAGGAGGAAGCTCATTCACTTGTCTGCACACTTGTCCCTCAGCTCCCTTTATTCCTTTAAATATTAAGGATTCTATTCAATACCAAGAAGCAAGAGTCTGATTTTCGGAAGTGCTGAGCTCCCATTGTCTTCAGTGGGCGTCGTGGCTGCTCAGCATTTCTGAAAATCAGCCTCCTAATGATCAGCATATTGCAAAAATATTTAGCTGCTAAATATTTCCAATCCCTTCCTCTCCGCCCTCCAGCTTCTCCCTATCCCACACGCTGCTCCCTGTAGAAGGAGCACCTTTGTCCCTCTGTCCCATGTAGTCCCTTCACCTGACCCCTTGCAGGTCCTGCTCTTCCCCTGGAGCACACTGAGTGGGAGTTGACTGACTAACTGCAGATATCTGAATGTGGGTGTTCAGCAGCTGGGCAAGTTGCCCTGGATTCTCTTCATAGTCAATGGAGGGTGAGTCAGCAGAGTCAGTGGAGCTTAGGGCATGACTTCCCACCCTAAAATAGGCCTCCACATTTGGTCAGATGACTCACACTCTGAACTCCATTGACTGTATTTACTCTCCCTCCAGCATCTTCAATGGGAGACAAGACAAGAACATCAGGTGGGACACCTGTATCAGATCCTTAAAGCAAGATTAAATTAATCCCACCCCTTATGTGAACTAATACATCAATTCACTGCATATATCACATTTACCTCCTTGTTTAAGATCTGCTTCTGCCTTGGTGCCTACAGGGAATGAGTCGAGTAATAAAGGGTAGTGGAGTAGAAAGATAATGGTAGGTCACAGCAGAAAGTCAGACTGAATCATAGGTTGGGTAAAGTGGAGCAGTTTTATTGAATCCAGTGGAGTCTTCCTCCTTCATACGAGAATCTTCTCCTTAATATAAAAGTTTAAAAAAAAAAACAAAACATAAGAAGAAACAAAATCTAAGTATGACAGTGAGCTGTCATGGCATATTCTAGTCATTACTTTTTCATTTGAATTTATGTTTCATCCTATTACCTTTCCAAATTCTCTCTTACTCTCTAGAGTAGGAGGCTTTCCACAGGGGTGGGCAGTTCCTGCTCCTGACTCTTGCTCTGGGCTGTGTTAGTGCTCCAGGACCTCACTGATTTCTGCTCTAAGCATTGGTAGGGGACTGGTGGGGTCTTTGTGGGACACACTGCAATCTCTGCCATGTGAGATCACACACCAAATACCCCTCACCTCCTTTGCAGTGCAAACCCACCCCTACTCTCAGTTGTGTGCCCCACCTAGAGATTTTAAACCTTGGTTTCATCTGAGTTACATGATAATTTAGGAATGAATCAGTTCCCTGTGGGTTACCTCTCAAACTGCTGTTTGCAGGAATCAGCAATCAATTCCCAATCTGAATGTTTACCCCAAACAAAGTGAGTTTACCTGGCACATCCTGGTAACTCCAAATGCAGGAGAAAAAATCCATGTCAATGCAGCTTAGCCAGGTAGGAAGCAGCACAGCAGGAAGAGCAGAGTTATAAAGTAGATATGTAAAAATCAGTGTGGAACACGGCAAAAGAGAGGGTAATAATAATAAATTGAATTTAATTAGCTCTCCTCTGGTCTTCATTACTGCTATCACCATCTTCTGCTATTCCAGTTCATCAAGCATAAGCACAGATGCTATTGCCACTTTCTACATATTTAAAAGACAAAGTCCACCTTCTCCTCTGCCTTAGACATTTCCTCTTAACTCCCTCATTCATTACACCATCCAGTTTAAAATGACCCTTCTGTGTTATAAAACCCACCATAAAGGGAGACCAGCCTTTGCCACAATTTTCTTATATCTCTTTCATTATTAAGACACATTTGCTGGAGTATTTCTGCTGTCAGTGTCTTCCCTACAGCTCTTGACTTTATCCTCGTGCCCCATTTGTTCTGACTCATTTCAAACATAAGCTGCAAACAGCACATCTCTCCCCAGCTCCTGCCTGTTCATTTCTCCTTTCCTTTCTTCTTATTTAGCTAAAACCATCTTCTTTAACTCTAGACCATTTCATGGGTGCAATTGGTATTAAAGCTTCTGCATATTGTAGTAAGTAAAGAATTTATCATGTCCTGCATCAGCTAATGAGCATTTTGGATGTGATTGGTCTGAGCTGCTGAGGACAGGCTGTGTCACCAAACCTCTCTTTTTATGAAGATTGAGCAATGTGTTCCTTTACTCCACCAGAGAAAATGCTAAAGAAGCCGAACTGCCACGTTGTCTTTGCTTCCCTTGTCTCTGCATGTAGATTTGTGACTGTATTGCACCTACTGACACACACAAATCACTGAACAATGTAAAAATCTTCCATAATGAAGCCCTGGGATCTGTCACTAGTGAAGGTTGTAGTGTCACTCAGGGACTCGTTGACAAGCTTTGAGGAAAGAGATGGATTCTGGAGAACGAAAGAGCTAACATCCATCAGCTATAATTGAGCAAATTAATAGCTTTGTGAAGTCTCTTCTTTGGTTAGCATCCCATGAAATGACAATAAATGTGGCAGAGTTTCACTTGCAGCCTCTTCTTGCTTTTTTAATTTTTTCCTTTTGGCTGTTGTGTACAATGTGCAATGACACTGAAAAAAAGGGGCTTCCTCTACAAAACCAGCAGCATTTTTAACACTGAAACAAAGGTGTAAAAGATGAAGACTGAAGCGTGTTTATCATCCCCTCTGAAGGAAGGAGAAAGGGAGGAAAATTCAAGGAAGATTTTTTTGCATTTGGATAACAGTTTTGCCACAGGTGTTGTCTCTGTCACAGGAACAATCAGTCAGGATCAGAATCAATGATGGGATATGGAAGCCCTGTCTTAGAATCACAGAATCATCAAGGTTGGAAAAGACCTCCAAGATCACCAAGTCCAACCTGTGAATGAGGACCATCACACCCACTAAACCATATCACAAAATTCCCTGTCCATTCATTTCTTGAATGCTTCCAGGGATGGAGACTCCACCACTTCCCTGGGGGGATTGTTCCAACGCTTAACCTCTCTTTCAGTGAAGAAATTTTTCCTATATATTCAACCTGAACCTTCCTTGGCACAAATTTAGGCTGTTTCCCTTTGTCCTGTCACTTGGGAGAAGAGTCTGACCTCCACTTCACACAACCTTCTTTCAGATAGTTCAGTTTTCTTCCACTTCCCCATCACTGTGCAGGAACTTTATGGCCCTTTTTGTCCAACTTCTCCACTGTTTCTGGACATCCTTGGCTATACTGCTGCACTTGCTGCAGAAAGAAATGCTGGCAAGTTTTCCTTGAAACGGGGACTTTGCTCTGTGCTTGCTACCAGAGAAAGAAATCCTTGGAAAGAAAGTGTGACAGCCTCCACTGGAGAAAAGGAGGCTGAGGGGAGACCTTGTTGCTCCCTAGAAATACCTGAAAGAGGTTGTAGTGAGGTGGGTGTCAGTCTCTTCTCCCAGGTTATAAGTAGAAGGACAAGAGGAAATAGCCTCAAGCTGCACCAGAAGAATTTAAATTAGATATTATGAAAAAAAATCTTCATGGAAAGGTTTGTAAAGCCCTGGAACAGACTGCCCAGTGAAGTGGTAAAACACCATTGCTGGAGGTGTTTGAGAAACGTGTGGACGTGGCCCTTGAGGACATGGTTTAGGGGTGAAATGGTGATGGTGTCAGGTTGATGGAATTGATGATCTCAAAGGTCTTTTCCAGCCTAAATGATTCCATGATTGTTTGCTTATAAGAAATAGGAAGCGAGTGCTCTCCACTCCCGTTAGAGGAAGAATAAAACCAGTTTCAGCCACCATCATTATGGACAATTCTCTGTATTTTGGACAATTCAATCCCCTCGCTTTGTTTATCCCTAAAGTGTAAATATGGTAGTAAATTGTTGACATGGAAACCCTTCAGGCATGGGGTGTGAGGGTGCAGCTGGAGGCAGGATGAGGCCATTTGGAGCAAAGCAGCACATCCCAATCCTCACCAAACTGAGTGTTACGAGTAAAGAGAGATAAAGGCTGGATACAGATCCAGAGGCACCAATCCCTAGCGTGGCCCAGCATTCTGTCATACTTCCTTAATTTGTTCTGAATTTATTTTTTTTAAATAAAGAAAGAAAGCTATTCTAAAAAATCACTTCAACTCTTTGTCTCCTTAAAGCTTTTCCTTCAACTTTAAAATAATATTTGCTTTTTCCCCCCCAACCACTATTTAGTTTTTCTTTTATTTTTATTTCCTGAATAACAACAGTATTCCAGTATTCATCTCCTTTACAGAGTAAATTCATATCATTTACAGAGTAAAACGGGGTTGTGTTATTTACTTTTATTTTCCTGGTCTCTGAAATATCTCAGGTCTACCAGATCTATTAAAGATAAAACTAAGTGGGTCAGTCTTCTTCTGTGAACGTTCCTTTTGGCTGAGCTTGCCTGGATTCTTTTCAAAGACTTTCTTCTGAGGTAAAAAAAAACCAAGGAGAAAAAAAAAAAAATCTTGATTTCTTAGTGTTTTCCCAAGTGAACCAAGTATTTCTCACATGTCAGTCACATGTCACTGGGTTTGATCTGTGAACACAATATAGTTTGTTAAATTTGCTTTTCCTGGTTGTAAGGACAGATGAAACATCCCCAGTCAGGGCTTCAGGGACGTGCAGTCCTTGTGCTTGGTGGCGTTCTTGCAACGGAGTTCCTAATTCTTCTGGGGTTAGAGGATGGTTCACTCTCTGATTTTTCTAGGTGCTGTTATTTTTTGTTTTGTTTTCCCCACTTCAGATTTATTATTTATGCAGGTATTTATTTATTGATTCTCTGGAGGAAAAAAACCTGGGGAAAATAAACCAGTTTAAAAAACAAAACCATGCTCAGGTCCCCAAAGTTTGTGTGTGAAGAGGGAGAGGAGAGCTGGGTGACACTGAGTACGTACAACAAGCATTATTTATTCATTATTTAAGAATATAAATGCATCAGTTTCTATCTTGGTACCCATCAGTTTGTTCCTTCCCACATCACTTCCCACTCTGGCTGTTCCAGAGCTTCACAACTCTTACGTTGACAGCGCTCTTCTCATTTCTAGTCTCCGTGTCTTCATGGTTGCTTTTCAAGAATTTGTCCTTGTGACAACTTTTTCAGCGACTTCAAGTAACTTGTCTCCCTCCTGGATGTTTATTCCCCTAATTTATTTAGAGAGATTGGTCATACCCTTTCTCAGCCATTGTTCTCACAGCTGAAACCAACCACACACTCAAAATGAAACACAGAATCTTCAAAACACCTCTCGTGTAATTTGAACTTGATTTTGGTTGAACAAACTCCATAGTTGAAATCTCTCACGTCACAGACCAGATTTAAGACTCCACAGTACTACTTCCCAGCAGTGATATTGCTCTTTTCAGGCCTTCAGAAGCAGCAGTGGCTTTTCTAGAGTTAACTGGAATACTTTCTCCTGACATCAGTGCAATCGGGTCCGGTTCCTTTGCAGAAAACATCATTAATTTGCAAAAAAATGAAGAAGATATAGGGTTGGTTTTGCAAGGTTAAACCCTAGAGCAGAATGTCATGCAGGATCTGGCTCCTTCCTCCTTGCTTATGGGGTACCTAAGAAGAATTTAGGACTTGAGCTAGGTGATAAAAGGATATGATGGTGCAGAAGTTTCTCTATTGTTGTCCTCCTCCACTGCCCTCCATTGTCAGAGCATTGACTCCAATGTTGGGGAATTGCATTAGGAAAACTATAGGGCTAATTACCAAATTGTCTGGGTAAGGGCTATGACCTGTTAGAGGGCTGGAGCACCTCTCCAGTTAAGACAGGCTGAGAGAGCTGGGGTTGTTCAGCCTGGAGAAGAGAAGGGTCCAGGGAGAACTTTTAGCATGTCTAAAGGATATTTTTCCATATTTAAAGGAGCTCCAAGAGAGCTGGAGAGGGACCTTGCACAAGGACCTGGAATGACAGAACAATGGGAAATGGATTTAAACTGGCAGAAGGCAGGTTTGGATTAGATATTAGGAAGAAATTCTTTACTGTGAGGCCCTGGCACAGGGTACCCAGAGAAGCTGTGGCTGCCCCATCCCTGGAGGTGTCCAAGGCCAGCCTGGATGGGACTTGGAGCAACCTGGGCTAGTGGAAGGTGTCCCTGCCCATGGCAGGGGCTTGGAACTGGATGGTCTTTAAGGTCCCTTCCATCCCAAACCATTCTATGATTCTGTGGTTCTCTGACCTTGGTCCTACATGATACCCTCATTCCATGCATTCTCCTGCCATCCCTCCCACAGGAGAGGCCATTGCCTGTTGTCCCGTGGTTCAAGGACAAACCGATGTTTACATTTAATTGGTTACAGCATCCTCGAGGAAGATGAATTCTGGACCACTCTGGCCTTCCAAATTTGACTAACATTACACTCCTGTACTCTCTGTAATCTGGGGCTAAGCTGCAGGCCATCATTGCTCTGAAACCTGAGAAGTTTTCTCTGTGCTCTCAGCTTCCCTGACAGCTTGCTTCTGGCAAAGTTAGAGTGCATGAAGAAGAAAAAAGATCTGCCAATTATATCCTCACTGTCTGCTGCTCAGGGGGCAAACATGTCTTATGCATTATGATTCAGAAACCTGCTTGCACATGGGGTTTTTTTAACCAGCTTCTGAATTCTCTTTATTGATCTGTCAGTTAAAGGAAAAACAGAGAAAATCTGAATGAAGATTATGGTCAAATGCAAATAGTGTTTGCATGGTACTTCAGGGTAAAAGCTTTCTCCCACCAAAGGACCATAAAACTTCCTAGCAGCCTCAAACATCAATAATATTGGTGACTAAAAGGGGTCTGTAGTCCAAAAGTAGGTTTTGTTTATATATAGCTTGTTCTTTACTCAGAATTCAAAGGAAAATCCAGTTTCATTTGACTTAAATTCATTGTTTGTTTTTGGCCTCCAAAAATAACACACTGAATGCATAATGTCCTCAGGATTGAAGGAAGGTGACATCCCTGCTAGAAGCTCCTCAGTCAACATGACCTTTCCTTGTTATCAGAGGCTCTCAGGACACTTCTCTATGTCTCTTTTCGTGACCTGCCTTCGGAAGCATCCCCCAGTGTGCTCCACATCTCTCTGTACAGAGCAGACAAATTCAAACAATCTCCTTGAATCTCACCAGTGCCTCTCTGGGAAGGGACCCATTGCTTCAGTGTGGACAAAAGGAGGGCTGACACATGGGGATGAACCCTAACATGATGGTTCCTGCACTTCCAGGAGATGCTGACTCTGCTGAAAGAGCAGCAGAGCCATATTTTGTCACACTTCCAGCCCTCCTTTCCTTAGCAGATTTCCTACGTCAGGTTGGAAGCAGTCATCTGGCACGAGAGCTGTATAAATGGCAGAGAAATTCCCCATCAGCTATTTTTGGGAAAAATCAATTCTCTCTGTATTCAAGAAGCTCTGAGCTTGCTAAGCTCCCTACCTTTGAACTGCAAATTACTCTAAATATTTTCCCCTTATCATCAATACAGCACAGGGAAGCAAATCCAGTTTGAGGCTGAGCTGGGCTATTTTCAAGCCAGTTGAAACCAGGTGTTTTATTGCTTTATTTTTACCTATGTGTGCAAAAGCCAGACTCTCTTGAAAGCCATGGAAGTCCTGCTTTGATGCCCAAAGTGGTGTAAACCCAACCATCTGGGGAGGATTTATGACACCTCCTGCCAGATGCTCTGTTGCTGGTGACCTAAATTAAAAACAAGGATCCATGAAGAAGGCTGCCATGAAGTGAACACAAAGCGGCAGGGTCTGGAGCAAGAGGTTTGGGGTCCAAACATGAGCAACTTGTGAGGTACAAGGTCAAAAAAGCAATTGAAAAATTCCCTATATTCAGTAGGCATGACATTAACATTCAGTTTGTTCAGCCTGGGACAAATTTTATAGAATTATTGAATCACAGAATGAGTTGGGTTGGAAGGGACCTTAAAGATCATGCATTTCCAACCCCTTGCTGTGGACAGGGACACCTTCCACTTGACCAGGTTGCTCAGAGCCCCATCCAGCCTGGCCCTGAACATTTCCAGGGATAGCGAGTCTACAGCCTCACTGGGCAAGAATTTCTTCCCGGGATGCCTCTCCTGGGGGATGGTTGTGATAGAGCAAAACACCACAAGTTGCTGTTGCCAGGTCCATCGAGCAGGCCTTGGCATGGGACAAGACCCAAAATGACTTGCCTTCAAACTGCTGTTGTAATTTCCATCAAAACTCTGCTTCTGACTCAACCCACTGTACTTAACACAATTAATGACAATATTTCTCCCTCTATAGCTTTTTGTAGAGTGTGTGCAACCTATTCTGCACACTGCTGGTTTTCTTACTTAGCATCTGTTTTATGGGCTGCATTTTAAATTCCTTTAAGTGCAGGCAGTTGAGGAACAAGTTTCAGAGAGAGAGAGAGAGAGTGAGAGAGAGAGAGAGAGAGGGAGAGAGCTCACGAGTCAATCCCAATTCCCTGAGGCAGTGTCTGTATGTTCTTTATAGGCCAGTACCTTCTCCCCCAGAGACTGCAGCATTTCAGGACCAGGCAGAACAATTCCATCCTATGTAAATCACTTACAATTATAATGGTTTGTGAGGTTCTTCCACAGAGAAGATGGAGTGTTGGTATTGCTATGACAGTAACTTTTAGCTGAGATCACAGACCTCTCAGACAAGGCATTACCCAAATCCAGAGGGAGAATTTGTTCCTGCTTCAGAAATCCTGCCTTGTAAACAGCTGTATGAGATAAAGGATGGAGGAATAAACAAAGGCAACTGCAGAAGTTGTATCTACATTGTCAAATAACTCGCCCATCCTGGTCCCTTGATCATCTACATTGCATAAATATTAATTCTCTGCCTTTTTTTTTTTCCTTTGAGTGAACCAACTAGTCCATTTCCAAGTGAAATCGGGATGATTGTGGGATGAATTTCCTTTGTGCAAATAGAAACACAGCATCTTTAGCTTCTTGCACCATCCAGAGCCCTCCAACACTCCACTAGACATGCACTGTCAGCCTCCAATGTCAAGGCATGTAATCCATCCTCATGAAATCATGCTGTAAAAATCCACTCTGCTGGCAGCAGCAAATTTTCATGTGTTTCAGGCTGCTTTGAGATGGGGAAGAAAAAAAAAAAAACTACACAAAAAACTTGATAATTATATCAAAATTTGATAATTGTTTCCCACTGGACTCACCACTGTTGAGGCCACACCTCAAATCCTGGGTTCAGTTTTGGACCCCTCACAACAAGAAAAACATTGATGTGCTGGAGTGTGTCCAGAGAAGGGAAGGGAGCTAGGGAGGGACAAGAAAAATGGTCTCAGATTGCACCAGGGGAGGTTTAGATTGGATATTAGGAAAAATGTCTTCACCAAAAGGGTTGTCAGTCATCAGAAAGGGCTGCCCAGGGAAGTGGTGGAGTCACCATGCCTAGAAATGTTCAAAAAGCATGCAGATGTGGTGCTTAGGAACATGGTTTAGGGGTGGACCTGGCAGTGTTGGGTTAACTGTTGGGCTTGATGATCTTAGAGGTCTTTTCTAACCTTAAAGATTCTGTGATTCCATATCTTAGAGCTGTAGAGGCACCACACTATGAGCCATGGACCAGGCTAATCCATTTCAGAGGAGCCAATCCAGGATGAGGTAGATAAACCTACTCTACACTGTGTAGTCAAAATCCCATCTCAGACACCTTTTAGGTGCAGACATAAACAGAGGATAATCCAGGGGCAGAAAAGTTTGTTAAGATCCCAGTGTCCCTCTCCCAGTTCCATCTTTCTTGCCACTGAGCCCATCTCGGGGGAAGGGGGTTGAAGGGAAGATGTAAGTCTCACACCTTCCCAAGGGGTGACCACAACATCTTCAGGGCATGTTGACCAGCAGAGGTGACAGGAGCAGTGGGAACATGAAAACAAAGGAACAAATAGGAGTCTGTCACAAAGATTTGGTTATGCTTTTGCACATCACATATATGCTCCCAGCCCCACTTTCTTATTCTGTGTCTATTTTGGGTGAGGCATTCACTTCTGATGGGATGGTGTTCTACAAAGCCTAGGAATTACTTGAAACCTCCCCAAATCCTCTGTGATGCATCAGCTTTTCCTATTCCTCTATATACAGCTTGCTGTAGGTCTTGGCTGAAGACATTAAAGGCTTTAGGGGGTGTTCTGGGGTGGGATGGTCTGTACTGTGTGAGTGCTGTCCTTAAACTCTTGAAATACTGTAAAAGGCTGCACCAGGAAAAAGATAAAACTCAGTTGGATGGCCTAGGAAGACAGCTTTTTTCTGATATTTATGGAAGCCTGGTATGAAATCTGAGACATCTTGCAGCCAGAAGTCTTTGAGTTAATTGTGTGCCTCATGCTGTATTATTATTTGTCATAAATCCTTATTTATATGTGTGTGAAGCATGTAGCCATATACGTTAGATAGATGCTTCTCTTCCTTGCTCTTCATTTCATTTCATTAATTTCATTTGGCATTTCTTACAGGAGGAATTCACACTTGTAAAACAACTTCCATGTGTCTCACCTGCTTATTTAAGGAGCAGAGAGAGAAGGTTTTCAAACCTTCACAAAACAAAAGCATAAGCTGTCATTTAGGAGATCTACTCAGTCATCTATGACACAAAATGCTCATCTCTCCTCTTCTGCCTCTTGTCCTCTTCTCACAGTGCTGTGCTGTCTTAGCTCTCCCTGCTTTCCTTCCCCTATCCTTTCCCTCTCTCTTTTTCCTTATCCCAATCACAATTCTGCAGTGCTGCTGACAAAAATGGAACAGCTTGTCCTGTCCTGTCCTGTCCTGTCCTGTCCTTTGTTCACAAGTCCTCCCAGGCTTCTGATCATTTTCTTTGCCTATTCCTCCCTCCTCCTCCCCTTCTACCTACTGTATTTTGTTTCATGGCACTTCATTTCATTACATTTCAATTTTGAGGCAGGACAGTGAAATTTGAACACAATATTCCAGGTGAGGGCATCTCATTAAATGGTATAATGGTGCCACTTTCACTGTTATTCTCAGTTCCATCCTCCCTGCACAATAGGATTTTCTTTTCTGTTGCAACTGCCATTGTGGATGTGGGAGATATATTCATGGGGATATCCATATTTGGACTCTGAATGGAAGAACTGAGTATCACAGAGGTTATTGCAGGCAGCTCAGAGATGTGGTTCAGCAGGCAAACTGTTCACTCTTATTTTCCACAATAACATTGGTAGAACATCTGTCTGGCTGTATGGAAATCTTAGCATGAATTGTTTTTTTGTTTTGTTTTTTTTTGCTGTTGTTGTTGTTGTAGAGGAGTTGGAGGTCTAGGGAAGAAAGTTTTCTCATCACTACAAAAATAATTTGCATCTGAGTTGAGGTCAGTTCCTGACATAGAAGGATATTCAATAAGATGTTTTGCCTCACTGTGTATTTATTCTCCAACAATAAACAGCATTTTCTAACCTAACTTCTTATTCACTGGGATGGAAGCTCTCTTGAGATTGAAAGAGTTGTGCTCTGAACACTAACCAATTTTCTTGAGCCTTACCTTTTCCCAGGAGACTCTTTGCAGCAGATCCTTGACATTTCCACTCTTCAGTGCTTTGGTGTTTCTGTGTGGTGGGATGCTGTGGGATGGACAGTGTGGATGTGATGTGAGAACAGTGGAGGCATCTTGGGGTCCAGCAGAGTGAACATGGACAAGACATTACCAAGGGACCTTCTCTAGGACTGGTCTCAGAAGCCACTACTCTGTGAGCAAAGATATGTTATTCTCTTCTTTTGGGTTAGGGAAGGAAGAGACAGGAACTGGTTACACAGTCAAGTCTAAATTAATCTTGATAAACTCCTAATGTCTGCCAAGGGGCAAAGGATGTTTTTTGGGAAGATCAGGAGGAGCTGAGCTCTGCTCAGCAAGGCAGAAGGCAGCATGGGCTGCTTCAAAGTCAGTCCAGGTTTCCAAGAAACTGGAATGTTGCTGTCCAGTGAAGGCAGAGATGAAAATCTGGACATTCTGGGGCAGAAATGTCTAGAACAGCTGTATGCATAAGCCTGTCTTCACACTGTATTCAAAGTGATTTTATCAGCATGTAAAGGCAAATTTCTGCCAGCTGTACCTCCAGCAGGGAGACCAAGTCTCTCAGAGGAGCTTTATTTACTCCTTGCAGGTGACACAGGGAATCACCATGGCACCATGTCAATATGGATATTTCCATACTTAAACTCTTCAGCTCTTCAACTCTTTTCCCTCATGAAGCCTCCTCTACACTTTCCCTCTTACTGTGTGTCAAACCTGTTCCCACAGCAGTTCCCCAGTTCCAGCATCAGTTTTAGCTCAGCTGGTACATGCAGTCAAATCCTAAGCACAGGCCATAAATTCTGTCTTCACAGAGCTTTCCTGGCTATTTCAAACATGTTGAGGACAACGTTTATAGAAAAAAAGGTTTCCTTCATCTCTCCTATTCCTAGCTATGTATGTTAGGCTAATATTTTTTGTATTTTGTTGATCAAAACTCAGTGATGGAAAAATATAGTGGACTTGGGTTTCCTCCACAAAGTTAGAGCAGGGCTCTGTGAATGGAGGGGAAGTTTTGAATGGGACAGCCTTTACATTTCCACATTCTACTGTAAACCAGTAGAGTAAGAGAAAATATTTATCCATAGCTATGTGTGTAGAGATTCTGTTTATCCATGGAAAATACCCCTCTGCAACTGCCAGCATCTCATACACCTTTTTCCTTCATTCACCAAAGAAACCCTTGTTAAGTCTGTGATATCCCCAGGGAAGAATATGTGGCTTGTTAATCTGATACTGCAACTTGGAACTGTTCTCTTGATCGACTCTCTCTGTCCCAATGGCAGGAATTTACATCCTACTCCGGGGGGCAAGGCTTTTCCAGAAGCATTTGGATGGTACTCCCAGGCACAGGGTGTGACCCTTGGCTAAGGGTTGGACTCGACAATCCTTGTGGGTCTCTTCCAATTCTGTGAATCTGTGTTTTAAATTCCCTGTCCCCTGACAGGACAGTCAGATTAAATAAGGGAAAAATGTATTTGGGCAGCAGCCTGAGCTACACACAATTAGAGGCAAAGTCAAGTGTTTACCTCAGAGCTCCCCAGCAGTCCTTGGCCTCTGATCTCCCTTCGTCTGCTCCTGTTATTCCACTTCTTCCCTGTTTCTGATTACTCCCTACCTTTACACCTCCCTTTGTCCCAGTTGTGTAAAAGTGGAGGTTATCTGATGATATATTTGCCAAGGGAACCTATTTTCAGAGTAGTGTGGGCTATCGGGTACAAGCTAAGCATGTGAGAATGCAGCAAGTGGAGTGTATAAGGCAGGAAAAAAAGTGATACAGCATCATCCTGGTTATTCAGTTTATGCTGAAATTGCCATCTTTAGCTGCCATTAGAAGTTCCCAGTTAATACAGAAAAACTAGAAGGAAAGAGGTCCTTAAACCACAGGTTGCTTCACTCACTGTTTTCTTGTCTTGATCTCCATTTAGCTCTGAAAAAGTGATTTTTCTAACTTCTTAGAGATCTTGTTTTAATACCCATATACCTCATCCCAGACCCTTAATTTTTACAAGATATAAAAGTTGCTTTATACCCAACTGCTTACATATTTAAGCCTCTGAATCCCTCAGCTGGTTTTAATGCCACTCTGACAATGAAAAGGCCTAATTCAAGATCTATTCTTACATTTATAGCATCATAAAGAATGTTCAGAGTAAAGACTTCATTTGCATACATCATAAAAATAAACAAAATAATTTGCATAAAAGTCTGTGCATGTAGCAGTACTTTGACTGAATGGAGGAATTTTGGGAAATATATTTGTAGGATGAGAAAGGGATAGGGGAGAAGGAGATGACTTACCAAACGTAGGAAGGTGTTCAAGGAGTGGGATGCTCTGCTTCTTTGTGTTGCTAAACCCTTGCATGTTTGCAGTTTTGAGGCAGACAGGAGCTATAAAGATCCCTGGGAACCCCTAGAGAGGTGCTGGGTGATGTGTGGCAGCTTCAGGAATTCTCTGGGTTGAAAGTGGTTTTCCCAGTCAAGTCCAGGATTGTACTGGTCTGGCCAAAGCTGGAGAGAAATCCCAGTGATTGGTTATGAATATTTATCACACACCATTCTTCATCTGTGTCAGCATCCCAGATTTCTCTGTGGTGTGATTCCATGTTGCTGAAGTCAGGAGCCTGCACCACAACTACACTGTTTTATTCTGCACAGTGAGGATCTGGGACAGTGACATGATGTGGTGTCAGTTCAGGCTTTTCTGGAATTTCACATGGAGAACATGGAAAATAATCCAAAAGCCTCCAGTGAAGGTGTTCATCTTAGCCATGGTTGCACCACTTTTTAATGCTTTTTTTTTTTTCTGAAAATAATTTTGCTTTCTGTTTTGATTACTTCTGTTTGCAAGTGTCATCCTCCATAGTGCTCTGCTTGAAGCAAATTTGAAGGCAGAGGAGCACAAATTCAAGAGGTAGTAACAAAATCCATCTTCCTACAGCTTTTTAAAAAAGTGCTTGACCACTTTCCTGCTTTGGGGCTTTGAAAATACCATTTGAGATCTTCCCTGTTCCTCAAGTTTTTCAGATAGGGTTGAGATTTATAATAGAATCATAAAATCACAGAACAGTTTGGGTTGGAAGGAACCTTAAAGATCATCTAATCCAACTCCCCTGCCATGGGCAGGGACACCTTTGATTAGACCAGTGGCTCTAAGCCCTGTTCAACCTGGCCTTGAACAATTTCCAGGGATGGGCCATTCCCACCTTCTCTGGGCACCCTCTTCCAGTGCCTCACTACCCACACAGGAAAGAATTTCTTCCTCATATCCCATCTAATTTCCTAATTTCCAATGTCCAGTCTAATTTCCATGACTGTCCCCTGTAAAATGAGGATTGCCAGAGACCGTGCTGCACTCAGAAACAGCCCAAAAAGTGCTGTGCAAATAGTACAAAAATGAAGGTCTAGAGAGTTAAATGAAGTAGCCTTAAGAGTCGTGTGACAGGTTGTGGCTGTCCTGTGGGCTCCTCTTATCCAGCCAATGAGTGTAAACCAAAATTGTTGTTGGGGTGAAAGAGCCTCAGGAAATGTTTGCATCCTATGCTTGAGGAGTTATGTCTAAACCCAGGGTGATTAGCTGGTGCTGTGGGGAAAATCACTCAATGCCCATCAGGGTCTCACAGCCCTCTCTGATCCTGCCCTAATGGAAAGGTTAATGGATCCAGGAATTGCTGGAGCACATTCACCCATGGAACCCTCTGACAAGGCAGCCCATGAGGAATGCAGGTCTGGTGTCTGTCTGTCCCCCAGACCACTGACACTACAGCGAGGGTCTCCCCGGGGGATCAAGGGAGGGGAAAATGCTGCCTGCATCATCATTAGCTGAAAATTTTTACCTGTATTTCACAGGCTTAATTAATAATAAAGGCTGTGACTGCCTCGTCATGTTTCAGTAGTTTCAGAAGCCTCAGTGTTATTAGAAATCCCACAGAAAGCAATTTGCAAGATTTCAAGTTTCTACTTGTCTTGGCCCAAATCTTCCTGCAAAGACCCCTCCTTCCCATCCTTTGCCTCACAATTTAAGTGACAAGAAATGTGCCACACTTCACAGCCTGGGGTCATGCAATGTCAGCTCCACACACACAGAGACACAGGCACAGACTCAGGAACAGCTGCATTTCAACAGAGAAATAAAAAATATATGGCTTAACATTCAATTTTAACCCATTAGTATAAAGCAGCTTGATTTGGGCTGCAGCAGCTGGGACTGGCATCTTTTGAGACTGAGGAGCATCAAGAGATGATGGGATGTTCTCACCTGCCTCTGCTCCCCACTATCAAAAAGATTTGGGTTCCAGGTACCCCCAACAGACCCGGTGCAACCTCTGGAACTCAGAGTTTGTTGCCTGACCTGTGTTTTTAGCTTGCTTTCAGCACCTGATGGTGCTGTCAAGAGGAATCTTCACAAAGAATGTGGACAAAAACCTAAAAGGATGAAGGAAGGAGAGTCTGCAAAGGCAGTTTGGTTTTGTGGGCTCTGGATTTGTAAGGCTTGTGAAGAATTTCAAGCCATGCTAAGCAAGTTAATCATAGAAGTATAGGATAGTTCAGGTTGGAAAGTACCTCTAAGATCATCAAGTCCAACAGTCAACCCAACACCACCACCATGTTCACCACTAAACCACATCCTCAAGTGCCACATCCACATGTTTTTTGAACACTTGCAAGGATGGTGACTCTACCACTTCACTGGGTAGTCTGTTCCAGGGCTTTACAAACCTTTCCATGAAGAATTTTTTTTTTCCTGTTATCTAATATAAACCTCCCCTGGTGCAACTTGAAGCCATTTCCTCTCATCCTACCGCTTGTTACTTGGGAGAAGGCTTAGTTTGCTCTCTGGTCTATACCACATTCTTTTTTTGTGGCTGGAAATTGAAATGTTGCAGGCTTTTAGGATTTCTTTTGTGCACAAGTGGTATCTTTTCAGCTTTGAAACAGAATCCCCTGTAGCTGGTCCCCAGCACTGTGGTACATTGAACGAGACAGCCGGTTTGGGTGTGATGCTGGCAACACCAGGTAGTAATTTATCCCATATTACACAGCAGGGCAGGAGCAGCTAATGAAGTGCTACCTGGGTAAATAGTCATTTGTGCAGCTCCGATTAAACCTTTGGAAGCATTTCCAGTGGAGCATGGAGCGCTAATGAATCCCATTATTAGAAATTGCCCAGCAGAGCCAAGTGCACGGGGAGACCTTGCCAGTCATTCCTGGGCAGCCACCAATCTTGGAGCGGTAGCTTAGAGTGGACAGAGCTCACACCACGAAGAGGAAGGATTCCTTGCAATGAGCTCTGCTCAGAGGCAGCATCCCTCTCTCCTCTGCTATCTGCCTGTCTGCCTGAATATTTGCAGCCTTCAGCCTTCCTCTCTTTCTTCCCCAACCTCGCTTTTAATTAATTTTTTTTATAAATTATTTCTTTTTAGTGATTCTTTATTTCTCTTTCTGAGCAAGCTGGTCTAGTGGAGGGTGGTCCTGCCCATGGCAGGGGATTAGAATGAGATGATCTTTAAGGTCTCTTCCAACCCAAATCGTTTTATGATTCCATGATGTCTGTTTTTTTAAATTTTTCTCCTCCTTCTCCATCTTTGCTTAATCATACCAGAGAATCAGAAAATAAGAATATCCAGAATAATAGAGATCATTCTTTGTCCAGTTCTCCTGGCTTTTATCCGAGAGATAATGCAGAAACAATCGAGCCAAATAAGATCAGCCTGTGAGGTTTCTATCACTTTTTTTACTCTTCTTCACCTTATTAATATTGCAGCTGTCTCACTCTATAATCTCATGCATTAGCTTCACCCAGGCACACAGCTCTGTGTTGATTCGTTTATTTTAATCAAAATTTCGTCTCCTGATATTTTTCCTTGTCCAGGCTGGAACAGAGAAAATGAAATTTCAACAGAAAATGCACACACAAATCGTTAATATTTGACCTCTGAAAAGAACTCATTTATTAAACATTTTTTCATCCCTTCAGGGTATTCAGAGACATAGTTTCTTTGTGTGTTTTTTGGCAGTAATACTGGAGCGTTTCCCTTGGGCTTCTCTAAGTGATCTCAAGTGTACACTAATAACCCTTTGCCTTTGGCTTTCATGAGTATAACACACACTTAGTCACAGGATCCCCTTTGGGTGATGTGGGGGTTTTTAGGTGTAGGTTTTTAGTGGTTGGGGTTTTTTTTAATTTTATTTTATTTTAACTGTTGGATTTTTCAGAGGTTTTGCTGTTGGTTTGGTTTTGGCTTTTTTTGTACAGCTTAGGAGGCAGTTTGTTATGTTTCAGTATGAAGTATAGGAGCCTTCTGCTGCAGCTCTGGAGTTTTAACAGATGGAGAATATTAAACCTTCATATATATATATATATTTCAGGGTGTAAAAGGATTGATTGCCACAGAGCAAGACTCTAAATGCTGGTTGTTGGTTTTCCTCATCCTGAAACATGTTTCCCTCCTGATGGTAAATGGCTCCAGAAAGGCTCTGACAAACTGATCATCTCCTCATCTCATTCCGGGTGACGGATGACAATTTAGAGATGGAAGGGCCTGGAAGTACATGTTAAAGGAAATTAAAAATCCAATCAAAACAGCATAATAAAAGCAGGAAGCAGAACTGAAATTGCTACACTGAGCACTAAATCTTCTTTGGGGGTGTTCCCACAAGCTGTTTGTCAAAGCTTAACAGAAGAAAACTTCTCCATTCCTGGGTGGAAAATGGGGTGTTTCTGATGAAGGAGGATGTCAAGTTCTGTTGTGAAGTGGGGTCACGTGGCCAAATTGAAGAGTTTGTGAATCAGTGGGAATTTAAAAATGGTAGCATTGGTAGTTTCCACAGTTTGGAGGTGGAGCACTGACTGTGGAGCTGTCTCTGATGCTCACAGCAGTGTGGCATGTGGAACATCTAGATGATGTCAAAAGACTTTTTGTGTTGGAAAGATCTGGTGCTGTGGAGGATGGCTGGCTAGTTTGGTCATAGAATCATAGGATCATAGAGTCTTAGAATAACCTGATTGGAAGGGACCCACAAAAATCATCCAAGCCCAACTCCTGGCACTGCACTGGACAAGCCCATGAATCCTACCATGTTCCTGAAAGCATTGTTCAAACACTCCTTGAGTTCTGTCAGACTTGGGGCTGTGACCACTTCCCTGGGGAGCTTCTTCCAGTGCCTGAGCACCCTCTGGGTGAAGAACCTTCTCCTAATATCCAAACTAAACCTCCCCTGACACAACTTCATGTCATCGGCTCCTGTCATTGATAATCAGAGACATCAGTTCTTGTTCCTTCACTGCTCCTCATGAAGAAGCTGCAGACCATGATGAGGTATCCCTTCAGTCTCCTCTTCTCCAGGCTGAACAAACCAAGTGCCCTCAGCTGCTCCTCATATGACTGCCACTCAAGACCCTTCACCATCTTCATAGCCCTCCTTTGGACAGTCTCTAGGAGCATAATTATATCTTTCTTTTTTTTGTGGTGCCCAAAAATATACAGGGAGCTCAAGGTGAGGCTGCACCAGCAGAAAGGGGAGCAGGAAAGCCACCAGTCATCCTGGTATGGATTTATATCCTCTCTTCTGTTCCTCTCAAAAGCTATTTGTTTTTATTATATGGAGTATCTGGACAACCTGTAGGTAGGATCAGACCCAAGGCATCTGCATAGACAAATGCAAGGAGCCACCTTCCTACCTTGTGCTGCTTCCCAGATACAACCCCAAGCTCAGCCCAGTTTTCCTGCGAGACCAACACTTTGCTTGTACCACCTGGGTTAGGAGGCACTTCCTGAGGACTTGAGTCAGTGTCTTTTCCATGTCAGAGCTGCCCAGCCACACACATGTCATGGCTTTTAGGGGCACGGATCTGTTTGCAGCACTGAGCCTGTGAAGCAGGAACTGGCGATGATTTCTAAGGTTTCTTCGTTAAACTCTCATTGTATCTCACCAGCCCACTCTTCCCCTCCACCCCATCCCTCAGCAGGCAGTTCTTTCTCGGCATCTATTAATATCCTGTGATTTACCTACATACAAAGGATGTTACTTTCTGATTCCCACCGGGCATATGGAACAGATGTCCCTTTTCAAGGGATTTCTCAGCAATTACAAATAATGCAGTTTAAATAAGTTTTCCAAGACCTTCAGTTATGCTCATTATCTTGAAGCTAATGAGAGATGGGATCAAATTTAAATGCAGCAGTCTATAGATTCGGGGATGAAGAGGCTTGCTTAGGTCCACAGTTCTAACAACTGAGTGTGAAGCCAGTACAACAAGGCACTAAATATATTTGATGCAAAGTTCCTCAGGATTTTCCTGGGAGCTTTGTCTGAACTAGGATCGTGTCTCGAGCTCTAATGTTTTTACCCCAGACATTTCACAACTTAGTCTTGCTTGTACCTTTTAGGGGGCTGCTATTTTAGACCCAGAGGGGAGGAAAGTCTTCAAGGAACACCCTTTTCAAGGGAAATCACAGGCTAATACAAACGATAAGGTTCTGCTTCTGGGGAGAGAGGATGTTTTTAGCTGTTGGGTACTCAGGTATTTTTAGTTGCACATGCAGCAGGTGCTTTGGATAAGAGTACACCTGGAGACTGCAAGTGTCTCATTAGAGTTTTGGGGGAAAATCACAACAAACCAACAAACAGAAACAAACACATCCTCCCCAGCAAAACAGAAGACAGCAGCCTTGTCTGTATCAGCAGCACCACTTTGATTCATCAGGACCATTTTTGCAAGGTGATCCTTGCAATGCCATTTCTTCCTTCTACTCCCCACAGGGAAATCCCAAAGTCATGTCATTTATAGCCAAGTTCACATTTGTCTTCTGAAATGGATTATTTTGCTTTAAATATTAGAAGCAGCACAGCAGAGCAGTGTGCTCTGTGTCTGGCTATTAGTAAGAATAGCAGAGAAGAAGGGGCTGATGGGCAAAGAAACACTCTGTTATCCCTCACAATTTCACATCTTCAAGGAGAAAGTGTCTCTCGGTCAAGCCCAAATGTATCTCAGAGATACTCAGTATAACTGACAAGTATTTAGTATGCTGATTTTCTGTTGTTGGATCTTTGCTGAGGCTACAGAGGAGATGAGACAGGATTAAATACATACCAGAGAGATAAAAAAGGTATGTCTGGTGCAGGAATGCTCAGCAGCCTTTGAAGTCAGTGGGAGGTATGACTGTTTCCTCCAGCTCAGAATTTGTATCAGATTATTGAATTCTTTCTAGAACTGTATATTAAGACTTTTTTTAATGGTGCAGCTTTAAGCCAGTAAATCAATGAGCAATCTGTAGCAGAACTACTGTGTTATACTTCTGCTCCCTGTGTCAAGATCAATAACAGATCACCAACTCCACTGCTCACTGTGAAGGAAAAGTATATTTCTCCCAAAAAACTATCTGTCTAACACAGGAAAACTCTTTTTTTCCCCCTCCCTTGATATATATTTAGAATAGACAGATAAGATTCTATTTTAGTAGAATTAAGTCTCTCCATACGTCTGTAATGGATAAAAAGGTGAACTAAAGGTTGTTAATTCAGGAGGATATTCTGTGACCACATCCAAGAACGAGAGGCATCCTGGAAAATTCCAAAATGTGTTTTTAAATATCATCATCCAGCACGAGGTGCCCAAATTGACTCTAGAAGTACATTGTTGTTATTAGGAGTTGCTATAATAAGCAGAATCAACCAGCAGCTATTTCCTAATGGGGTTTTATAATTGCTTGTTGGATATTTCCGGGTTTTGGCTCAGAGCCTTTTATTCTTGTTGCTAACAGAAAAAAAAAAAAGTGTAATAACCAGTAGCTGCAGCCTACTGTGGAGGACACCATCCAAGTTAGGAGAATATGTAATGAGCAGCTTTGATTCACATTCTCTTACTCTTTAGAAAATAATTCTAGTCTTTAAAAGGCTCCATGCACCACTTAACTCAGTAATTGGCAAGAGGGGATGGAAATACAACATTCTGCAAGCAAAGTTGCACATTTCAGATTACTCTGTGAGGAGAGCAGGCACTTTTTGTCATTTATTCATAACTTCTTTCCAGTACTCAGTAACCATTTGATATCGGGCTGTTGGTGGAATCTTGCTCTGCCTTGCATGGAAGGATGTGCCTTGGTGGTCTCCAGAGTGTGTTACAGGCACAGGTCCCTGGGGCTTTTCCAAGCTGTGTTTTAGGAGTTAGAATGGGCAGGAATTTAATGATTTCAGGACAGGGTAACACAGACAATAAAAGAGAGACAGGGAGCTCCTGGAGCGGGTCCAGTGGAGGGTAACAAAGATGCTGAAGGGTCTGGAGCATCTCTGTGATGAGGAAAGGCTGAGGGATCTGGGA
>JAWWTY010000077.1:148383012-148415156 GCA_035222235.1 Margarornis squamiger | reverse complement strand
GAAGGGAAGGGAAGGGAAGGGAAGGGAAGGGAAGGGAAGGGAAGGGAAGGGAAGGGAAGGGAAGGGAAGGGAAAAGGAAAGCATCATGTGCTGTGTAGCTTTAGTAGTCTTTTTTTTTTGTTTGTTTGTTTGGTTTTTTTCATTCGAGACATAGCATTTCACACCAAAAGGCAAACCCCAGCAGACCCTCATTCATGTTCTTTCTGACCCTCATTCAGGTTGCTTCTGACTGCTTTCTGCTTTTCCAGCAAGGGT
Organism: Margarornis squamiger; assembly: GCA_035222235.1. NCBI lineage: Eukaryota > Metazoa > Chordata > Aves > Passeriformes > Furnariidae > Margarornis > Margarornis squamiger. The sequence goes on along the minus strand of JAWWTY010000077.1, from coordinate 148,414,901 downwards.
AAAATTCGAGGGAAATCATCTGACCTTAGACATGGTGTTTTGCCTGCCCATCCCAGTGTGGTGTTTTCAGTAAAACCCACAGGTATTGGAGGCAAAGCCCCTGTAGCACTGAGAGTCTCTCTCAGTTTCCTTAACCTTCCATAGTCACCCAGGAGTTTGTGCTCCAACAGGAGTATTTTTAAGGTACAAAATGTTGCTTTCTATTTCACTGAACACGTTTGATGACATTATCTGCCCTGTATCTTCAGGGAAGACAGCAAGTTGTAAGTGAAGAGGTTTGTGAAATTCAATTCCAAAAGTCAGGGATGCAAATGAGCAGAGAGATAAAACATTCCTGACAGGACTAAGTTCAATATTACAAAATAGGGAGGAAAAGAAATTCAGGAAGAATGAATTCATTGTGGAATTGAAAACTAGAATTTAATCAGTTTGTGTCTCCAATACTTACATATTCTTCATGGAAGTTTAATTATGGTGAGATTATTAATTTGTGAAATGATTAATACAAGATTACGTTAGAAGAGACAGAGTTCTCATTACAAATATCTTGGTTTATCTCATCTTTTCAAACTACAGTGCCAAGTATTGCAATGTTTAAATTCTGAGGGAAAGGGAAGCTTTAAATTCTTCTAGGAAAACATATAGTATTTGTTTGAAAGCACACCTGGATGTTTGGACTATAATTTGGACACTGGAATTCCATTTTCTGTTGCTGAAAGATGCCACTTATGTCCAGTGAATCTCGGGAAAAATTCTTTACCCTTGTCTTGTCTGAATATTTTCTGTGCAAATTGCAGGTGCAATTTATTGGTTTCACTGTGTTTGTTCTTTAATTAGGCCGTAATTTCTTTGGTGGAGATGTGACAAGGTGACATCTTTTTTAGGAAAAATACCCAGCAAAATCATGTTAGACTTAGGTACCATAAAAAGCTAAAGTCAAACAAAATCTGGGTGTTTTTCCTCATCTTTTTGTCAGGAGAATAACAGTAGTGATGGAATCATAATTGATTTTTGGTTTAGTCTAATCAGGCCTCAAGAATCTTATGGTAAATGATGACCTGATCCAAGTCAGACAAAATGCAGTCCTGCACTTATACTGGGAGAATTTTTTGCCAACCAAACTTCAGCCTAACTCCTCTAATGAATGATGGTCATTAAAGGATTGATTTCCTCCTGACTGAAATCCATGGCTAAGCTTTCCAAGAAAACTCCAGGAGTTTAACTCCCCAGGCTCTCATAGTGTCATTTAAATGGCAGGATTTTCTTCTGTCAGGAAATTTCCACTCTGTTGATGTCTTGAGGCCTGAGGAAGAAAAAGGTAAAGGCAGTATCATTGACTGAATGCAAGAAAGACCTGAAACCCTGTCTGGGCAATGCCAAAGCTTTGTCTTTTAGGGGTAAACATTTTCCTGAGTTTGGTTTGGGATTTGGGAGCCACAGTTTTTAATATAAGAGGTCTTAAGTAACTTGAGCAATCCATCTAAGGAAACATCTGCATTTTGCAATGTGCCATGTGGAGGCACTTGAGAAAACTTGGGGGAGAGAGGCAGGATGGCACTTTGGTGCAGGAGAGCTCACTCACCTTTGCATCCCTCCATCACACAGCTGTTCTCTGAAGAAATACCCCAGTGATTCAAGAATACAAGTAACATGTAGGATCAGTGGGGTTTAGTCAGTAAGGTTTAGCTGAGTCAAAGGAGATAATCAGAGACAAAGAGGAGAATCCATAACATGCCATAACCAATCTCAACCTAAATACTGAAGGCAGGGGTGAAAACCTCCCCCTGGTTCTTTCAGTTTCTCCTTGGCCTGTACTGGTGTACGTTCACATCTTCATAGCCTGATCTATTTTTTATGTAAAATCATAGAATAGTTTAGGTTGGCAAAGACCCTGAAGATCATCGAGTCCGACCATGAACCCAGCACTGCCAAGCCCACCACTAAACCAAGTCCCCAGGTACCACATCTACATGTCTTTTAAATGCCTCCAGGGATGGAGACTCCACCACTTCCCTGGGCAGCCTCTTCTAATGCTTGACAACCTCTTCTGTGAAAGAACTGGTCCTCATATCCAGTCTAAATTACTCTTGGTGCAACTTCAGGCCATTTGCCCCTGTCTTGTTCCTTTCTACTGGAGAGCAGAGCCCAACCTCCTCCTGTCCACACCCTCCTTTCAGGGAGTTGGAAAGAGCAATAAGTTCCCCCCTGAGCCTCCTTTTCTCCAGGCTGAGCTCCCCAGCTCCCTCAGCTGCTCCTCATCAGGCTTGTGCTCCAGACCCTTCCCCAGCCCCATTGTCCTTCTCTGGATAAGCTTCAGCCCCTCAATGTCTTTCTTGTCGTGAGGGGCCCAAAACTGAACCCAGAATTCAAGGTGTGGCCTCACCAGTGCCAAACACGGGGAATATCATTGCCCTGGTCCTGCTGGCCACACTGTTGCTGGTATAGGCCATCCTATCCATTTGTGGATTAATTACTTCATTTTCCATGCACTTTAATGTCTTAAAAACTGGCCAAATTTCTCAGTGATCTATGTATTTAAGCTGCCTGCATTAAGGAAAAAAAAAAAAAAGAAAAAAGAAAGAAAGAAAAAGAGAAGGAATAAATGTAATAACTATCGAGCGGAATATTTTCAGCCTCTAATGTGGCATTGATTTAAACCTCACAATGAAAATATAAGTGAAGCAACACAAATGAATTTGCTTACATAAAATTTGCTTTTTATTAAAAGTGAGAGGGAGGGCCTGGGAGAAACATTTATGCAATTCCTCTTCTTTGATCATTTCTTGCCTGGGTAGGCAGGACATCTTGGAAGCGAGTGCTGGAGCCTTGGCAGCCTTGGCAGGGAGAAATGACAGGAAAAGGATGGGCATGTCATGAGAGGCAGGTCCACGTGTCCCACCTCAGGTCTGGGACCTGCCTGGCACTGTGCAGAGAGGGCAAAAGGGTCCCCAGTGGTTTATTCTCTGATCTGGTGCTGTGATTTCCACCAGCACTGGGGGATGAAGCTTTGTTGTCCCCTTTGCTGTCCCAGACACCCAGCTGGCCTCTCGTACTCTCTGATTTCACCTATTTCATCATAAGCCCTTCAACTACAATCCTTTAGGACTGACAGTATCTGTTCAGTTCCTAGATATTCTAGAACCCTTTTTTTCCTGGCCTGTAAGTACTACCATAAGCATGATTAACAATATTTATTATAAGTGCACATTATATTATGCATTTTATGAGGCTTCTACAAATCTGTGGTCTTTAAAACACACATTTCAACTACAATTCCACCTATGCCAAAACAACACGAGAATTATTACACTGCAACACCAAAAAAAACCCCAAAGATTTTATTTTTCAATAGCACTTTATTATCTGCAGATGGAGTCACAAGGGATCTTTTTAGTTGGGTACAACTGCTTCACTATAATTTTTCCCTCATCTGTCTTCCAGGGATCATATTTAGATTGTATGTGCAAGGATTACACCCCTTGTTAGTGGTATGAAGGTACTTCTGGGGTGGAAATCAGAAGCTTTTAACTCCCAGACTATTCCATATTGGAATTACACACTAGAAACTACAGGTCAAAATCATGTAAGGGTATGTTATCTGTCTTTTTCTATGTAATCTTTTTTAGAGACCAACATCCATTTGCTAAATCGGCCACAAGAAAAAAAGAAATATTTTTATGATAACATTCAAGAGTTTTTCGATAAGGAAATTAAGCTGATGGGATGCATGTAAAATCAGTAAGCTCTTTGATATATTATCACATGGAAAGTGAATACTTAATTAGGAAAAGATAGAGATTACAGAAAACACTTAAAAGTGAGTAAGGCACTGGTTTAAGGAGAGGTGTTGAGATATGATCAGTGGCTGCTGGATTTGAATTGGCAGTGCAGACTGGGACTGATCTCATTTAGGATTTTCATAATATGTTGTTTTACCTATGTGCACAGTCTGGAGCTACTGGGAATTCAGAGGAAGAAAAGGATGTCACAGGGAACACTTTTACCCCTGTTAGTGAAGCTGCAAATACAATTCCTAACAGAAAGTATCAGGTTATTCACTTAGGGACTAATAATTTCCACTGTAAAATGATATCACATCAGCTGAAATTGAGAAAGAAAAGAGCTTGTGCATTCTAGGGTGGGAATAAATTATTAATGTACAGGATTCTGAAAAGACATATGTGGCCATAAGTTGTGTTAGACAAGATATTTCTAGTGCTAAGGAGGGACTATTGCCACTGTGCCAGATACAGTTGGGACTTCAGTGAGAGTATTGTAGCTCATTCTGAGCAAAGAAAACGAGTTCAGGCAGGAGCAGAACTACTGATATGATGGGGACAGGGGTGTTATTACGTGAAGAAAGGAATTTATCCCTGCTGCAATCTGTAGCTCAGCACTGAAACATGCTGGCTGGCTCCTTATAGGCTAGCTCAGATAATGGAAGTACTGGCAGTGCATGGATCGAGTTCCAGCATGGAAATTCACCTACTTATTTCCCAGAGTAAAATGCCAAATCGGGGGCTGTCATTCCGTTTAATCAATTCTTGCTACAATTGGTTTAGAACTGTCCAGGGGAGACCATCTTCCTGGGGTTTAGGTGGATCCTGGTCAGCTGGCAAGCTGGCAATGACAGGACAGGACACCAGTGCAGGTGTCCCCTTTAGTATGAGCTCCTGAACAAATCATAGGAACCAGCACATTTCAGGAAAAGTTTCTCAGCCCCCCCTCTGTTTGTCATTCTGTGGGACTCTGCACTGCCCCTGTGACAGTGCCCCCCATATCATAGAATCATGGAATCATTGCAGTTGGAAAAGACCTCTGAGATCATCAAATCCAACCTTTTATATAGTTTTAGGGGTACCTGGAACCTGTTGTAGAGTTATTCCTTATCACTTTCATTCCTTTATGTATTTAAAGTAATAATGTCACATTAAGAGCAGTGAAATAGCCAAGAAGGATAATTATGTGGCATGGTTCCCTTCAAGAAGAAGTGATTGTACCCAAAAATTTAGGAAATCACCTTCTTCTTAATATTTGAGTTGTAACTGTTCACAGCTACTGAGAATTGTGACTCTGCTCTGCCACCAGCTGTTCTCAACGCAGCCTGGAGAAAACCTGCCTCATATACACGAGCTTTGCATGACGTTTAGTTTGTTTCTTTGATACAAACCCAGCACTTTTAGTAAAATAATCTGACGCGTTTCCTTCTTTGCATAAGTCGTTACTTTGAAAATTCGTCTTCCTTTCAAGGCTGCCCTGTCTCTGTTGGGTTTGTTTAGGATATTTATCTCCCTGTGTTTTCCCAGGCTCCCTTGTACTTGGATTTGGTCGGATTTCAGTGCATCTCAGCCGTGCGTTAGATTTCAGGGGTAATACTGAGACGAAGGCCATTTATTTTATTTAATGATGCAATTACAAAGGGATCTTGTTTATTACATTAGTGTTCACATGCACGTCAGACTTGTCTGCAGGAGAATTAGCATCATTTGTCTCATTTGGGACCTGTAACTTTATGCCTCAATTATTCCGTGCCATTGCATAAGTAACATTACCAGGATCTCTATTAGATGGGGACACCAGGTGACTGCAGGAAATTTAATACTCTGGCATTTTCAGCTGTAGAGCGCTTGGTCCTATTATTAATCAAGGCTCCAGAGCCTTATTCATCTCCTGATTAAAGATTTCAGCAGAAGGGAATCATGCAAGCTCTAAGTACAGTATTTTTAATTAGGGACAAATTCAGGGTATCACTATGCATTACTTCTTTAGCACGTGTAATTAAAGAGCTGATCTGTAACAAGCCCACTTGGAAAAATACTTGTCTTTAAATCCTAGCAGCCTGCAGAGCAGAAGAAATGGGACATCAAATCTGTCCCTCGGAAATCTGCTTGGGGAACATTCTGTGGTCATTGTGATCATCTTAAGGCTAAATATCTTTAAGAAGGCAGGTTCAGTCACAAAATGGGTATGGAAAAGCACACTCAGCTTTCACACAAGCTAGAAGTATGTGGAGAGCCACTTCAGTTTAAGAAACAGTTTATGAATTCTCTGTAAAAAGCATCAGGATTTTCTGTAACTAACTTACACTATCTAAATATGATTGCTCTGGTTTGAACTAATTCATCTGGGCTCCTAGTGGGGAGAGAAAGACTCCTGAAGGAAGGAGTTCATCCTATCCTATGATAAGTGTTTGAGGCTGGTTATCACTGCACACTGTGTGATACAGCACACATGCTTTACAAACTCAGTACAGAAATTTGTTCCATCTGCAATCAAAAGCCCCTCTGGCTTGTTTATATTAATAATTTCTGCAGTGGCTGCTGCAGCTTTCTTCAGGCTGATGCTTCCCTCAGCTTTCCATCCTCTCATCACAGGCTTCTTTCCACTGAAAACAAACAAAGCCTCTTCAAAAATGAACCGTGTTGGATTTGTAAAGCTTCCATGGTGTTATCAACATCACCATGGAGCACAGCTGTGAATGAAGGGTGCGTGATACAGAAGTGACATGGAAAATTTCTCCAAAGTGCCGGGGATTTTAGTTGAAACAATGAGTTTAAAAATTACAAGCCCATTATTACGGGAAGCACGTGCACCAAAACCAAAATAATGTTATATTACTAATTTGCCTGCAGTTTCTCATCACAGATTCATTTTCCAAAGTCTGTTTGGAGCTGAGTGTTGTGACCTTGAGCTTTAGGAACCCTCACAGAGTTCTGAGTCCTACCCAATTCGTAGTTCAAGGGTTCTCCTTTGCTAGAGGGAATACCAGTTTAATATAATCTTGCAGTCAGTTAGAGCAGATAAAAAGCCCCCACACCTCAGCTTCCAATTAACACTTTTCAGATGAGCTGCTCTAAATGAACACGTTGGTGTTCCTGGTTCGTTCCAGCTTGAAGAGTAATGGGGACACATTCTTGGCTGAGGAGGCACCAAGTGGGACCCAAGGAACAATAAACTAGTTTTTGTGAAAAGAAGGTATCTAACCACCAGTGGAACTGTTTTTAATGGATGCTCATGGGGTAGCTGAGGTGTCTGGAGGTTCTGGTGCGTGGAGTGTTGATGAGGACACAAGCCTAGTTCTGTTGGATACACTCTAGCTGGAAATCCACACCATGGAAGTAAACTGGGGAAAACTTACCTGGGAATTAGGCACTCCTGTCATTATAGCTGTTGTTTGCAGTGAGTCACTGAAAGTAAACTGAATACATCTAAGAGCTTCACAGAAAGTTACACGGTAACTTAGTGGAAAGCTCATGTTGTGGCTTTGAAATTACTTGTTTTGAACTCTTTAATAGCAAATTTGAAAAGCTGTATCAGTGTGCTGATTGTCTAAAGACATTCATCTTGTTAAAATTTCTTCCAAAATTGGCTGGGGTAACTTTTCCATGGCAGGCTTTAGGTCAGCCAGGGTTTCTCCAGCCCTGTTTTATTATTGCTCTTAAAGCGGATACCAGATGAAGATAACATGACCTCTGGTTCATTGAATAATTCAACAGAAACATGAAGGCAAATTCAAACTTCGTCACTGGCTAGTGATTTCATAGAATCATGGAATTATTAAAGTTGGAAAAGACCTTTAAGTTCATTACATCTGTTAACTCAGCACCACTAAACCAGGTCCTCAAGTACCACATCCACACATTTTTTGAACGCTTCCAGGGATGGTGACTCCAGCATATTTTAGGCCAGATCTAGTCTTTAGGGCTGCAGGATTACAGCCTGACCTCATCAATGGCAAAAGGGGCTGGACTGGAAGTATAAAAAGCATGTTAAATGCTACTGCAGTCATGGGTGGTAAACAGAGCAGCCAGGAGCACAACCCAACTTCACTTCACCAAACACTCACATGCTGCTGACAGTTGCTGAGTCTCAGAACTGAAATTTCTTTGGGAAAATTGTCCCTACATGTGTGGAAAATAATAATTTAATTTATTACGCTTTTTTTTTTTTCCAATTAGAAAAGGTATATAATTAAAATGAACTAATTTTTTTTAACAAAATCTAACGGTGCATTAAGGTAAAGGGAAAGAAATTATTTACCTCAGTAGGAAAAGTGCCTTCAAAGGCAATAATTCCATTTCAATTAACGAAAATTACTTTAGGGAATTAGGATGACAGCTGCAGGAAATAAAATGAGAATGAGAATGTACTGAGACAGTACAGTAGGAGACCAGGAACTACCTCGAATTTGGTTGATTTGTGTAGAAAGATGGAGAGACACTATTTACAAGGGCCTGGAGTGACAGGACTAAGGGGAGTGGCTTCAAACCCAGAGTAGGTTTAGATTAGAATTTAGGACAAAAATTCTTTACTGTCAGGAAGGTGAGGCACTGGAACAGTTTGCCAAGGGAGTTTGTCATTGTCCCATCCCTGTAAGTGTTTAAGGCCAGGTTGGATGGAGCTCTGAACAACGTGGTCTAGTGGGAGGTGTCCCTGCCCATGGCAGGAGTTTGGAACGAGATGATCTTGAAGGTCCTTTTCAATCCGGGCAATTCTGTGATTCTGTGATCACCACCACGCTCAGTGGATCTCTAAAAAATCTGGAAGGTGGGTGATCCACACACAAATCTGAGAGTTTTGGGGTAAATCACCTGCACCTCTCCTTGTGACGTTGAGGCACCAGAAGGAGCAGAACAAAGGGCTGTACACGATGAAGTTTCTGTCTGTGAACCATCGATAAGGTTGTTCCCTTAGCACCCAGTTTCCTACCCCTGCTCAAAGCTGCAAGTGTGAATTCTGCACTGTGTACTCCTTGGATAACGTGACCAAGTCCATTATCCCAGGACTGTTGTGTGAATGAGAGATAGACCCCATGTGCTGCTGATGTTTTCTCATCATATAAAGGCAGGAGGGAATATCAGAGCAGAAGGAGAGGGAGAAAGAAATTAGTGATCCTGAGGGCAACAAAGAGATGAAATGCAATATTCAACGTCATGCATTTGGGGATGAATATTAAAGAAAATGATCCTACTATCATGTAATTTAGCCCATATTATCAGAGACAGCAAGAGAAACATGAGCCAAGGATTAGGATGCTGAAGAGCTGAATTCCAGTCTTGGCTCTGCAAATGGCTTAATGTATATGCCCTTAGGCAAATTCTCTACCTTCTCTCTTACAGCTTCTCTTTCTGCATTAACAGGATAATAATATTTAGATGAGCTTTGCAAGGACTAATTAGTTAATGATTATAAAGTGCTTGAATATGTAAAGTGCAATGTGAGTGCAAGGGATTATTATCATCTTCGAAATAATGAAGGATGTTTATTAGTTAGTTATTGTGATTATTTCTTTTAAACCTCTTTATTGCTAAGTGTATAAGAGGCTGTCAGCCACAAAGTGGGTTTTACAAAGGGATTTAAAAGGGAGGGATGGGTAGGAGGCACAGATGTAGTTTTAACAGGGAGTTTTAACACTGTTAGCATGGCAGTTCCTACCTTGATTTGACAGCTGCTAGTCCAGATTGGAGAGCAGTGAACAGCAGCATTTGTAGCCTCCGGTCGGTGTTTTGCAACATCTGTTCTGTGACCTTGCACTGCCTTCTTTTTGGGTACCACTGCTTCTTAACTGTGCTCTGCATACTTCTCCTCTGCAATCAGGGCAGGGGCCTCACTGGAATGAGAGGACAGAGGGATGGCAAAGCAAAACAGATCGGAAGGCTCTAGACCACGAAGTCCATGTCTGTGTGGGAGCTGGGTAGGAATGCACATCAGGAGGTGTTAATGACAGAATATTTGCAGTTGGGATATCTCTGCAGAATGCATCGTCTGACCCTCTGCTCAAAGTAGGGTCGGCTAGAGAAGGTTGCTCAGGGTTGTGTTCAGCAGGGGTTTGAATATCTCCAAGGATGAAAACTCCACCTCTGGGAAAATTGTTCCCCTGTTTGAGCAATTTACAAAACAACAAGAAGAAGAATGTCATTTCTTGTGTTTAAAGGACATTTCTTGTATTTCAGTTTGTGCCTCTTGTTCTCTCGCTGGGTACCACTGTGCAGTGATGATTGATTACCAGGGGAATGACATAAAATCATATGATAACTCTGAATGGAAGGGACCTCAACAGATCTGTAGTTCAACCTCCAGCTCCAAGGCTGCTGTCTCTGCTCCTGAGTGCATTGGAGCCCTGTCAGGAGTTTTCTGCATAGCCAGACTTGTGTCCTGATATATCTAGCTGTTTTGGTGACTACTGGGATGCACCATTCCTACCATTCTTATGCTTGGAAGAGGCTATTATTACAATTCTGCTGGCTTTTCTGGCCTCCACTGCCCTTCAGTAAATCCTCTCATGGGATTTACTGGTTGTCTGTAGTCAAATTGTGTTCTCCTGAAGTCCAGGATCTGCACTGGGTTCCTCTTCCTTTTTGTCCCTCAGGATCTTGAGGTACAGTAGTTGATGCTCAAGCTCACTCCAGCCAAGACTACTCTTGTTTATCACCAGTTTGCTTCACACAGATAAGTCCACCTGCACCACATCTGGAGCTAAAATTGTGCTAAAAGTTGGCCATCGAGCTGGCTGGACACTGGACACTTTGAATCTGAAAACCTGCTTCCAGAATGTTTAGGAAAAGCTCATTTATTGCAGTGGTCTTTACTGGACTGTCCTTTGGCAGGAGTGACAGTCTAACTCCCAGAGTGAACTGGCACAGCATCACATTGAGCAGGTTTATTCTCACCAGCCCAGGATCTCAGCAGTGCTTTCCAAGGCACGGTGCAGACGTGTTCTACATTTTCTCTAACATCCTAATCCTTCTTGAGCACTCTGCTATCAAAGCTTCTGAAAGTATGTTAATACTTAACCTGTAAAAGCTCTGCTAATCTTCTCCCTGCCCTCCCACCATCCCAAATAGAAATCTGCTGACAAGCCTCAGGATGAGATAAACTGGCTCATGAGGCCGAGGAGAAGGAATGAGACTTAAGCTGACAGGCTTGATCTTCTCCTGCCACCCTCTTCCTCCAGAGAGCCCCTCAGAGCTCCAGCATGAGCTGCATGTGGAACAGCTTTTACGTGACGGCGTTTGCTCTGCTCTATCCCTCCTGTGAGCTTCTTAGGGAGGGAACTGGATTTACTTCCACTTCTCCAAACTTCTCATCTGGCAGTGCAGCCCAGCCCTCTGCTCTCTGTCTCCGATTGTGACAGCGTGATCTACAGGCGGCTTCCGAGAGGGACACTAAGCTTATAAGTGCCTTAAAATTTCACATGGAGATGGGTTTTCCATTGTAATAAGAGCTGACGGTACCTTTTTATAATCAAAATGCAAACTCCCTTCCACTGCTCGCTGCTCAGGAGCACAATTGAGAGTGACAGAATTCATTACACAACGGAGACAGATGGAGTACTTTAAAAAGAACCATACATCAAGAGCGGAGGTCTGGGAGTGTGTAGATAGTGGGCAAGAAAGCTTAAAAACTTCAATCCCTTCCATACTGCTGAAAATTACCAATCTTCTTATCTTGGCAAAACCTTATTATGCAAATAGTTGTCAAGTGGAACACTCAAATTGGCAAAATTGCTTTATTGTAGCACTTTTTACACTCCTTCCAAGAAAAGTCTGTTTTGCTCCTGTGATAAGTAAATGATTGATTACTCGTGCTGGTTCAGAATAGAGGAGTGGGAAATGATGTAGTAACACCGTCAGTGGCACAGACTCCATTTGAAGAGAGGACTGCTACCATTTTTTGGAAAGGAGTGTGCCACTTAAAAATGACCAAGTCAGTACCTCTTCCTTCTCCTGCTTAACCCAAAGGCAGGTGAGTAGGCTGGGATTTTTTCAGGCACCAAACAACTCAGCCCTTTTTTGTGCACCATTATGAATTTTGGTTGTTTTCAAACAAAATATGGAACTTGCCAGCATTTCTTCCCTTGCAAAAGCAGTAGAGAGTTTAGTTTTTTTCTTCCTCTCAACAGTTTTTCTCTGTGTTGCATCTCAGTTGTGGATCCAATGATGAAATGTGTCCATTACCTTGTTATGAAGAGTATTACTGCCTTGGATTTTTTTCTTGAGAAGGCAAGAACTGGAAATGGCTAATGGAGCAGGACTGCAAACTCCCTCTCTTCAGAAGTGTTCAGCCTTCCTTTCCAGAGGAGTAACATAAAACTATTTGATAAGATTATTGTATTAGCAAAGTGATTCTGTACATACAGTGGTTTGGGTTGGAAGAGACCTTCAAAGATTATCTACTTTAGTCCCCTTGCCATGGGTTGGGACACCATCCACTAGACCAGGTTGCCCAAAGCCCTGTGCAACCTGGCCTTGAACACTTGCAGAGGTGGGACAGCCACAATTTCTTTGGACAACCTGTTCCTGTTTCTTACCACCCTCATTGCCAAAAAAAAAACAAAAACAGTTTATCTCCAGTCTAAACCCACCCTTTTTTAGCTTAAAACTACTGTCCTTTGGGTCACTACAGGTCCTGATAAAAAGTCTGTCCCCATCTTTCTTGTAAGTCTCCTTTATGTACTGCAAGGCTGCAACAAGGTCTCTCTGGAGCCTTCTCTTCTCCAGGCTGAACAACCCAATTCTCTCAGTCTGTCTTCATACGTGTTTTATCCTTCTAATCATTTTTATAGCTCTCCTCTGGAACTATTCTAATAGGTCCATGTCTTTCTTGTATCAGGGACCCCAGAGCGGGCTGCACTTCTCCAGGTGTGAGGTCTTATAAGAGCAGAGCAGAGGGGCAGAATCACCTCCCTGGACCTTCTGCCCATGCTGCTTTTGTTGCAGCCCAGGACACAATTGTCTTTCTGGGTCCTGTGCAGCTTTTCATTCACCAGTATCCCCAGGTATTCCTCTGCAGGGCTGCTCTCAAACCTTCATCCCTCAGCCTCCATCCATATTTGGGATTGATTGACCCAGGTGCAGAACCTTGACCTTGGCCTTATGGAACTTCATGAGGCTTGTATGGGCCCCTCCTCAATAATTTATTACAAAAGACAATTCTTGGGGAAAAACAAACAAAACAAAAAAAGCTGTGCTTTCACAACAGGTAGTCTTGCTGACAAACAAAACTCTCTACATGAGCAGATGGGATATGCAATGATATAGACACAGTCAGATTCCATCTGCCTTCCAGGGAGGTAAGAATTCCTGGTGATGGTGTTGGGAGCAATCTGGAGAGCAGATCACTGTTGAGTTTGCAGCCAGCTCTGGAGCAAAGAGATGCTTTCTTGACTGCAAGTAATTAGTGAAAAACGATGAGGGGGAAAGGGGGAAAAAGGGACCTGTTTTTTCTCCTTACCTCCCACTTGAGTTGCTGGAGGTGACACTAAAATGAAAAGAAAAAAGAAATCACACTATTCTTTCTTAGGGAATGGAATAGCAACTGAAAACATGTCCATGGACTGATACTACAACAGCTTCTTGGAGGGCAAGTAATGACAATTTCCAGGAATGTGGAAGTGCTCTGGGATTTAATAGACATAAAACTTAGATGTTGCCACAGACTTCTTCATAACAACCTGTACCATAAGTACATTTAAGCCTCATGAACAGGTCTTGCCTAAGAGGTAAAGCATCACTTAGAGTAACACAAAGCCTTACCTCTGAGATATCATAAAATCTTACCATGGTTTAGGTTGGAAGGGACTTTAAACATCACCTAGTTCCAACTCTTCTGCCGTGGGCAGGGATGTCACCCTCTAGATATGTCACAAGGCAATGGGGATCTGGGTCCTTACAGAAGGCAGGGGGGCTTGGTGTGATGAAACCCCCTGTCCATGCACAGTTATCCACGAGATCAGTACTTATCAGTGCTTTGCCAGCAAAGAAGGTGGAGTGGCATCAGATACCTTCACTGGAGAACCAATAAATGCTTTTTGTAATTATAATTTCTCAGCAAATGCGTTCTGTTGTTTGCACATCTACATGTTTTGTTGGGGTTTTTTTCTCTCCCCAGTGCAAAGTACCCTTTTATTAAATGTAGCATTGTAGACAGCACCACTTAAGAAATAAATACACTCCACATGGATCTAAATTGCATGTTTCTAGAGTATCTGACATGTAGACTAAATATAAACAAATTATCTCAAATGACATGTTTTATGAATATATTTGCATAGAATGCATTTACACAGCTTTGATAAGTCTATTTGGAAATGATGCCAATATGTTCAGTCCAAGTGGAACATCCAGGCAATACAGATGCTTTCCACTTTGCAGAAGCACACAACCCTGCTGCCTCAAATACTCCCTTTTTTGAGTTAAAGTGATGAAATTGGCACTTCTGAAACTTCACAAAAATTTTGTACATGACATTGATAATGCTTTGATTTTCATAAGTAATGAGAAGATCTGTCTGACTGCTTATACATCAGGTCAATTACTTGTCCACTGAGTCTCATAACTGTGTTTATTTAAGGTATTTATTACACTAAAGTTTCCAGGCTTAACTAGCAAACCAGACTTGGAAATTAGACCATTTGTTCCAGTGGTTAACCAGCCTCATGAGCACCATACCTTGTTTCTAATTAGAATATAACTGATGTCTGCTTCCAGCCACACGCTCCTTTGTAGTCCTTCCCATCAGGTTAAGAAGTCTTTTAACAGATGGCTTTTGTTTCCCATCCCAGGAAATATTTAAATGTTTTCATTTCATGTCTTTTACTGAAAAATATTTTTCTGACCTTCGAATAATTTTTGTCCTCTGACCCTTGTTGTGTTGCTTGGCATCTGTTTTAAACCACAAGTACTGAAATGTGTTGAACATTTTAGTACCACTCTCTTCAATGTCACACAGAGTCATGAGATCTCCTCCCATTCCCAGCTGCTTCAGTGTCTGGCCAAGGTTTGCATCAGACCTGTGGTCATATGACTGCACCAACACCTCATCTTGAGCTCTTTATCTGCTTGGACTCTTCCATCCTCCACTCTCTCTACTTATTAAAATGCATCTCCCCATTTCCAGTGTATATATTTACCACTCTTAGATGTTTGGATTTACATTTATCTGCATTGAAAAATGCTTTAATTTGTTTGACTGGGTCTCTTTTATCATCTCTTGTGTTCTTTGCAACACTTCAGGACACCGGTGCAAAAGTCAGAAATGTGAGGTCTTGTGGCTATTCCAGAGAACTGGGTTAGAACTTCTTCCATTCAAGGTGTTTCTCAACAGCAGCATGAAGAATAGGAAAGCTTTGTGGATATGACCTGTCCCAGGAAATGGATCATGAGGGATTGTTGATGGTCTCAGGCTTTCCTTGCCTTTCCTGAATTTGATTCCTTAGTGATGTCTGTGCTGGAAATATGCACACACCTTCAGTCCAAATGGAATTTTTGTCATGGTGCCTCTGTGCACAGCAGGAGAGTTGGAATGAGATGATCTTTAAGGGCCCTTCCAACCCAAACCATTCTGCAATTCTGTGGACATTTCTCAGTGCTACATTTTTCATCCGAGTGTTCTGGACTGTGGAAGTCAAGGATCTTATGCTCGAAAATCAGAGGTTTACAATCACCTTCACCAATCAGTTATCTCAGTTTTCAAAATGCTATCCACTTAATTCAGATATTTAATGTTTAAAAAGAATTAAATATATATTTATATAGCCTGCTGCTGGGTCCAGCCCCATACTTTAATTCATTCTGACTTGAGTTCTGTCGTTTTCTTTTGAGGTCAAACAGCATATTGTAGTTATCTGTCTCACTGCTCTTGTTTCTTTGGCAGAGATGTAACATAAACAGCCATTCAGCATTTTGCAATTTCCCTGTACACTAATATTTATTAACATTTGACACACCAGTGGAACTGATCTACTTGGCTGTGTCTTCAGGAACCTTTGGAAACAGGCTGTCCAGATTTGCTAATGAAAGATTAAAGGAGTTGTTTAAAATCATTCCATGGTCCTCATATAATCCATTAAGGATATAAACACAACATCCTCCATTACCCAAATTTGCAACAGAAGTGTTTATTGAATTTGACTTCCTTTTTTTTGTGTCCTTAATAGAAGTGTTCTCTTTCCACCCTAATTGGTCCATGACACTGCTAGGATTTCTTTTCTTTCTGCCCCAAATCCCCAAAACACGTTTCTTTAGTCTGGGAAGTAATTGTTTCCACTGGTGCCTTTAGGTTCTAATGTGTAGCTGACATTACATCCTGTCTCTTTATATTACATTTACGTTTTTAAGCTTCATCTCTTCCATAAATGAGACATATTTAATCAATCTCTCTGTCAGCATCTGTCGTCACTGAGGTGTGGGGATCACAGATTAAGGTGGGGTTTGAGCGTCCCCCACGGGTATTTTGGACTATGGATGTGCCATTGGTGATATCATTGTAAGAGAATCTTTATTCTTCAATTTCTCCTTGCTGCCTAAACTTTATCACTAAATCAGGATGAAGTATTTATTAGAACACTTTATTTTTTAATTGTGAGATCAAGGTATCCTGGCCAGTTAATGGGCTGCTCTTTTGAGTACTCTCAATTTTCTGTCTCATTTTCCTCTTAGAATGTTTTCTGCTGTGACTTTTTTCTCAGAATTTTCTCAGTTTTGGGAGATGTGCCCTTTTGAGGTACCAATTACATACATAAGATGTTACTGATTGAGAATTGATTCTGGTTTTCATATAGAATGTAATCAAATCATGATCACACATCCCTGGGTGACTACAGATTTCCAATGCAGTAAGTAATTCATCTATATCCATCATAATCAGGTGCAACCAAGTCATTTTCTCTTGGCTACACTGGGCTGACATAAGAAGTAGCAGCTGTAGTTTTTATGCATTGTTAGTAACTCTTTGAAACCTTAATCATATTCCTCACAAACTGAAATTTCCTTTCACTACGTGGATTCTGGGTTTAATTTTTTTTAAGTCCTTTCTCATCAACAGGCAGCTGCTTAAGGAATAACTTCATTTTCTCTGTTTTCTTTGGATAGCTATAAAACAAATCCCCACTGCTGTGTCTCATCCAGCACTGCATTTCAAAACTGTGAATTATGCTGCAATAACGGCTCAGAAATAATCCTGAAATTCTTAATTATTAATAATTCTTTAATGAAAAACAACATCTTTGATGGAGAGATCTTATTGCCCTCCTCTTCACTCCTCTCCCCTTCTCAAGTCAAAGGTTGGACTTGATGAACTTGGAGGTTTTTTCCCAGCCTTAATGATTCTGTGATTCTCTAAGAGATCAAACCAGTTCCTTAACCACAAAAACTCAGTTAAGGAACAGCATCATCATCTTCATCTACCATCCTGGTGAAGCACTGGACAGGCCACAAGCTCAGAACATCTCTCCTTTGATGTGTTATTCTCTTGCAATGCCACTCCACATGATATAAGAGATGATGGATACGTGGAAATTGTCTTGCTTATATTATGGGGTTTCTTCCTTCTGAAATACTAGGATTTTTGGGGCTGCTTAGCCAGAGCTTGTATGCTCTTGGGAAAAAAAGCAAAAAACCATAAGACTTGAATCATCCACTGCATGGAGATGTGAATAATAAAATAAGAAGGGCTAAGGAGAAAAGAAACTTTCTTTAAAAGCCATGCAATCTCTCCCTCCTCTTTTACCACCCCACCCACACAGTCATTTATTGATTCGTGGCACCTACAAGATGCCAATCAACAGCTCAACACCTGAGCCCAGCTAATGAGATCAACAGAACTAATTACAGAGAGATGGTAATTATTTCAGTTCCTCTGGTTTGAACACCACAACCTGATGCACCCAAAAAGGCTCCAGTTGCAGGGATTTTACAGGCTCAAATGTGAATTTGAGTGAAGATCTAGCTATTCCTGCTCACTTCAGAAAATGCTACGAACTAGATCCCCCACCCACCTCTCCTTCTTGTCATCTGCTGTTCCAGCTGGGGCTTAAAAGGATGAACCTGTTTGTATCTTTTCATTAACACCCAGGTATTGGGTACCTGGAAATTTGAGAGATGAAATGACTTCTTTTTTTTTTTTTTTCAAGAATAAGCTACATCAGATGGTATTTCTACATAATCACCCAAGGAGAAACACCTTGGTTTTCTTGACTTGTCTGTCTCAAAGCTTTGAGGTCTTTGTGATCTGTAATTAATGGCAATGTGCTCTGAGGGATTAAGCTATGAGTGCAGACAATTATAAAAAAAAATAAAATATTTCACATGGTGTTTAGCTGTGTGAAACAAACAAATAATGAATCATTCCCACCAGTCTGTTGATATAATTTCTGTTCCATTGAACAGGTGGAACAAAAGGTATAGGTATTTTTTCCTTCTTGGAATCATCAACTGTGTGTCTTTCCAAGATGAAAAAATAACACTACATTCACCTGCATGCCATCTGGATCGTTTTCTGAGCCTTATTTAAACAAAAAAAAGAAATGAAAACAGTTCCAAGATCTTTGCATGAAAACAATAAGAAAAAAATAAATAAAATAAACTTTGGCAAGGAACAAGGTGTGTAGATTAATGCCCAGAACAATTGTTGGAGATCCAGCTCCAACTTCAGAGCGTATTCCTTTGTGCCACCGTTTGGCAGCAGTGCCAATGCCAGCTTTTAAAGCTGACAGCCCTTTGTAATATTGCCATGGCCTACAGGTTCCTTGAAGGATGAAATATCAGATGTCAGTGAACAGCTGAAAGGCAACAATAGTCCAAAATTTCCAACTCCTCTGAGCATCCTTTATGTCCATTCCCCATCAGCTTTGCTCTGGCATTGCAGGAACAGACTCCCATGGTTCACAGGATAAATGCAGTGTAGCTCACCTGTTTCCTTAGACCTTTCCTCTTGTTTTCCAAATGCATTTGGTAACTTAGGAGCTTCTGAGGGATGGTGGACTGAGACTATGGAGGAGAAAATCCTCTCTTCAAGAGCAAAACCTGCAGTGAAGAAACAGCAGCCTGTGAAGCCAACCTTTGCTTCCACCATGGTTCATTTTGTTATTGTCTCTGGAGATGGGGGGATAGTCTAAAGTTCATGACCAGCTCAGTCTTCAGCCTCCTTATTACTAAAAGGCTGGTAGGAATGTTCACTGTGAAACCAACATCTCATATAACATTTTATCTGCTTGCTTGAGAGGCGTGGCTTCTGTTTTCTGCCTTGTCACATTTTCTTTGTTAAAGAAATTATCTGAGACCAGATCCAAAAAGGACCTCTGCAAAACAGAGAACAGGAGAGAGAAAAATGAATTATTATGCTATCATATCTTTGCCTGCTACAGGTCCAGCCTCAAGTAGGATCATAGAATTGAAGAATATCCTGAGTTTGAAGGGACCCATGAGGACCAGAGTCCAAATATTGCCACAAAGTGATCTACAGGCAGTTGCTGTTGTGGTAACTGGACATTCCATATCACAGAAGCACTTGTTGAAATTCTTGGACTGAAATCCAAGTTTTTCTGCAGAATTAATAATGCCTAATTTGCTGTCAGCTGTGGACATTGTCACCCTAAATTTCTCTTTTCCTCATGTCTCTCTCCTTTATTCTCCACTGTATGTAAATTGAGTGAACACGGTGTTTCCAGAAACTGCACTGACTTATGTTTAACCACTTATCTGCTGCCAAACCAAAGAAACAGGTGTCTTCTTTACAAGGCACCAAGTATTGTGAGAAGTAGCAAGTATTCTAAAAAGTATTTTAGAGACTTCTTTTCCTCTCTCAGATGTGATTGAATTCGTCAAAGAACTTTGGAGCTCTTGGGAGTAGCGAAAGGGACTGACAAACAGAATATCTGCTTTCCCATAAATTACAGGCTACTGACAGGCCACATCAATCCTACTTTAAAAGGATACATGTAGAAGGACAAAAAGATTTAAGAAACATGTAGCTTCAGATTCAATTTTTGCCTGTCAGCAATGATCCCAGAAATAATCTGGTAAACACCAACTGTTTGTGAAGTACACTTGTCGGGCAGCATTTTGGCTATTTATTCAGGAACTCCCTGATTACAGGAGTAATTTACACCCACAATTTAATAAAGCATATGAGAAGATTTAGCAGGATTATGGATTTTAAAAAAAAAAGCAACTAAGCAAAACAGTTCACTGACATTCTTTATCAGTCCTCTTTTAGGCAGCAACCAGCTAGTGCATGTTTGGACTCAGTTTGTATCAAGAGACATGGACTCATGGAAAGGTTGGGGTTGGAAGGGACCTTAAATCTCATCTCTTTCCAACGTCCCTTCCATGGACAAGGCTGCTGTTCACCTGACCAGGTTGTTCAGAGCCCCATCCAACCTGGCCTTGAACACTTCCAGGGATGGGGCAGCCACAGCTTCTCTGGGCAACCTGTGCCAGGGTCTCAACACCTTCTGAGGAGAGAATTCCTTCCTAACATCTAATTTAAATATCTCCTCTTGCAGTTTAAAACCATTCCCCCTTGTCCTGCCACTATCTGCCCACATAAAAAGTCCTTCTCCCTCCTTTTCATAAGCCCCCTTAAGGTACTGGAAGGCCATAATAAGGTCTCCCCAGAGCCTTCTCTTCTCCTGGATCAACACCTCCAGCTCTCTCAGCCTGTATTCTTAGCCAAGGTTCTCCAGCCCTCAGGGCATCTTTCTGGCCTCCTCTGGACTTGCTCCAACAGGTCCACACTTTCCCACTGTGGAGGAGCCCAGAACTGGGTGCAGTGTTCCACATGGGATCTCACAAGGGCAGAGCAGCGGGGCAGAATCACCTCCCTAGACCTTCTGGGTCCATGAGACAAAATCAAGGCAATAATTTAGATGGTTTTGCCTGCTGTTCAGGTTGGATTGAAGCAAGGATTTTTCTCTAGCTTCCAATAGGGTGCTGTATTTCCATCCTAGCTGAGAAACCCGGTTTTAAACCCAGAAAATACTGAAGAAAATAATACAAAGGAAGCAACCAGGTCTTGGCTATAATTGAAGGTAAAAAGCTGGAGAAATTCACTGAATTGAACCCCCCAGAAGGTAAAAACCTCCTGTGTGCTGCTCACCTGTACCTACAGCACTGCCAGACCCATTTGATGAGAGGTCATAAAAATGACTTCTTCTCTCCAGCATTGGCAAACAGATGCTTCTGCCTAATCCTGCTTCTCTGACAGACAGCAAGAAAACATCTTCAGAGTGGGAATTTGTGGTCTGTAGAGCAGAGCATGTATTCCTTTTCTGTTCAGTGTTTTGCTAAAAAAGAGTGAGCCAAATTCCTCAGTCGTGGTATCTGATTTTCCTTTAGAAATTTGGTTCTGGGTACTCCATCTGTCTTCAACTGGGTTGTGGTAGCTACACAATAAATTCATCGTGTTTCTGATGGAAAAATTTCCTCTGTCCAGCTGTCAAAGTAGTGTTGCCACCTCTGGTATGATTTTTTAGCACTCTGTCATGAATAACCTAAAATCATACTTTAATTTTAAATATATATATTTTTCCCTTTGGGGGAATAATTACGCAGTCTAATAGAACTCGGTGTTAAAGCTTTTTCTTTGCTGAAGTTTAAATTGCTTTTTTTTTATTTTTTAATTTTTTTTTCAGAAGCATAATGCATTCCTATTACTCCTTATGGAACACTCTATTTTCATCTTACACTTTAATTTCTAGCTTTTTCCCTCCCCCCACTTCTCCACAACAATTTCATCGCCTTTCCTTTTTTTTTTTTTTCCCCCCTCAAGTTATTAATAAATAAAGACTTGGCTTCATCAGTTCCTTGACATTTTTGCAGACATTCTGACAACAGATTGAATAAATTACATTATCCGATGTTAACTGAAGTAATGGCCTATTAGGAATGGAGAAAAGCAAATAACACCAGATGAATTTTGGCATTTCAGCTCTTACAGGCACATGAACCTGGTGGTTTATTGTAGCCAAACAATAACTGTGGGCCTGAAGGTGGGACATGCACATCCCTCTGACCTTTTTCAGGGCTGTTTCAATGGGAATGGCTGTTTCTTTCTCCAGCCCACACTTTTTCTCTCTGCATGTGCAGCAGAGTCAGAAAATATCACCATCTCCACACTGTATGTAGCACGTTTTGGGACTCAGCATGCAATAATCTCTCCCAAAAGGAACCAGCTTTCCTGTTCACTGGGCCCACAGAAATCACCAGCTTCTTCAAGCATCACCACACCATCAGCTGTCAACCAGAGCCATCCAATAAAGTCATCCATGATTAATTATTCTTAAATGACAGCAGCATATTGAAACAAGCTGATAGCTGCTGACAGTGGAAATCCAATTAACCTGAATTACTATCTTGATTGTGGCCCAATTAATGTCAGCTGTGCCATGTCAGAAGTGAAGGCTTGGCTAATATAATTGTTTAATTAATTGGCTGCACAGATTAGTTGATGTGGGACTGCCTTTATGCCGACTTCTTTTCTTGTTTTTTCCCCTTCCCCAGTGAACATTAGATTTGAGAGAGAAGGACGAGCAACTTCCTGTCTACAGCTTTTTGCTTTAAGTGGATAAATGAAGTTCTGTCTTTAAAGAGAGTCTGAAAGATCACAGAGGGAATAGTGGAGCTGTTAAACTTCTGCAGACAGTCTGTTGTGGCCCATTCCTTCAGCTTTTCCCGTGCCCCATAGCTGAGATCCAAAGGGATTATGAGAACTTTTCTTTGATGCATTCTGAGATATGATGTAGTTATGCATTAATGATTTCTCTGCCTGTTAAAATACATATAGTGAACAGCAGGAAGGCTGGTAATGGTGAGGGGTGGATTTATTTATCTTTAGAAATAGAAACTTGAGTCAGAGGTGACTGGGGGTTTGTTGCTCATGGTGTAATATCTGCCTGGTGTCTTGAGATTCGTTTGTCTCCTTGGTGCAAAGACTGTCCTGCATATCAAATAATTAATAGCATGAAGAAATGCATTATGACCAATTTTAGGGATGAGTCATGAAATAAAAGGGTCTGTTGGTGGCTCTTCCAGTTGAAGCACATTACAATAATTATTACCAGCTTTGCCATATCCATTTCAACTCTTCCAGCTCTCCACTGGTCAGCTTTCAACAGCCAGAATGCATTTAAGTAAAAGTAACATTTCCCTTCGTAATGGTTGGACTCGATGATCTTAGAGGTCTTTTTCAACCTAAATAGTTCTGAGATGGTCTGATTCTGTGGAGGAGGATGCAAGAAATAGAAGCACGAAAAAACAACCACAGTCTAAGTGTCGCACTGAACCACTGACTAATAATAAGTTGGAGTTTGTGAAGTAGAGCAAGAGAAAACTTTCCTTGATCTCCACCAGAAACTTTAAAATATTCTTAAAAATACAGACAGGCTCAGACTGATTACCAAATAAGAGGATTATAATGAGAAAAAAAAAAAAAGGATCTCTAATGACTTAAAGGGGGTAGCATTAAAAAGTTAAACTCAGTAAATTAATATGTTAAGTACAGAGGCTTTGACAATCAGAAAGGGGAAAATATACACACATCCATACAGATATCTATGGATTTTTTTTCTCATGTGGAGCTCAACTATTTAAGCTCTTGTCATAGATGCCAAGAGAAAAGCAATGGAGAGTTAAAAGCTTTGATCAGCTGCATGTTAAAGAAAGCTGGGACACTTCACAAGTTCAGAGCTCCCCTTCACTTCCCTGGACTCTTCAAAAGCATCTGGTTTCTTGAATGTCAGCCTCAAAAAATTCCATAAGCGGGACCTCTCTGGAGATGTCTCCCTTTGAGTCGTTCTCCAAATAGCACCAGGACATAATCTCCCATGGAGGCTTCAGTGGAGGTGGAAATGCTCAGAACTGCTTTAGAAACTTTCTCAGAGCTTCAAACCAGTTGTTTGGTTTGGTTTTCAGGACTTTGGGAGGATTTGTAGATAAGTTTGGGAGGATTTTCAGATAAGCTTTATGCTGGAAAGTGATTATGTCCTGCCTGGGAGAGCCACCCAGGATGTTTTTAAGGAAACCATGTCATAACAAACTGAACTACATAAAAACTTTCTGAACTGAGCTTAGTTGACACCTGATTAATTTATTGGCTGCACATCTCTATGAACTTTTATTTAGATGTAGCTGAAATATCTTTTTCTTGGCTAAAAGTTAGTTATAGTTGAGTAACATGTTGTCTTTTGTCTATGTGCCCTGGTTTCCACCATTCTAGAGAATCACATCCCTCTGCTGTTTTATTCATTGAAGGAAATGTTTACAGGTTGGTTGTTCCTTACACAGCATAACTGGATGGAGTGGATGTGCTTTCCAATGTGTACCTGGCAAACTGGCTGCAAACTGGCACCAGGACAGAATTTATACACATACATACAATGATATGGTGGATTTAATACATTTCATTGCTTTCTGAGCCCTTCCATCCTTGCAATGAGATAAAACTCGAACACGAAAATTGTTTTCACTTTTGTCCTTCTGGACTCAAAATTTCATTTAATTCTCTCTTTTTCAGCCTGTCCTCTCGTTGCTGCTCGGAATTGATATGCTCTGTAGGCTAGACTGTTGGCACTGTGCTTTGTGACATTCCCAGAGCTCCATTATGTTGTCTATCACAGCGCAGTTATTACTACACACTCCACATAAAAAGCCCTTTTTGTTGGCAATGCTGACAAGCCTGTGCCTAGACATGGGGGTTACAATTCTGACCAAGAGGGTCAGGCTCCAAGGCCTTTTGTGAAGCAATGCTGACATTCCTTTTTTGTATAACAATCATGTCTTTTATTCAGAATCCATTACAATTTGCAAATACACAAGGTTTTCGACACAGATGCGGGGAACTCACAGCTTTGATGGCAGTGAATAATTCGGAATGCTGCTGAGTAGTGTCTCATTGTGAGGAACAGCAAAACTGTTTAGACCCCTGGTCATTCTCAGCTTTCATATCAGACTTTGTTCATCTTGGTTTAGTTCAGAGTAAACTCCACTTTAGGACGTGGATTTAAGGATAATGCTGCTGAGAGCTTAAAATGGTTGTTTGAGAGATGAAGGAAGGGGCTACATTTTATTCCTCTGTAATACAAGCTCCAGTGCTGTAGCCATAACTATTGTGTGACTACAGAATTAAAGAGAAGTGCTATCAGCCTGGAAGATTTTAAAGGTTTTAATTTAAAAATATTTGGACCAGTTTAATAGAACAAAACCAAAGAAAAGTCCCTCTGTGTACAAACTGAATGTTTTAAAACCAGTGCTGTTGTGTTCGTCTTGGCACATAACACATCCATCACCACAGGTGTCACTACTCTTGCTCAATTTGTTTAATGAAGTAACATCCCTTATTTTGTAAAAGGGGCAATTAAGGAATTAAGAAGTTAAATGACTTTCAAAGGCTCACACAACAATTTAATGAGAAAGGAAGACATAGGTGCTGTATCTGCCTGTACAGTTCTCCTCATTGCCTGCTATTTTGAGATATTTTTTTAAGTCTTTTTATTTGAATGCTGTTCTTACAAATCCTAAACTGTGCTCTTTGTTTGACTTTCTTTGGATCTCCATGTGCAAAACTGAGCAGCAAACCTCAGGAGAATACTCTCACATGAGATTTTCCAATCATTTCTGCTTTCTCTTAGAGTCAGAAGTGCAAGATCAACTCAGGCTTCCTCCTGGCATTTGTGCATTTAATCATTCAGAAAACTGAAAATGCTAAAACAACAGAGAGTCAAAATACTACTCAAGCCTGGAAGAGCTTGTTTGGGTTTAAACAAAAGCTTAGATCAGCCTGACCAATTCTCCAGGGCTTCTACAGAAAACCAAGGTACCTCCAATTTGATTCTGTGCCACCCAATTAAATGATATGGAGGTGCTATTTCTTCTTAGTTTCCCTGGTGTTACACTAGATGTGACTTTATGCACTTCTTTTTGTGACCAACATAAGTAAGTAGTAAAAAGGAAACATCCTTTTGTCATTTAGCAATTGTTTGAGATTCTCAGCTTTTATTTCTGAGCTCTACTTTGAATAGGTGAAAACTCACATGTGTAAAAATATACATGGGGTTAAGAAGCTGTGAAATAGCTTTTGGTCTGCCTGTATTAGGCCAAGTGTGAGGGTGTGCATTCCTTGAGCACACACCTTATCACTTTCCACAAGTAAGGTTTTCGTGCCTGGTCTCAGTTTAATCCACTCTTCCTTAGCACTTTGTTCCCAGGTATCCTCACACTGCAAAGGAACACCAGTGACATGGGGGATGCTGGGAAACTGGTGAAAAAGAGCATGCCTGGGAGGAAAAATCCGTTTTGGGCTTCAATTTACTGCTGGTTGCAAAATCCAGTGGTTATCTTGAGGTTTCTTTTTTAAGGAACACTCTCTTAGTCTTGTTCATAAAATCACAGAATTGTTTGGGCTGGAAGGGACCTTAAAGACCATCCAGTTCCACCCCCTGCCATGGGCAGGGACACCTTCCACTAGCCCAGATTGCTCCAAGCCCCTTCCAACCTGGCCTTGGACATTTCCAGGGATGGGGCAGCCACAGCTTCTCTGCCCAACCTGTGCCAGGGCCTGCCCACCCTCACAGGGGAGAATTTCTTCCTAATATCTAATCTAAACCTACTTGCTTTCATTTTAAAGCCATTCCTTCTTGTCTTATCACTTAATGCCCTTGTAAGAGGTCCCTTTCCAGCCTTCTAATAAACCCATTTTAGGTTTTCTACACTCTTTAGATTTCAGTAGCAGGAAAAAACCTATTTACTGTGTTCAGAGCTCTATTGAAAGTTCAGTGCAGCAGAAGTCAGCTCTGTCATACAACATCATGAAATAATGCAGGATAGATTGTGCCTGTCAACCACTGCTTGACATGCTAATCATGGTAGTATTAGCAGCTGTAAAGATATTACCAGAATAGTAGTGATGTTAGTAATAGTGGTGAGCAAAGTTTGTAGGAAGTAATGTGCTATATATTTCGTCCAGTCTGTTTTTTGAGGCTTGGGGGCTTTTGTTTTTTGGGGGTTTTTTTGGGTTTGGTTTGGGTTTTTTGTTTTGTTGCTTGTCAATTAGTCTAATGAAAACACAAACACATGATACTGCCTATTACGGTTCTGTGACATTTTCACTCTGGAGATTCATCACCTTCTAACAGTGACTTTCTAAGGCATTAATGGTACAATACTTCCTGGAACCCCTCCCAAAATCTGCTTTTATTTAGGATTCCTAGGGCTGGGAGGAGGTTTTTTTGGATCAGTTACTGTGATGTGCTGACTGATATTGATAGGCACAGACACTTTCTGGTGACAGAGTCAGACCAGCTCAGACCTTCAGTCTGTTCTTTGGTGCCTGAGAACTTACACTGAGGGTAATTTATCTTAATTACTGGTGAGATTTGAAGGCAAATCTTAGTTCAAGAACAGCATGCTTTGAAGAAAGAAAATCCTTTCTTTCAGTCCCAGTGTGAACAATATTGGACCATAACCAGAGGAAATGGTCTCAGGCTGTGCCAGGGGAGGTTTGCATTGAATATTATGAAAAAAATTTCTCCACAAAAGGGGTTGTCAAGCATTGGAACAGATTGCCCAGGGAAGTGGTGGATTTTAAAAGACATGTAGATGTGACACTTGGGGACATGGTTTAGTGGTGGCCTTGGCAGTTCTACATTAATAGTTGGCTTCAATCATTTTAGAAGTCTTTTCCAACCCAAATGACTCTATGATCCTATGATTTTATTCTTTTTTTTCCTTCTACCCCTTAGAAGTACATTTGTTTTCTTTATTTGACACTTGCATTTGTTTGGGGATGGTCAAAAGACCCTTCATGGCTGATCTTCCAGCCTTTAGCATTTTATTCTTATTAAAATTTTCAAATACAAATGTTGCATCTATCTATAGACAGGAGAAATTCTGAACTTATTTGGACCAGAAGCTCATAAGATGATACTGGAGTTAAGCCAGGCTATATATTTTGTTTGGTTCTGGTCCTTACAAGATTCTGCAAAGTTTGATCCAGCTGTTAGTGGCAAAAGGAGCCAAAGTGGGGAGCCCAAGCATTTTTTGGGACAGAGAATGAGCTATATATGTTTCAAGAATTACAACTTTCTGCCCTAACTCCCTCACAGAGAGGGTGATGATGTACAGACTAGATAAGGGAGGTCATTGAAAGCTGGCTGAACTGATGGGCTCAAAGCATTGAGAGCAGCAGCACAGTGACCCAAAGACAGTCATTTACAATCCAGCCAAGTAATCTTATTCCTAAAATAATGTAATCTTACTAATAAACACGGCTCACCAAGAAGGTTTTCTCTGAGCACAGCACTGCTTTAATGTGGCAAATTATTTACTCTCCTCTCTG
Organism: Margarornis squamiger; assembly: GCA_035222235.1. Classification (NCBI taxonomy): domain Eukaryota; kingdom Metazoa; phylum Chordata; class Aves; order Passeriformes; family Furnariidae; genus Margarornis; species Margarornis squamiger. The sequence goes on along the minus strand of JAWWTY010000077.1, from coordinate 148,386,791 downwards.
CTCCTTTGCAGACGTGTTTCTGGGTTTAGAGTGTTGGGGGAGTTAAGTTCCCTCTAAATCTTCCTGTGTGGGGCTTTTAAGCATCTCAGGGTAGTTTCTGCAAAGGTTTGAGGGCGTTTGCTTTGCTACCTTGGGTGAATTCTGGTTTGGGAAAGTGTCTCTGGTGTTTCAGGTGCACACATCACTCAGGACCTGCTTTTAACTGCTGGCTGGGCTTGTTCTGTAGAACCCAAACAGCTGCCAGAGGAAGGTGGCTTCTTTCCAGTGCTGGTAAAAAAAATAATCCTCTTTATAGTGAATTTGTAAATCACTTTGGAGGTTTGCTGCTTGAAAGACATGATAGAAATGTAAGCCATTATCATGTGTTATTACAAATGATGTCTCAGCCATTAGAAAAACAAGTGTATTAGGGGAATGTTAAGATTGCTAATTCAAGCATTCAGGAGGTAGAAAATGCAGCAATTAAATCTCTGTGTAGCGGCTTAACATCAACCCCTGTCAGCTTTCAGACAAATCAACACAGAAAACATTGTGCTGCTGTCCTCATGCTGGTGGGAGACTGGTGGAGATGGTGACAATTATCTCGGATTTTGAACCAGTCATGAGTGTACCTGAGCTGGGGCTTGAGAGAAGTCTTACCTTTCCGAAGCTGAGACAAATTTCCTAGAAACACTAAAACGTGCACCCTCAGCAATGGGACAAACTCCTTTCTCCCTATTCCTCCTTACACAGGACAAAAGGAAATGGCCTCAAGGTGTACCAGGGGAAGTTCAAATTGGATATTAGGGAAAATTTCTTCACTGAAAGAGTGGTTGAGCTTTGGAACAGTCTGCCTAGAGAAGTGGTGGAGTCATCATCACTGCGAGTGTTCACAAAACAAGTGGACATGGCACTTCTTGGTGTGTTTTACTGGGCAAGGTGGTATTTGGTCAGAGGTTGGACTTGATTATTTTGAAAGTCTTTTTCAGCCTTTATGATTCTATGGTCCTTCCCCAAAGCATGGTAGCACTAGAGAAAATGTTTCCATTATCTTTTTCAGGGTGGAACACCTGGATGTTGTCCAGTAGTTTTCTTCTTTGATTTGGCTGCAGTACTTTCATTTAAATAAAATAGCTCAAGGTAGATCACAGGCATAGAAAATTCAATCCTGGATGGTTATCATGGCTAAATATGCAGGAGAAAATGCAATATTGCAATAGGATGTGCTGAGGAATCATACCTAGAGATGGTAGTTGGCTTCACCTGGAATGTATCATAGAATCATGTGGAATTATGAAATGCTTTCACTTGGAAGGGACCTTAAAGATCATCATCAGGGACACCTTCCACTACACCGGGTTGCTGAGGGCCCCATCCAGCCTGGCCTGGAACACTTCCAGAGGTGTATGCGAAGAAAATTAATGAGTAAGAAGAGAATGAAGAAGAGAATCATGGGGAATGGGAAGAGCACACAGAATTAGTGGGAAGAGACAAATACATAGACACAGCATTGTAAGGGAAAGTTGGAAATCAGGCCAACTGATGTGGAAATAAAGGCCCAAAAACAATGAGTCAAAGCAAAGTGAGATATTTCTTTCCTGCTGTGGGCTGGCCTTTTCCTGTTACTCTCATATCTTCTGGGTTTTTTCTCATATGCAGCTTGTCTCCTTTGTTCTCATTTAAAAACACTGCAAGTGCTTACTAATATTAGTGGCCTTTTCTAGGCTGCCTGCAGAAGCAGTGATAGTTGATAGCAAATTCATCGTTCCTCTATAAGGAAGCCATACCATAAAGGTCACCAAATTTGGTCAGTGCATTTTAATTTGTACACACGGTAAAGGTTGCATTCCTCACTCCCACTGCAGTAGCACAGTGTGTTTACTCTCTTATCAGAGGTGATTCTGTATGATTTAACTAAGGGATTATCAGTGCAAATGGAATATGAAACAATAATAGTAGTAGTAGTAGCAATAATAATAATAATAGCACTGTTGCAAGTGTAAGGGGATTTTTTCCCCTGCATATGTTTACATAATAGTCAGAGGTAACCACGCATCTACAAGGTCTGATTTTCTGCTGTGTTGCTCCAATATTTCCTTTTTCTTTCCCATGAGAACTCCACAGCCTTCAGCAGAGCTTCTGCTTTTGTCTATTGGAATGACAGCAGTTTTGGATTCATAATATCATCTCTGTAGAAACACGTCCAAACGTAATTAAGGACCTGGGCTCTCAATCCCACAGACCTCAAATTAGCTTTCAAAATGCATATTAAGGGCATAGACAAATGCTTTCATGCAATTCCAAATGACCTCTGAGGGCAGGGTGAACAAAATTGTATGAACCTCTTTAATGTCACAAAACTCTCTACAGAGATTTGCATATAAAGTGAACCATTTTATGTCAAACAGATTTGTTAATCTTACAATGAAGGAAACAGCACTTGAAAATTAATCAAGGTGGGTTTTTATTGCCCAACAGAGGCCCTTAAAAGGACCTGACCTGATAACTGGAGGCTGTTATTTTGTGGTTACTAACTTTAATAATTTTTGGGTTTTATTTGCTGAATGGGTTTGCAGGAAACGGATCTCCAGAGCAGATAAATGTGCAGTGGTTTCTTTGCTCGAGTAGTGGCATTGTACTTTCAGAAGTTCTGGTAATCCTGGCTCTGTTGGAAAATACTTCTTGATTAGTTCATTATTTTAAAATTGTGTTTACAATACATGTAAGCGTTTCTGTAAGTAAAATGGGCATCTTATTGTGTCTTTTGGCATTGAGTGCAGGGTAAATTTTTGCTTGCTTGCCACAATCACCTAAGAAATGATAATTGAAAAATGGACTTTTTCCCCTAGGGGACAGATTCTTCCCCATAGAACCAAACTAATAAGCTTGGGGTATATCTAGTCCTATTCCTAGATTTTTTCTCTAACCTAGAAAAAAAGGAGTCTGAGGGAGCATCTTGCTGTTCTCTACAAATACCCAAAAGGGGCTTGTGGTGAGGTGTGTGTCGGTCTCTTCTCCCAGGTAACAAGTGACAGGATGAGAGTAAACGGCCTAAAGTTGCACCATGGGAAGTTTATATTGGATATTAGGAAAATACTTCTTCCCTAAAAGGGTTGTCAGCTTTGGAACAGGCTGCCCATGGAAGTGGTGGAGTCTCTGTCCCTGGAAGTGTTCAACACATGTGTGGATATGGCACTTGAGGACACGGTTTAGTGATGAGCATGGTGGTGGTGCTGGGTTGATGATTGGGCTTGGTGACCTTAAAGGTGTTTTCCAACCTTAATGATTCAGTGATTCCATGCAGGTTTACATTATTTGACACTGCAGGAGGGAGGGACAGAGACACATTGTCTTGGGTTAACAATGTTGGGCAAAGCTCTGCTTACTGTCATCATCCTTATCCAAGGGGTAACACTAGGGACAGATGGAATGAAAAGGTGGGATATTGGTGAGATTGAATTAACTGATGATAAATTCCTGCCCAAGGATTTTGTCCTGCAGGAGACCTAGAAAATGCCCCAACCATGGAGTCACATGCTCTGATATTCCCAGAATAGAGCAGCTGTCCTAGTACAAATCCCTGCCTGAACTAAAATACCTATTTCTAGGGATTTTCACCTCCTTTGTGAAGGCAGTTGAGAAACCTCAACCTTCCTGCCTTGCACCAATCCACAGAGAAGCTCAATACTGATTTTCCATACATGAATCAAGTGCTTTTTTTCTTTGCCCTTCCCTTCCCTTCCCTTCCCTTCCCTTCCCTTCCCTTCCCTTCCCTTCCCTTCCCTTCCCTTCCCTTCCCT
>JAWWTY010000077.1:148336332-148382912 GCA_035222235.1 Margarornis squamiger | reverse complement strand
TTCCCTTCCCTTCCCTTCCCTTCCCTTGTCCTTCCCTTTTCCTTCCCTTTTCCTTCCCTTCCCTTCCCTTCCCTTCCCTTCCCTTCCCTTCCCTTCCCTTCCCTTCCCTTCCCTTCCTTTTCTTTTTTTTTTCCCCTGTTCAATATCAATAGAGGAAAACCAGTTTCCTTTAGCCTCTTCTGTTATTAATCCTTGGCCCCAGCTAGTTTTTGAATCCTTACTAAGAAAGTGTTTTCTTTTCCCTCCTTGTAAATGTATTTGCTTAAGAATTTCCAAGATGAAACTTGCTTCTCTGGGCCTGGGGCCGTAATGGGCTTTAATGGTTTTTAATTACTTAACTATCTGTTGTGACATAATTAAAATGTCTTTCAACATTTCACATTTCACCCCCAAGAAATAAATAACTTCTAGGTTGTAAAATATGACTTGCAGCTTCATTTTCTGAAACAATGAGGGAAAGGTTTCTTCCAGGCTCAGTCACATCCAGTTTGCCTGTCAATATGAAGTGCTTCTCAGCTGTGTCCCTAAATAGCCTTGCTCATTCCTTCCCTGCTTTTCACTCCTATTTCACATGTGTGTTTAAAGAGCCTCTGTCAGGATTAAAATATATCTTTACCTATTTTACTAAAAAACCCCGAGAGCCTTGCAAAAATAACTGTAAAAAGCCATTACATCTTGCTACAGGATTAGAGGGTTTTTTTGTCCCACGCTGCATTCTTTTCATCTTGGGAAAATGTGTACAATGAAAACAGATTAGCTGCAATTTAATCAACAAATTCTGGGTGTTATGGGAAATGGACTTACAACAGGTTGGGAACAGAGCTGTAAAACCAGAGCAATGCAGCAGCATAGCATTCAAGGTTTAGAATAAGCTAATATAATTAAAATTAAATCAGATAGTGAGCTTACAATTACTTCTCATACATTTTCTAGCAGAAGATAATCTGGTAGCTTTGAACTTTTCCCGAATTCAGCCTGAAATTGTTTGTTGCGTTGATTTCTCTATTTAGATACTCATTTTAAGTGATAGTTAAAGGGAGTCAGTGTTTTCCAGAGTGGAGTTCCAGGATACAAGTTTCCCTGGGAGGAACGTGTTGTTTTAGGAGGTTGTATTAAATTTTAGCTGGTTCTGCATGTGGACAGAGCTGTTTAGCAGGAAAAAGATGGAGAAAGCAGCCACAGCTTCTTGTGACCTCTAGGAGGGTTTGGCAAAACCTGCAGGTCTCTGGGAAAAAACCCAAACCAACAAAACACTCCCTCAGGTTTTCTTGGTACTTCTTTGAAGGGAAGACTCTCCAAGTTCAGTTTCTGCCAAGAGTGCACTTCAGTTGTTGATCCATTTGCTGTTCTAGGAATGCCTTGTCTTTGCAAACATCTAAGTGGGCTTCAAGTGCAAGTGGAAGATGCTGGACAAAATGAGCTTAAAATTGCTCCTGTGAGCAATCATGGGTGTAGCTGCAGGAACTGAGAGGAGGCCACGTTGCCTCAGAGCTTCTTGTGCCCCGGAAAGTCAAGGAGGACAGGGAATAGCACTGGTGCAGAGTGTGAAAGAAAGATCTTCAGCAGTTAAAGTAGGAAGAGCTGGAGACAGAAGAGTGAAATCCAGTGCATGTTAGTCGGATGCGTGGGAAATGCCATAAAAATGCAAAGCTCCCTGAAGAATTATGTTGTAAAATAAATGATTCATTTTACAGGTGGTTTGGCTTTTTGTGGGTTGTTTTAGCTGGGGTTTTTTTTATGTTTCCTTAACCTTTCTGTGGCTGTGGCTCTGCTGTTCTGAGGCTGCTCATACTGTGGCAGAAACCTGGTAGGATGTGTCATGAGAAACGATCCCATTACAGGTTTGCAAATGGTTTGCCATTTCCATGTAAGTGTAGATTAACTTTGATTCAGGGGATGGCATCATGAATCCCATTTGCTTTTTTGTTCTTTTTTATTTTATTCCTTTGAAAAATTGGAATTCTCTTGAGAAAAGCTATGCCTTCACCCATGGAATGTGTCAGTACTTCCTTCACTTAAAATGGATGCAACCCAATCATTGCATTGATGTTTGGGATGGAAAGTAGTAATTATATGATTCTGCTGTCATGGAACTCACATGGGAAAATTAGGACCTTTACAAAAAGTGAAAGGTTTGTGTGGTCTTGTGTGAACAGGACTTCAGACAGATGTCCCAAGAACACTTGAGCAGATACAGTAAATTTATAAACATACATGATATACACAGCACAATAATTACTGCAATATTCACATCATAATAATTACTCACTTACTGAGTAAGGCAGAAATCCTGCCTGAAAGCAGGGGGAAAATTACTGCTTTCATATACAAATAGATATATATATTAGATATAGATACAGATGTAGATATACACATGGGAAAGGTAACATTTCTTAGCTATTGAGTGCTTACATTTCTGTTGCTGATGTCTTCCAGTGTGTGTTGTTACCCTGGAGTTACTAAAAATATATGCATTTGTTTCTTTTTGTCTCCCAACTTCCTTCAAGAATGACAGTGGAGCATTAAGACAGTATTTATAATCTCAGTTTTGCAATCACATTCTGTTAAGCTGAACTAGGCATAATAGCCAGAGTTTGTTAGATGTGATATTATTATGTATATTGGTTATTAATGTAGATTTATGCAATACTCAGGTGAGGGTGCCCACACCATGGTCTGCAGATTCTGGCTGGTGAGCAGAATCTGTACAACCTGCTCTGTGCCTAGTATTAATTAAGGTTGGAAAAGATCTCCAAAATCATCAAGTCCAACCTTTATGTCAGGTTGTGTGTGAAGGAATGATTCCATAGCCCTTCCTGAAGCAGTGTGGGCACCTGTAAAGTGAAGGGACCTGCTGCCTTTTGCTCATATATCAGTAGTTTTGAACTAAGTGCCAAAAGGAGCTGGGATATCCAACCACATTTCCTCAGGATCTGTAGGAAAGGTGATGTGTTCAGCTAGGGCTCAGAAGCTGTTTCTAATGCACCATCAGCATCTACAATGTTATGGTTGGAGACTAAAGGAACTCAAAGAATTGAACATTTTCCCTACTGAAATATAAAATAAGAAAAAAGAAGTAGGAATAAACAGGAGAATCCTGCCACAGATTATAAGGCTGTGAAGGACACTAATACTAAATCCAGTAAGAGATGCTGTAAACAGAGCAGGAATCATTATCCTGATTTACCAGCCAGGACAAGTTCCTAAAATGTGAACCAAATACCAGAATACAGTCTGGGCTGCATCTCTCCCACCTCCCTCCTTAGTCTGTTTATGGTTGAGCTTTATGTTTGCTTTAGTTGATTAAAAATAGGAAGGAGGAAGAGAATATATAAATGCAAAATAAGAGTGAATAGGACTTTGTGAGGGTTGAAAGAGGAAAACAAGGGAATCTCTCTGCAAAGGGAATGATGGAAAAGCCATCTGAAGGGATAACTGTGCAGTCTTTGACTCTCCTGTGAGGAGTATTTGAGATTGCTGCTTTCTAAATGACCCGTCAGCATCCTCTGCTGACCAAACGTAGGCTCTGACATTTTAGAGGTGGTCAAGGACATCTAGGTGCCTTGAGAGAGTCTGAAGTTTGGAGCAGAGGCTTCCTGGTTTGGCTTGGAATTAGCTAAGGTTAATAAAAGGGGATAAGGGGATGCTGTAGCAGGTCTGTTGTCTCATGTGCTGAGCTTCCAAATGCACTGCAGTTAACTCTCCAGAAATGAAAGCTCCAAGTGTAGAGTCACTAGGAAAAAAACATCACTTTGTAGGGGAAAAAAAATAAATTAAACAGAATCATAGAATTATAGAATAGTTTGGGTTGGAAATGACCTTCAAGGTCATCTAGTTTCAACCCCCCTGCCATGGGCAGGTCATCTTCCACTATACAGTTTGCTCCATGTCCCATCCAACCTGGCCTTGAACACTTCCAGGGATGGGGCAGCCACAGCTTCTCTGGGCAAGCTGTGCCAAGACCTCCCCACCCTCACAATAATTTCTGTGGGCCCTTGTCCACCTGTATTCTCCCCCAAGAGTCACAGTAAACTGATGGGAAAGTGTGAACAAATCTGTGCCCCAAAGCAAGGTTTAGGGGAATCTCCTTCCTTTCATGCCTGACAAAAAGATCCTTCTTAACACATGCACATGGAATGATATATTTAAATCACTTTTTTTTTTTTTTCCCAAATGCAAAGAAAACATATCTGTGTGAGTAATTGAAAAGCTGATGGAGAGCCAAGATGACTCACTGATTCTCTGCAAGGGAGGCAGGACAATACAGTGTTTTAATGTGAAAAAAAATAATAATCTGGAAATCCACACTGTAATAAAAGCACCAGTTTGATTGGTGGTTGACTCTGGAGGAAAGGACAGGTCATTTGTCATATTTCCCTACTGGAAGTGCTTCTCCAGCTCAGGTGGGCCTTGAGAGTGTTGTGAAGGAATGAAGCACTAGACTTGGAGCACCCAAGGAGTCTGCTGTCCTTTGCAGTGTAAGAGTCCAAAACATCTGTAGAACAGAACAGCTGGGGAACTCTGGCTCTGTGGGAAGAGCAATGCAGTGCTGAGTGGTGTAAACCAGTCAGCAAAGGATCCAAGGCAGACTGGGAGACCAGATCACAGCAGTTAGGGGAAGAAAGGAAGGAAAAGTGGATAGCAGATGTAATATTAACATAATGTGTCCTGTGATAGTGTTGCTTCAGCTGGAAGAAAGGTAAAATTCTGGAATAAAGCAGTTGGTTTGTCATATCAAGATGATGTTGCCAAGTCTGGTGGCTGCAGGATGAGTTGATCTCAAGGAAAATGTCTGAGTTAACTGTTTCATTGAGGATACTTTTTTTGTGTGTGTAGGATAAGAGGATTACTTACACTCTGGAATCATGGAAACACCCTCCTTCTAATCTATCTACAAAAGGAAGAAGAGGGATTGAATTATCTGCAAAATATTTTAAATAGGAATAAGAAACTATATGTCCATGGAGGTCACTGGGAAGGCTGATGGGTTGAAGTAGAAACAAGACATCAAAGTTAAAACTCTGCAGAATCTCTTTTACTGTGTTTGAAACTGAATGAAACCAGGGAGGTTAATACTGGAAGTCCATTTGCCTGCCCTGCAAAGAGCCCATGTTATTATTTGTCTCGATTTCGTTGCACAGCAGAGTGGAGAGAGACATCTTTATACAGGAGCCAGTTTTCTCCTGGCAGCCCAAAAGCTGATTTGACACCCTCAGACCAAAACCAAACTGAGTAGCCTTGCCCAAGTTCAGCCTTCCAAGGAAAGCCTGGAAATCTGTTGTGCCATGATGATTTTAGCAGGAAGAAACTAGTGTAGAGAAGGTGATTGTATTTAAGGGGAATTTTCACTGGAAGTCCAAAAAAAATAGAGAATTTCTCCCTGTTGCACTGACTGGTTCCAAATAGTCCAACCAATGGAAAAATAACAACATTTCCTTATGGATTTACTCTCCACCTTTCCATTAAACACCCATGTATTAATTTCCTTCTCTTTCTCCTCTTAGCTACGAGCCAGGAAGATGAAATGCTGCCTTCTCTCCATTGCCTTGGCCGTTCTGCTGCTCGTTGTCATAATCATCGTGGTCTCTGTCAAGCGCTGATCTGGTTGTGGCTTCCACAGGTAAAAGCCTTTAACTAAGTCTTTTGTCATACTCTGTAAGATGGCTGAGAGAGAGCTTGGGGAGCTGAGTATGGTAAGAAAAAATTATCTTCACCTGTGGATTCAGGTCTGGCCTACTAAAATATTTCTCTGTCTCAGAAATAACTTTGATGGGTCCTTAAACGTAATCCAAGGTGATATTCACACAAACCATCATATTACCCTTTTCTTGGCTGTTTGTGTTGGCCTTGATTTTGCATGGATCTCATAGCACTGCTGGCTGATACATCCCAATTCCATGTGAATTAGAGATTCAGAAGCACTGATGGAGGCTCCAGACAAGCAGTGTCAAGGGCAGTCCAACAGCCCAGAGATGTTCCAAAGCACACCCACCTTCTAAGATGTTCCAGAGACCCTCCTGAGGAGCAGGAAGACAAACAACTCGATATTTCAGTATGAATGAAAAATAAAAATGGATTTTTGGTGACCTTTGCTCTGTATCTACCCCTAAAGGGAGTATTGGTCTCTAGCAGGAGGACTGGCCTGTAAGCTTAGCAATATAGGTGAGATAGCAAAGCAATTTCATCCCACTAGTGAAGTTTAAACTATGATATATTGTCTTTGTAAAGATTAATCTTTAAATAAGACACAAAGATTTTATTTTCCTTTCTTTTTCCTAATTATCCTCAGAGAATGACTCATAAATTATTTCTGATAATCTCCTTCTGATACAAAGCATCTCTGAGTGTCTCCTTTAGAAGGTTGCCAGGCCATTATTCAAGGGGAGATTATCAGATTCACAGGTTTTCTTCCATCCAAGGAGAGTTTGTGTGCCTGCTGCCATGGCAGGGGTTCCAGGTGGAAAAACCTGAACCCAAAAATCTCAATGGGACTTTTTAGCCTGAACTATCCTCTGGAACTACCTTAGGGAAAGGACAAGAGATTGATAGATTTTATTAATTATTTGGTTTTACAAGAGTTCAGTGCTGCTTGGCAATGCTCCCCTTCCACCTAAGGATGAAATCATTGCCCTCTAATGTGCCTTCTTTCTACTAGAAACTAGAAGGGGTTGGTTCAAAACAATCACTCTTCACGCTTTTTAATCTTTGGAACTACTGCTGGCATAATGTTGCAGATGCCAAAATTTGGGTACAAGAGGGAATTATACAAATATATGACAAAAACAAAGAAGTGGAAGGATATCTACCATCTCACTGGGTTTGGATGAGGATGATCACAAGCACTATATTATTTCTAGGTGAAATAGCTATTTTTTCCTAAGCTTGCCTGTTTACTTAGGATTTTGGCCAGCCCTGAAGTGAGGAGGATGTGGGAGAAATGGATCTTTAGATTGACTGACTATCAATGTTCTTACAGCACTTCTATCTGTCTATCTGTAACTTCTATATATATTTTTATCCCTCTTTTACATGAGACACTGCTTATGAGTGCAGACAGTGATCTGTCCTGATAATTTAAATCTAGAGCAACTACAATAGTTTTAATTGCATTACTCTGGTTTTACTCTGCAGTAGTTGGGAAATGTGTTCCATCGTGATAATCTGTAATATAATACAATTTCTTTTAACATAGTTAAATATTGCTATCTACTAGAAATTACAAATCTTATCATCAGTTGACTACATCTAGACACATTTTAATCTAAATCCCTGAAGTGGAGAAAGTCAGAGAACCAAAATATTCTTACAATAAAACTCCACTGGAAAACTAAAGTTAATCTTCTGTTAAGAGATCCATGTCTTGGGGGAAGTGAACCTAAAGATACTAATGAAAGCCCCAGGAAAAATTAAATCCTCTACTTTTCATCATGAGTTTTGAAACTAATTATTAAGCTTCTAAAACAAGAGTTTTTCTCCAGCACTGAATTATACTGGAACAAGTATGATTTCTGATCTTTATAAATGGTTCTTAGTCTACATTAACCCAAATAGTGTGCAACAGGTTTCATATTTATAGTTTGAAAATTTTCAAACTAGAATGTTTTCAGGATTTCCATGTCCATAGTGATGAATGCAATTCTATTTTGAATTTTAATGGAAGTGGATTTTAAAATATCAGTGGATTTAAAGATTCAGCTACCTCAAGAAACTGGTTCACATAAAACTGTCTTAAATACTTTAGGGAGATAGAGAACAGCTGGAATTTAATGTGTAACAGCTCTACATGACTCTTCAGAGAAAACAGAGGGAAGAAAGCAAGCTAGGGAACTATGTACTAAATACTGTGGTTGGCACAGGAGTTATCCCTGAAAAAAATCCCAGGTTCACTCATGACTGGCAAGAAGTTCCATTTAACATGTCATGAAGAGTTTGTCCCATGCTGGGTTGATAAGGAGCCAAAAGAACAACACCAGCCACTCTGTTCAAGTGGTTTAAGTGCCATTTGCAGGGTATTAAAGGTAGGGGCTTCTTTAGCTTTCCTGAGTGGCAATGAGAAACATAAAGGTCATTACTCAGTGAGTTAAAGAAATTGTGCCATTAATATCCATGATTATTAATATTGTTTTGATCATTAGCATATAATTTGTTCTTTTTTATTATTTTTATTTGATTGATGTTTCTACTTTTGTGATAATGATACTGAATCAACGGTTCATCTCAACACCACAAATCAGACGTGACTTGGACAGACAAGCTGTTTCCTTCCATAGGAAAGATCACTTTATGTGATCTCAAGAAGTGAAAAGCAGATTTTCCCCTGAGTTTCTCAAGCAGTTGTTCCATCACTGGCTCTGGCTCAGTGCATGCAGAGGGACCAGCTGTTCAGGAGAGCTCCGAGCCCTGACTTTTTCCCTGTCAAAGCCCTGCCATAAGTGTGTCACTGCTCCCTTGGGGCAGTTTTGTCTGGCAGGGAGAGAGAAGAACGTCTACAGAGAACTCAGAAAAGCTCCTGAGGACTTATGTCTGTGTGTTTGTTTGCTGACACCTTAGGAAAACAGCCCAGGAACTCTTGGGTCACATTATGCACATACTGTAGCTGCTCTTTTTGCTGTCACAGTCAACATCAGTGCCCGCTTAAAAGGCCAGGATTGCAGCAGTTTGGAAGAGGCTTTTTTGTTAAAAACATCTTTTTATAGTGTCAATATTTCTTCAACCTCGACAGACCTTCTGTGCCCTGCTTTTGACTCATTTGGTTGAATGCACACTTACCCAAAGTGACAATCAAGACTGTTGAAATCCTAACCCTTAGGCATTCTTTATAGGAAAATAGAGGTGACAAACTTTGAGAAAGGGGCTACATGGATTTGATGGTTGGAAAATATGCTTTCCATTGGAAACTTAATCATCTCAATCCTGTTAGCCAAAGAAAGAAAGAATGAATAATGACTTTTCTTGGACGAACTCGCTAAAGGAGAGGGTGCCTTCCTGTTTACCAGGACACATTTCTGTCTGGAAAAAGTTGCTAGGCTGAGGACACAGATTTTCCTATATAGATTCCTTAAGTCCTGTGGACTTCCTTTGCTTTCCAGCCTTAGAATCTGTCAATGAATAAAGAGGCAAGAGCCCAGAGGAATAGATCAGTTTCCCTTCTTGGGAGATGATGCATGGTTGGTAGTGATGCTCAGCCATGGAAAACAGAACAGCAGGCAAGAGTACAAGTGGTCATTAGTGACTGGATGTGGCACTTAGTGCCATAGTTTAGCTGACATGGTGGTGTTCAGTCCAAGGTTGGACTCGATGATCTTGGAGAACTTTTCCAACCTTAATGATTCCATGATTCACCAGATTCTCCCAGCCTTCAGTGACCCGAAGCTCAAAGTCTTCCTGATACTGGAGATATTAAAGCTGTAACAGCCATTGATGCATTCCTTTCTTGATAATTTGACCATTTGCATTTGGAACCATCATAAAGTTTTAAAATGTGAAATACCCTGGGCAGGGAGTTCCACTCTGACTACAGTCACCATGTGATCTGGAATGTACAGATAACAACCCACAGAATTATAGAACAATTTGGGTTGGCAGGGACCTTAAAGATCATCTTGTTTCAACCCCCCTGCTGTGGGCAGAGACACCTTCCACTAGACCAGGTTGTTCAGGGCCCCATCCAGCCTGGCCTGAAATAATTCCAAGGATGAGGCATCCACAGCTTCCTGAGTAACCTGTTCCAGTTCCTCACCACTCTCACAGTGAACACTTTATTTCTAATATGCAATCTAATATCTTGGTCATCATCTCCTGAGCAGGGCTATAGTCATTATCAAAAAGTAATAATCAGGCTCCAAGTATGTTTTCTTTCCTGAATATGCAACTGTCTTGCTTTGAATTTAAATGGAATTAATTGTCACAGAAACATATAAAACATTGCTTTGGTTTAGTTTAGTTTAGTTTAGTTCCTCCCTTCTTCACAGTTACAGCTTTTCTTGCATAATTCATTTATGGGTTTCTTAAGTGGTTAAGTGTTTTATGTAACCTGATCAATGAGGACGAGGCTCACACAGCTGATTTTATACAGTCCATCCTTGGTGTTTGTTTTTATTACTTTCTTTGAGCCCTTTTTTTTTTTTTTTTTTTTTTTTGAGTTGTGGTTGGTTGGGTTTTTTTCAGCACCTCATGCACTAGAGTGTCCCCGTGTTCTGTACCTGATCCCACCAACAAATGCAATCAGAGCCCGTGTCTGGCGGGGTCAGGAGGGCTGTCAGTGGCAGAGGTGGAAAGACTGACAAGTGGCTTTGTGATACTCGGCATTTACAGGTCTGTTGCTCCTTGCAAGCAGGAGACAAGTCTGGGCACCCTCTCCTGACACACACCACAGAAATTGTGACATTTGCCCAGTGCATCCCTTCCTGGCAGTGTCAGGTTGTAAGAGCACAGCAGCTCCTGCTCAGTGTTGAACAGAGCAATCATTCAACCCAAGGAACGTTGCAGATGAGGGCAAAACACCGACAGGGTTGTTTCATGGTATTGCTTTTGCCTTTTCAATTGATATCACAGGGCTTTACTTAGTGTCTCTGTTTTTACACACATCTATATATGGCTTAATAGCTATGTGAGTGGCTCACTTTTCAAGCTTTTTTCAATCTTGGAAGCTTTGTAAGGGTCATAATATTTTCGACAGCTGTCATTGAAATCCTAAAATAACTCACCCCTCTGCCCTGTCTGTGGCATTGCTGCCATGTTTGTTCTGCAGCACAATCAGGAATCAATAGCTCTGCAATATTTTTTTTTCTCCTATATCCTATTACTTTGAAAAGGTTCTTACATTTGGAGTCAGATGTCAATGCTTGTCATTTCAATTCTTGTCTTTTAGTCTATAATTAATTGCTGGATTCTGGCATCCTTGCTCAATTTTTGCTCTGGCAAGAAGACTGAGATACATCCTGATTCTGCAGTAACTTTTTAGTTCAAATTTAAATGAGTCAAAAATGAGATCTGAATTTTCACTGAATAATATATAATAGGTCTGGGTTTATGATTTGGCTCAATTTCTTAAATTAGGCTAACATTTGTATTCTTTAAAACTTTCCTGGTTCCAATGGCCATGTCTCCACTTCTCTCAGCTAAATTATTTCTCTGACAGCACATTAAACTCTATGCCACAAATGTGTAGAAGAGAGAAATGATTACTAGTAGAAAAAGAAATTTTAAGAGACAAGAGTCTGCTTTATGCAGAGAAATCCTTCAAAATAACAGGGCAAGAAAGGCAGAAGTGCCAGGAAATAAGTAGATTAATTTCTAAGAATTTCTCTGAGTTTTCCCCATTTATACACACCTCCTCCAATCCTTCAAACACATTAATGTTTTGATGGGACATCGCATTATGAGGTTACTATGATTTAATGTGTTTCAGACTGACCTTGACTGTTGCCCATCTTCATGCTCTTTGGTCTTTATGTGCGTCACAGAATGCTATGTCATTAACTCTACTGTGGAAGAAAGGAGGATGTATCATGTTGCCTTTCCCTGAGCTTGAGAGTTGACATGCAGACAGTTCCTGCAGCTCGATTAATTAGTAGTAACTTGAATTCATTGATTGGAATCCAAAGTCAGTAGGACTTTGAAAGAGTCAGCAGCTTTCTTTGTCCCATCTCAGGTTTCCTTTCAATCAGCAGGAAAATGGAATACTCCCACTGACTGTCTGTGAATTATTCTGCCACTTCAGAAGGATGCCAAGTCTTTGATCTAAACGTCCCAAAGCAATCTGAAGACACTAATTATTTATGCTGTGTAACATCTTTAAACTTTAACCACGCTGGCACACCTCTAAGGAGAGAGGCTGATCTTCAGCACCTTCAGTTCCAGCTGTGAAACAGCACAAAAATGGGTGTACTGATCCAGGCCAATGGCCTTTCTGGCCTCACACACTGTCCCACTCACAGATGCTTATGGAAATGCCATGTGAAAAGCTGATATTTCAGCTAGAATTGTGGGCAGTCGTTCCTTTGACTGCCTAAATATGGCTTCAGGTGACTAAAATTTTGGGTTCAACTTGGAAAAGATTGTTATAAGTGCATGTCTGAAATCTTTGAATGAGTCAGTGCCAAGTGTCCTCTTCCTTATGGATAGTCTTAGTTCCTCAGGAGCAGTGATGTCTGATGGAGGGAGCAGTTGGTGTTTGGCTCAGGGAGATGTTGGAGTGATTAATGGCTCAGGAGGGTTCTCTGAGGCATAAATCAGTAGCCCCCAGGGGAAGGGAGGATTAAACCCTTTATAAGAGCAACACAGAGTTATAAATTGCTCTCCTCTCATGTCACTCCACCACTGTTGGCTGATATTTTCATTTGGCAATGCTTAAATTATCTCATTGAGCCCCAAAAACACTGAGGGTTTGCTCTTGTGAGAGGGACAAGAGCAAAGATCAGCACAAGGGTGTCCATCATTCCTTGTGGGTCCAGTTCAGCTCAGCATATCCTCTGATTTGTGATTCATCCTGGTGCCCCTTGACTCTGGGGTGAGTGCACTTCCAGTGAGGTCAGCTTGGGAAGGTGTGTGGTTCTTTTGGATAAGGCTAAAGCAGTTAATTCTTCTGAGGAGACCAATTCCTCTCGACCTCGGTGTGATGGGGCCACAGATAAGGTTGTTGCTGTTGAATGAAGTGCTTTATGTGTTGGGGAACAGGAGGCCCTGAGTGGCAAGTTCCAAGCTAGCATGTATTGATCCAGCAAACCCCACAAATTCTGTGTGTTTCGACACCATTTCAGTCCTCTCAGCTGGCTGGACATTGCCTGTGGGTGGGAAGTAGAGAATAAATCTCTTATTTTCCTTTGCTTCCATGTGCAGCCTTTATTTTTGCCTTATTGAACTGCCTTTACCTTGACCTACACTTTTTAATCCATGTTGTTTCCCAATCCTGCTGAGGCAGGGAATGATAGAGCAGCTTGGTCATCACTTGATGTCCACTCAAGGTCAACCCACCACAGAGCCTCCTAGATTTTCTTGGGAATAGGGCAGCACACAGTTCGGCAGTGCCATTCCCTACATGACAGAAACTGATTCTTAGGGGTGTACAAGCTGCTTGAAAGTGTTACATGACTATTATCCTTGGTGGTGGTGTCAAAGAGAAGTAATTTTGGATCAATGTTCTCTGTTAGAAAACCTGAAAACCAGCACAGGAGCTTTTCTTTGATAATAGTGTGTTAAAGAAGAAATATTTTGTCCATTTAGCTCGAGAATGTCCCAACAGGAAAGGCTCTTAGAACGGCAGTGCTTCTGTGATTGTCTCTTCATGAAGCAAGATGTCAAAGGGGACAGTTTGTTTGGTGTTGTGCCTCTCAGAGTGAAACACGTGGGAAGATTGTTCTATTTCTTCAGCGGCAAAATTCAAGTTCTATCTTGGGGAAGTGCAGTCTCAACGACTTGTTGTCCAACAGGATGGGCAGCATTTCAGTGTCAGAGGAAAATCATTATAAGTGATTCAATATTCTCTTTGTGTTTTATCCCAGCCATCTCCACTGGGGCCCTGGTGGTGGTCAACCTAACTGGAAGATGCTCTCATTCAATGATGTGCTCTGTCTTGTTCCATTCTCTTTTGCAGCCACATGACTCTCTCCAAGCAACCATCATGATCTGGGAGGTATCTTTAAAACTGAGAAATCAGGCAAAGGATAGAGGGCTTATTTGAGGCTTATTTCTCTGGTCTCCTTTTCTTTCTAAGCCTTCATTAACATGAAAATAAAAACAGAGAAAATCTGAAAATCCCACTTCACTGCATTTTTTATAATATAGTGGTTACCATGTCTTTATTAGCTGTTCACCTCCTTGGGTAGAATTAGAAATGTCCACATTTTGGTAATATATATTTATCATATTTATATATAAATAATAAACTTCTAGTTGCAGTCGTCTCTCTGATGTGAGATTCTCAAACCAACTTTTAAAAGAGCATTGTAAGTCCATCACACTCAGTGAATTTTCTGCAATATTCCTTGTAGTTTCGTTAGGCTTTAAAAGGAGCTGAAATCTGCTTCACAACAACCTGTCATTTAGAGAATGTGCTTTAGCTCTCAAAATAGGCTTTTTAGATGTATCTGAAGAAGGAGACTTTTGACTTTAGTAGTCACTAGTCTTTATTTTTAAAAAAAACTGATGGAGAAATGGATTTTTTTACTTTTGAGCTTGGTAAGAAAGTTGCTTAAGCTTTGACAGGTTATTAATTCCTCAGTTAATGTCCATATTTTGACACCGAGATGGGCTGTTTCCATTAGTGTTGTGTGACTTTGCTATACGGTGCATAAACCATTTAATCCCTGTCACAAGGAGATCATCAGCAATTACCGTGTTGAGGACTTGTACGAGGAGACACAGAAATTACAACTGAGCATTCTTAATGACTCTCATCAGCCTGACTCAGAAGGTGAGCATTCTTGTCACTGAAACAAAGAGCAAGGTGGAGTGGAGAGAGATCGTTTCAATTTGCACTTTACTGTGGTTGGTTGCATTTCCTCTTGTCAGCCGACCTGCTGGAGCTGTCCATTGACAGCCTGCTGAGAGTGCAGAGTAAAATGCATGTTTTGATGCCATGTCACCAAAATAACATCTCAGCCATTGTTGTTTCGCAGCTGACAAGCAGAAACTCGTTAAACAACAGTAATTTGATCCCTTTTCATTGTCTGTCTGGCCTTCAGTTAAAAAAAGAAATAAAAAACTGTGTCATCTGTGGGATATTTTCAAGGCATCTGCTTTTTAATCAAATTCTAGAATGATTTGGATTGGAAAATCATCTCATTCTGAACCCCCTGCCATGGGCAGGGACACCTTCCACTAGACCACGTTGCTCAGAGCCCCATCCAACCTGGCCTTGGACACTTCCAGGGATGGGGCAGCCACAGCTTCTCTGGGCAACCTGTGCCAGGGCCTGCCCACCTTCTGAGTAAAGAATTTCTTCTTAATATATGGTCTAAATCTACTCGCTTTCAGTTTAAATTCATTCCCCCTTTTTCTCTCACTCCATGCCCTTGTCCAAAGTCCCTCTCCATCTTTCTTGTAGGGCTCCTTCAAGTAGTGGAAGGCCATGGTAAGGTCTCCCTGGAGCCTTCTCCAGGTTGAACAATCCCAATTCTCTCAGCCTTTCCTCATAGCAGAGGTGCTCCATCCTGCAAATAATCCTCATGGCCTCCTCTGGACTCGCTCCAAAAGATCAATGTCCTTTTGGTGTTGAGAATCCCAGAGCTGGACACAACACTCCAGGTGGGATCTCACTAGAATGGAGCAGTGGGGCAAAATCCCCTCCCTCAACCTGCTGCCCACACTGCTTTGGGCTTTCTCAGGGACCTCCAAAAGCTCCTGTGGTCCAAGTGCCTCCTCAAAGCAGAGTCACTTAGAGCAGATGCTCAGGGAAGTGTCTGGTCAAATCTTGAGCAGCTTTGAGGATGAAGATCCCACACACTCTATGAAGAACCTATTCCAGTATTTGACCACCCTCAAAATGAAAAAGGGTTTCTTTCTTATGCCAAAAATGGAATCTCCTGTATTTTAATTCCTGCAAGGACTGGGTGGTTTTGATGTATAGTACTCTGCCTTTAAGAGTGTTCTTTATGTACAGACACGCTTGTTGATTATTTGGAACAAAATTGCTCTTAGTTTTGTAACTATTATTTGTATTGTGTTTACAACATGCAATTAAGGATTCCTATTAAATGTTCTGTACAAGGCAGATCCCAATAACCAATGTTTATTTACATTTTTTTCCAAAACACAGCATTGAAAAGACAATAGAGGGGAAATTTAATGCAAGAGGGAAGGTATAAACCCTGCATTTCAGCTTGTACGAACAAATTTGGATGTTTATTGGTCTAGGAAATTTTCTCCTTTGACACTCAAATATTGCTGTGGGGTGAGGGACACACAAATTTCCTAGGATCCCTTTATTTTGTAATAACTTCTCCTTTGCTGAATTACATATTTCAAAGAATATCTTGTTAATGACCAATATATGGCAAATATATTCTCCAAGCTTATTAGTACAGAAATAATTGCAAGTGGCTGCTGTAGTTCATTAAGGCTTATTTATTTTGTAGTTCATTAAGGCTAATTTTATAAGTACAAAATATATTTTAATAGCCATTTTTGCCTCCTTTTTTTTATGTTTCTCTGCCATCTACTGCTAGCAATAGTTTCTGATTTTCTTCTTTAGTCACAGATAATTTGCCACTGTGCTTACTGTGAACTGCTTAGTGGTGGCTTTTAATCAGCAGTTTTGCTGGGCAGTAGCAGGTGCTGATCTTCAGTCAGGCATATATTCATTTACATCTGCTTTTCCTGGGTCAAAAGGGCTGGGGTTTATGATGTCTGGTGTATTGTTTAATATAATCAAAGCACATCACAGGAGCTCGACATACAGTTAAACTCACCAGTCTGGAGAGCCAATTTGCCAGGAGTTACATATTCTTTGGTTGTTTGTAACGAGCTGTTTTGTGTGAGTTTCCTCCTGCTCTTTGCTCAGTATCCTCTGAGCCACAGGGTTCCTGCAGATATGGGCTCACCATGTACTGCATTGCCACAGATTGGCAGGTTTTTCATGGCTCAGCTTTTCCAAAAGATCACAAAGGAACATTCTCCATCTCTAATTCCTTCTGGATTTTGATCTGAAGAGAAACTAAAGAGCAACCCTACTTTAAATCTAATCATATTGTCTCAGAGACAGACTGATGCACATCTTGGTGAAGGGAACTCTCACATCAGCTCAGACATTGGAGAGAGAGGGAGGAATCGATTTCTTTTTCTTACAACTTTTCCACTTTCAATGAATACTTATATATTTATTGATGAAAAGACCAGAATTGGAACATTCTGCATCTCATTCCTGTGTCTTTGCTATCAAACAATGTAACTGTTCCTCTTTAATGTCTGTCTCAGCATTCATTTACACTTGTGAAACAGAGGAGCAACTACAAAACAAATTAAATGGTGACCTCTTCTGCATGTCTCACACCATCCTGGCTTATGGTAGAAATCTGGTTCAAAACTTTACTCTGGGTTTAAGGCAAGGTCTGGGTTGAATTCCCATTTAACCATGTAAGAATAAAGCCAGAAGGAATACTAGGAGTACTAAACTGTTTTCTTTCCCTGTTGTGGGATTAAAGGAACCAATGTGACAGTATTTAGGAACACTCAAAGGCAGAGCCATTTCTCTTTTCTTCTCACAGAGAGAGAGCAAGACTTGAGTCTCACACAACGGTTGACAAATGTAGGTGAGGATGAGTAGTAATTTTTAGGATTTTTTTCCTAAAATTATGGATATATTGAAATTTAAAATCTGCTTACATCTTTGGTGTTCAGGTAGTGATTTCAATTCAGTTTTCTGTTGTGGGAATTTTGTTTTGGTAAACTCAACACATTTATTTCTAGCTAAAGCAAGATATGTATGTGGACACACATACACACAAAATCTGAGGTAATTAGTAATAAAAAAATCCTGACCTTGGTGGGGGATGTTCACAAAAATGATTGCAGTCAGGGATAAAAGTGAAGATTTATTCCATTATGAAGAGGAGCAGGAGGTTAACTCACAGATAGCCTTCCCTTCCATTTTCATGGAGCTGAAGGACAAAGTACTGACAGGATTGGGTGTTATGTGAATGAATCTGTGTATAAATGGTGTAAGTGTTTTTCTGCTCATATTTGCATCAGACAGGCTGAGAGAGCAGGGGTTGTTCAGTCTGGAGAAGAGAAGGGTCCAGGGAAAACTTAGAGCACCTTCCAGTACCTTAAGGCGGTTCATGAAAAGGAGGGAGAGGGATTTTTTTGTATGGGCAGGTGGGTGAAAGAACAAGGGAAGATGGTTTAAGGTGACAGAGGGCAGGTTATATAGGATGTTAGGAAGATATGCTTTACTGTAAGAGTGGTAAAGCACTGGCACAGATGGCCCAGAAAAACTGTGGATGCCCATCCCTGGAAGTGATCCAGGCCAGGTTGGATGGAACCCTGAACAACCTCATCTAATGAGTGGCATCCTTGCCCATGGCAGGGGTGTTGGAACTAGATGGTCTTTAAGGTCCCTTCCAACCCAAACCATTCTGATTCTATGATCAGTATCTCTGTTAAAAACAATTTAGTTTCACTACAAAATATTGTGCATATTGGATACAATTGGATTCAGTTGTTTAACACAAAACAAAGGGCTTTGAGATTACTTTTCATTCCTGTGAATAAATAAGCACTGGATGTTTTCCCTTTGAAACATTGTTCTGAGTGAAAGATGTGACCATTCTTTCTTTTGTGTTATTTGTAATGAGTGGTCATGAGGGCTGCTTTTGTCTAAACACCCAGCAAGTTAATGAGCTTACTTCCATGGGAACAGAAAATCCTACTGTGAGTCCATATAATCCCTTTTTTTTCTAGTAGGATCCTGATGCACACAGACACAATGAAGAAAACTTCTCAGTAGCCAGGAAAGCAGATTTTCATCTTCCAGGTCACTCCACTTTTCTTCTCTCATCTACTGTGAAACTGAAATTGAAGTTTAAGACAGGTATTTGGGTGTTAATGCACCTCTGTGAGAGCCAAGTATTCTGAATTCCTCAGCATCAGTGATGCCTGAAATGGGTGCTTGAAATTTGAGATGAATTTTCAGTCCCAAATTGCTGTGGTTTAACCCCAGCCCCATTCAGCTGCTCACCCAATCACCCCCTGCAAAGGGATGGGGGAAAGAACTGGAAGTTTAAAAGCGAGAAAAGTTGTGGATTGAGTTAAAAACACTTTAACAGGTAAAGCAAAAACTGTGCATGCAAACAAAACCAAACAAGGAACTTGTTCCCCACTTCCCACGGGCAGGCAGGTGTTCAGCCATGCCCAGGACAGCAGGACTCCATCACATGTGATGGTGGCTTGGGAAGACAAACAGCATCGCTCCAAATGTGTCCCCTTAATTCTTCTTGCCCAAGTTTTATATACTGACCATGATGCCATGTGGTCTGGAATATCCCTTGGCTCAGCTGGGCTCTGCTGTCCCAGCTCTGTCCCTTCCCAAGAACTTCTTGTGCTCCCTCAGCCTCCTCGCTGGGGGATGAGGAGCAGAAAAAGCCTTGGCTCTGTGTAAACTCAGCTCAGCAAAACCAAAAACATCTCTATATTTATCAACCCTGTTTTCAGCACAAATCCAAACCCCAGCCCCATAGGAGTTACTGTGGAGAAAATCAACTCCCTCCCAGCCAGCACCAGCACACCAGTGGAAGTGCCATTTGGATTTATTGAACTAAAAATGATCTGAAACACGACCTGGAGGCAGAAATGTCACTGTGGGCGTGTGCGTGGGACAATGGGACTGTGCATGGGCTGGACTGAATGTGGGCTGGGCAGAAAAGGGTTGCACACACCAACAGCAAGTGTTCTCTGGAAAACACGCTGCTTCCAGGCTCCAGAGTTTTATACTGAGGAAGAGTTTGGAAATGTTTCAGCTCATCTTTGCCAGACTGGAAGATAAAAGGACTTGCAGGCTGGTGCTGCATCTAATATGACATTAACCCACCTGGCAGCCCTAATACATGTTTTCCTTGCAGCAGAGATCCAGAGCGTGTGGGTCTGTTGTTCCAGCAGGAGATGACCAATCTTTTTGTCCTGTAAGCAACAAAATGTTTCCATGTGGTCAAAACCAAGGTGGCTTATAGGCAGTAGCCAAAGTTGCCTTCCTGGATGTCTTCAGATCGTTAATTTTCTTGCGTCTTGCTTTGGTGCAGCCAGAATTTCATTTGTCCTTTCCTCCCAAAAAGGGGCAGTTGTGGGAAGGAAGATGTGAAGATCCTGAAGCCAGGGACAGCCACAACGGTGTGGAAGGGTGTTGCTGACAGAATAACCCACATACTTTTCCTTGCTTTGGTTTCTGCAGCTTCTTTGCATGATCATCCATAGGATGCTCAGTCTTTTCTAGAATTCCTGAGTTTCTGAGCAATTGAATTTGCTTCTCTGTTTTCTGTCAATAACCATCCTGACTTTCTTGGGAAAGATAGGAAAGTATCTGCCCTCCTTTCCAGTAGAGAAAAAATATTTGCCTAGCCAAATGAGCTACATCACCTTCCTGAAGTGGTTGAGGAACAGCTCCAAAATGAGCAGGCATAGGGAATTCCTGTCATAAGGCAGGCATTTTGTTTGCCCAGATAGGATAATATGGGCATGTTACCTTCTTAGGATGAGTTTAATTTACCTGGTGCATTTCAACAACTCATGTGGCTGAACACAGCCGAAGTGTTCCCTTGCAGTTGGGTTATCCCACTGGATTAACTTGCTCAGACCTATACAGTTAATTATGCTAATTCAGAGTGGTGTGGCTCCCACCCAAGGTGCATCAACCAGCCAAGGAAAAGGCAAGTGATAGCCTTCCCAAAAGAGCAAAGAAGCCATTGTGGTTTCTCATGGTTTCTCAGTGCAGAGACTCTATGCAATGAACCCAAATTTAGTTCCAAAAGACATGGCAAAGTGTGATCTTACCTCCTTCCAACAAGTCTGAAAACTAGGCTTTTAGGTCATGGTGATTCTCTCTCGTCAATGGTGAAAATTGACTCCTGGAACAAATTAATTCACTGGGGTTTTTTTTGTCTTTAACACTCACTTTAACATTGGAGCAGTTGTGTTGTTGAGTTTCCTCTGTAGAGAGATGATAACTGAGTTCAGTGAGGGTAAAGTTGGCTTTAACATTCATGGTGAGACAGCTTTCGATGTGTTGTTTGGCAATATGTACAGAAAACATAGATTCACAGAATCATTTAGGTTGGAAAAGACCTTTAAGATGGTTGAGTCCAACCATAACTCTGCACTGCCAAGTCCACCACTAACCCCTGTCTCTAAGCACCACATCTACATATTATTTTGAACACTTGCAGGGATAGTGTTTCCACCCTGGGCAGCCTCTTTCAGCGCTTGACCATCCTTTCAGTGAGGAACTTTTTCCTAATATCCAATCTAACCCTCCCCTGGCACAACCTGAGGTAATTTCCTCTTGTCTTATTACTTATTACTTTGGAGAAGGGACCGACTCCACCTGGCTACAGTGTCCTTTCAGGTAGTTGTAGAATCCCAGGCTAGACAACTCCAGACCCTTCAGCCACTCCTAATAAGAGATGGGTATAAGGATCTGTGTTCACAAATAGGGGAAAATATGTTTAGGGAGGGAGGAGCTCAAGCAAAACCTTGAGCCCAGAGATGAGCAGGGGCAACCTTTCTGCCTTGTAGGAGCTGGTGAAGCTGCTCTTGAAATTTCAGGTGCTTGTTTCTCTGCAGGGGCTTTGGTGGTTCAGAAAGACAGAGTCCATGAGGAAACTTGGAATGAAACTCATGTTCTTCCTTCGCTTATATCACAGAATTATAGAATGGTTTGGGTTGTAATGGATCTTTAAGATCATCCAGTTCCAACCTCCCACCATAAGCAGGGACACCTTCCACTATCCCAGGTTGCTCCAAGCCCTGTCCAACCTGGCCTTGGACACTTTCAGGGATGGAGCAGCCACAGCTTCTGTGGGCAACCTGTGCCAGGGCATCCCTGCCCTCACAGTAAATTTCTTCCTCATATCTAATCTAAACTTTCCCTCTGTCAGTTTGAAGCCATTCCCTCTGGTCCTGTCGCTCCATGTCCTTGCCCAAAGTCCCTCTCCAGCTCTCTTGTTGCCCCCTTTAGGTGCTGGAAGGTGCTGGAAGATCCCACTGGAGCCTCTGCACTTCTATGTAGGGACATATTTTTTTTGTAAGACTGTCCTGTTCCTAAGAGTTCTTCCTCCTGCCAGCCTACTTACAAACACTTAACAACCAAACTCCCCCCCAAAAAATCCCCAGCCAAAGTATTAGGCTTGATGCTGCAACTCAGATAACCAAATCCCTCCCTGAAACATGTTGGAAAAGTTTAGGCCTGCCAGAAATATTTTGTCAGCCTGTCTCATGCTTTCCAGTGAAAGGCAGGGTTTTGCTCCCTGTCACATTTTTATTTTTATTTTTAATCTCCTTTTGATGAGCTTCCTATTGGGTTTTTAGCTACTTAGAGTAGAAAGTTAATGTTTTAATTGCAGTTTCCAACAAAAAAGTAAAAAAAGCCCCTCATCGCTTCAGAGACCTTCTTGCTTTCATTTTTTTCCTGCTGTTGCTTTTACTCTTGACATTCAGCCTCCTCAACAAGTCCTGATATGACACTCCATAAAATCTTTATCCTGTCAAAGCCCTGCTGTGAGCATTGCCCAGTGCTTCCAGAATTTGCATTTAGCATCCATTCATGCGACTGTGTCGGTGGGGTTTTCTTATCACTGAGTAGCCCTCCAGCTTTACATGAAAGGGCACAAAGTTAATGGAAACAGCATTAAAACTCTATTAGCATTTAGTGAGATTACTAAGACTTGTTCTGAACTTAATATTAGTTTCAGAAATTATTAGGGTTTTTTTTTTTTTTTAACTCACAGTATCCAGAACCTGAGACAGCAGGAACAGTCCCATCATTTTTCAGGTGAGGAAAGGAAGGAAGGGAAGGCTTTCCTTTTGAAGTAGATTGTTTCAGGGGTTGGGAAATTTGTATGTGTTGTTTTGTCCTTTTTTTCTTTTGACAGAATTGACACGCATTGGAGTTTATGTTTCTTTCTGTATGTTTTGACTTAAATTCCTGGAGAAATGAATCTTAGCAGGAAGATCTCTTGGAAATATCAAAATATACCCTCCTTATTTCAGTGTTAACGAGGATTTTCCTGCAGACGCAGCTTTCCTTGCAGTTGCTTTTTTTTGGGGGGAGAAAGAAGAGTTGAAAACTCAGTGTGATAGTGATAGGGACAGGAAAACTGACCACCAAGCAAGTGAAAAGCAGACTAAAGTGTGCTTGAATATAGGCACCCATGTTTTCCATTCCTAGCCCTCGCTGTGGCTCGAGCAAGACCTTCAGGTGCCTCAGGTGTATTGCTCATTTTAAAAGCACAAGGAGCTTTTCTCTTGCCTCAAGGCTAAATTACACATCCTTGTTACTTAAGCATACACTGTAATTCCATAGTGCAGAGCAGAATCTCATATTGTTTGACTCTTAGTCTTCTCTTCATCCTGTGTGACTCTCCTGTGGTCCTAAGACTTTATTAAACACTTTATGTTGAGTTCTTGTCTCTGGAAGTACCCACACTTTTACACCCTGCTGAGGAGGACTGGAGCTTGAGCTGTCTCACAGAACTTGCTTCTCAAGGTGTAGAGATGTTTTACCTTGACTTGGGAAGCCTTTTGGCACAGCTGGGGCAGACTGTGCCTAAAACTTCCCATTTTGAGTCATCCACAGAGAGACAGCAAATAGGTGTGGATTTGTGAGGGGATAGAGTAGCATGGAATGGAATGGAATGGAATGGAATGGGATGGGCTTGAGGCATCAACCCCTAAAAAGACTCTTGGGTAGAAGGAAAGTGGTGAATTCTGCCTGAAAATGTCAGCTCCATCTTGGAAAAACCCTGAGGTAACACAAATTTAACATATTTGACTGCTCTGTTATTACTGAGGACCAGTGTGAGACACAGACATTGGCAAAGGTGAAAATATTCTCAAAGAAAAATAATTCCAGCTGGGGGACTTCAGCCTTTCTCTTTCTGTAGAAGGAAACTCCAAGAAACAAACTGTTATGTTCCAGAATGCAGAAAAACTATGTTTTATTTTCTGTCTTTGTACTGAAAGGCTGATTTGATGACTCATGAGGAACTGGATGGAGAAGTGACAATCCCAACTTCCTTCTTGACTTTGTCATGTCTGTTCCCGTGGGAAAACCTTCAAACCATTT
This sequence comes from Margarornis squamiger, assembly GCA_035222235.1. Taxonomy (NCBI): domain Eukaryota; kingdom Metazoa; phylum Chordata; class Aves; order Passeriformes; family Furnariidae; genus Margarornis; species Margarornis squamiger. The sequence continues at coordinate 148,359,142 of JAWWTY010000077.1, read as the reverse complement.
TTGTGTTACTTTTCATTTTGCAGATTTAAACAATGATGTTTGGACCAATTGTTTCAATTATATGTTATTTGGGTCATTTGGGTCAATTTTTCTTCGAAAAAAAAGGATGTAAATCTCTGACTCAAAGGTGTGTTTTTATGTCAAATTCACGAAATGCTTCCATCCCTGCAGATACTGTGGTAACATTAAGAGAGGTCGTGTAAGGACTTAGGCTGATAAAAAAGACCTCAGGAGAAGAACTGGACAGAATAATCTGTCATGTGTTGAGTCAGCTAATAAAAAAAGTAGTTACTTAAAATGTCCACAGGCATCAAAGCGTAACAGAGGTCTTAGACAAAGGAAAATAATTGAAATGAGGATGGACATAATGAGAAATGCACTATCAGGTTTTGCAAAGACTTATACCAGGGATTTGATTCTCAAGCAAGAGGCAGTGGAATTGCATGTAGCCAAGTGTAAAAAAAAAATAGATTAAAAGTGGATTTATAAAAGTTATTAAGGGAGGGTGGTCAGTTCTTGAACTTGTTCCCTGTGAATCCAGGTACTATTCTTGTTAGAATGAGCAGAGAGTGAAGAATTTAGTGCTAAACACTGTTGCCTCACATTCCTTTCATAACGGCCTGTAAAGCAGTGTGCTGAGCTGAACATGTTGTAATACAGATGTAAATAAAAGCCCTGCACGCCTTTCATCCAGCAGGTCTTAACTTCCCACTCGGAGCACGCCTCTGAGGTGCAGATTTATCAATATCCTTGTTTTAAAGGCAGCAAAACTGAGATATAAAGAGATTAAGTCACTTGCTGGAGGCTATTAGAGAAGCACAATTGTGTCAGTAGCTCCCAAGCTCTCACCATTCAAGCTCAAAGAGATTTTATTTTGCACCACACTCTCCTCAAAGTGCATGTTTAGATAAATGAAGGGAAAATATCTTTGGCATAAATCTGAAGATTTCAGTAGAAGAGCTTTGGGGATTAATTTGATCTGCTCATTTCTTGGGAGATACCAGGAACTCGTCTGTGTGTGTTTAAAGCACACTGGTCCCATCTATTGGGGCTGCTGTGGAATTGGTTGTATTGGGTTACAGCAGGTCGTTTGTCTTCATGCTGATAATTTTGTTTGGTTTTAGTAGCATCCTATTCTTTTCCACCCTGCCATGTTTTCCACCATTCATGGAATTTCAGGTGTAAATGTGTTGTCTGTTCCCCCCCCCCTTCCCTCACCAACCTCTGCTAATCATTTCAGTGTTGTGTTTGGTTCAAATATTGGCTGTGATTCACCCCTGAGTGAGGAAAGTGTTGATGTTTAACATCAACAGATTATCTTTCTTATACCCTCATTTCATGCAAAAAAGCCATCCCTGTGTGAACCAGCTGCAAGGATTCCCAAAGAAGAGGCTGACTGAAGTCAAATGAAGAAAGCCATACTTATCATCTTTAACTTAGCCATATCAAACTTTGATTTTCAGCCTAAGTGAGCTCTCTGAACACCCCTCTAGGCAGTCAAAAATTGTAGGTATCCCCAGAGGCTGAGCAGTCCTGCCTGTCAGGGTTTTCTGAGAGCCTTGGGAGCTGCCTGCTCCTTTCTACTGGCTGTGCACAGTTCTGGATAACTGCTTTGGAAAAGAGAAGGGAAGAGGAGAGGAGAGGACAGGACAAGACAGGACAGGACAGGACAGGAGATTTAGAGACAGAAACCCATTCAGTCCATAACCCTGATTTTTGATGGGAGCTATTTAGGGAAGTTGAATAAAATGGATGAGAAAAAAGCACAAGAAGCATTTAAAGAAGCCAATTAGAGCATTGATAAGTTTGGCAAAAGGTCCACCATGGAGTTTAACTCAACTTTTTGTGTTTACTGCTACTTGACAGTGAGGATGGTGAAGTGCCTAAAACTTTGTCCCATGTGTTTGGGAAGAGCCCACTGCTAAAACTGAGGACAAAACAGAGAGTAGGGCAAACTGGTCATGGGTAGAGGCAGGGAGACAATTAGATATTAAATAAAAGAAAAAGACTACCTAGTTTATTGGTATTTGAAAACTGTGGTAGTTTTCCTCAGCCCTTAAATATTTGTAACATGCCAGTGTGAAATTCAGGTTTCTGGTCTGCTTTATTCCAGCTGTTCCACTGCTTTGTGTTCATTTCTTTTTGGCTTTGTTTAAAACACGAAAGTAGGAACAATATTCCAGTACCTACCAAAGTGACTCCATCTTTGCTGAATGCTTAAATATCTTGCAGAATTCAGCTCCATATTGAGGGAGTCTGTGTTTGAAAGCAGGACTGCTGCCTTTTCCACTGTATTGTGATTCACAGCCACAAACATAATGGGCAGGACCCCACAAGAAGTACTTGCTACTTTTGCAGAGAAGTGTTTTTATTTTCCCCCTTATATTTGAAAGATAAAAATATGGCAAATATTAGAATAAGGTGTCTAAAAATAAATTCTTATTTATGCTTCAGGCATCTTTCTTTGAAATTTACCTTGAAAATGCAGCTCAAATAACATCATATATAACTTGTTTTCAGCTACTGGAAGCAGAGTGTGGTGTGTTCCAATAATTCCTTCCTTTTTTAATCATCTAAATTTCAAAATAATTCTGATATTCATGTGAGATACTAGTTCTACTATTTATGTTATGGCTTGCATGGTTCCAGAAATAGCTTTCTATTTTCCTTTCTAAATGATACTGGAAACTACAGGGGAAGAAACAACCCCGGGTTTGTCCTGTAATAATAATAATCATCATCAGTAGGAGAAGCATTCTGTCTGCCTCGGCAGCACAGTTTCTCATCTGGAGATATCAAATGCTTTTGAAAGCACATGATCTGAACTGGGCTTTAGTGACTGAAGAAACAGCAGCACAGAGTGGAATGATTTTCCCAGTGTCACCCTGCAAGTCCACACTAAAGCCAAGCACAGGACCACATGTCCTCCTATTTTATTCCCTCTGTGACAATTTCCATCCTCTGTCAGTTGAGTTTCCTGCACCCAGTTGCATTTGGTTGTGATTTAGTGTGATTTATTGTTACCATGATGACAGGAGAGAAGGAATCTCTTGTCTTTCAGATTGATCACAGTTTTAGGATGCAGTTTGGTTACTGAGGGGAGGAGTTGTTTGAGACTCATTATTTATTTAAGTATTGATTTAAATATTTATTTGTTTGTTTATTAATTTCTAGCGGGGTTCCTGTGCTGTGCTTGTCACTGAGACTTCTCAGCACGTGCAGTGTCACAGGATAGTTTCTTGCTGGAAGGCCACTTTTGGGGGGCTATAAATGAGGTATGACAAAGGGTCCTGTCTTCTGTAGGTCATTAAAATGCTTAAAGTTATAAGATCTGGGTTAAGAAGGACACACAGCACCCCAGTGAATGTGCCACTCTATTCTCCAATTTCTCTCACAGCATTTTAGGGCCCAAGCACAGAGGAGGTGCTGCTGAGTTACTCCTTATGAATATCCTAACCTGCTACACATTTAGTATTGAAAATGTAGTGGAAAAGCAAAACAAAAACCAAAAAACCCACAAAAAAACCCCAAGAAAACAGCAGCAATAAGAACAACAAACAAAAACCAAACCAAACCAAACCAAAAAAACTCCCAAATAAACAAAAAACCCTAAACGAAAATACACACACATAAAAAAAGACAAAAACCCAAAACAAAACCAAACCAAACCACATAGAAACCAGACAAACAAAGAAAAAAAAACCAGAACAAACCCAATCCTCAATACTTCAATAATTTTCACATTATTAAGCTGTGTAGTCCATTCCTAAGAGTGACTGAAGACCTCACATGGAAGTCCAGCTGCCCACCTGGACAGCTTTCAAGGGTCATGAGATTAAGCTCTTGGCCCCACCTTCCCTGGAGTAGCTTGTTATGTGACTGATGGACACTTTAATCCTTCTGCATGCACGAAAGCTCTGCAGGAAGAAACTGTGTGTTAATATCATTGGAAAACAGGCCTGAAGAATTAATGTAACACCACTGAAGAGGGCTTTATTCTTTTAATTCTTGGTGGCCAGCCTTACAAATCCCTTATTATTCATTCATGGAAGTGTCATGTTTAAAATGCAAATTCCTTCCCGTCCTCCTCCCCCATCTCAATCTGTTTCCTTTGAAGTGTCCCTGGAGCTCTTGAGGGGACATCCACACTGGGATCACTGTGATCTGTCAGCTTGCAAAGGAGTGCCCTGCACCAGCTTAGGGGAGTTCAGCCGGGTCCTTCTTAGCAGTCCCAGCTTGCAAAAAACATCTGGACTTTGTTTAAGAGGAAGAAAAAGGTAAAACAAAGGGCAGCAGGACTGGTATTTTTCCCAAGCCCTCGTCAGAGACCCGTGTCTGGCATCATCAGAGTCCTTCATGTGGCAGTGAAGTCAATAATAAAAATAGATAATATAAATAGATCTGTTTTGTCTTGCACGTGTTCTCTTGGTTTGGGAAGAGCAAAGCTCTCCTACGACATCTATTCTAGCAAATAATGTCAAGGCTCAACTGGTGTGGAATTTCCATATCTGTGTGGAGAATGGTCCATTGTCCTTGGTTCTTACTATCACCCAGCCATAGTTTTAAGTTCTTCTAGGCAGTACTGGCTGTCCCAGGGCAAAATTGTGCCAGGAATGGTGCTATGAATTGAAGAATTGGAGAAGGCTTCTGTGCTCCACTGCACTACCTGTGGCTGCAGGGCCCATTGGAGGAAACTTGTGTTTTCAGGTGAAGTCCAGGTTAGTGAATGTATTATCCATTATTCACCCTTCTGGGAGCAACATAAATACTGATAATAATGACCATATTAGCAAGGTAAATTAGATTATCAGTAATGGCTAAATAGTTTAATAGTCTTCATCAAATGACTGAGTACCTTACCCAGCAGCCAGACTTGCTGGCTCCTGTGTTGTTAATGCAGCCGGTGCTCACAGCTGGAAGAAATGTAATTTTGAGTGTAGACTGCACTACTTGAGTAAAAAAAACCCCAATTTTTAACAGTTTGATGTGGTTTGTGGCGAGAGTTCACACTCACTAAAATCTGTGTGAATCCTATGGCCACAGTGATAGTTTAAAATTTATCAAATGTGATATAACATGAATAGGGTCCCTGTAAGAATAGTTTCAAAATACAATGTTAGTCTCCACTATGGGTCATCTTAGTCAAGTGCATTTTCCTGAAGTGGTAAATCCAAACTATACATCCACTGCTGGAGATTCACTGCTGGAGATTCACAAGGCATGAATAGATGTTGATTTTATGGAATGGAGACGAGAAGACTTTGGGGTGACCTTATTGTGGCCTTCAAGTGCCTGAAGGGAGCCTACAAGAAAGATGGAGAGAGACTTTTTATGAGGGTCTGAAGTGACAGGACAAAGGACAACTGTTTTAAACTGAGAGAGAACAGGTTTAGATGGGATGTTATGAAGGAATTCTTTACTCAGAAGGTGGTGAGGCCCTGGCACAGGTTGCCCAGAGAAGCTGTGGCTGCCCCATCCCTGAAAGGGTTCAAGGTCAGGCTGGATGGGGCTCTGAGAAACCTGGTCTAGTGTAAGGTGCCCCTGAAAGGAGGGTGCAAAGGTGGAGCCAGGTTCTTCCCACTGGATCCCAGTGACAGGACCAGATGTAATGGGCACAAACTGAAACGCAAGAGGCTCCCTCTGGACATTAAACCTTTCAACCCCAACCATTTCATGACTCTGGTTCCAGGTACCAATAATTAGAGAGAGAAAACATTGTTGCCTGGGAAAGCCAAACATCCTCAAACAGCACTATGGTCAAGTTTGCAGCTTCTCACAAATTTCATTAGAAAGTAGGTAGTGAGTGACATGAACTTCCTTTACCAAATTCCCATGGCTGTGTTTGGCTTTTGTGCTTTGTGTTTGGCTCCATGGATATCTGGAAGACCTACTGCTGCTTTTCAATGTGATTTGTGGATTTATTAAATGGATTCGGGAGTTAATTGTGTTGGGACGGTTCTGTCTGCCAACAGGAAACCAGGACAGCATTTTCAATGCCCTTCAGTCCTCATAATCTAAATAAATTCATGAATGCACAAAAGTGATTCTACCTCGTTCCTTTGGCCCAGCAACATGTGTTGGCTCAAAGAGCTCAAATTTGCTGTAATCGCCTTTTCCTCTCCAGTAATTCCTTAGGAGTCAGCCATCTCCTTCAGACAGCTGTTCAACTTCCACCAAGTCTAATTATTTCAGATTTTGGTCCTTTTTAGGAACTTTTGCTTTTGGGATATTTCGTGTAGGTTGAGTAGTCAGTAATTTGTGAGTGAGGGAATCACCCCAGCACAAACACTGGGAGGACAGACTCCTCAAGGATATATCTGCTGAAATCAGGAATGCTTTTAAATCTGGTCATTAATTGCTAGTAGTCTAAGAAATTAATCTTTTAAAGAGGTTGATAAAACCCCCAGATTTAGGAGTCAAAAATAAAACTCTAAAGGCACAAAATTTAGGTTTGTAAGAAATGAGGATGGTCTTTTTTGTATTTCTGAAATATTCCTCTTTATTGAGAAACTGTGAAAACTATATAAACTTAAATACCTTTATAATCCTACTATATACTGTGTTACTCTTAAAAACACGTTTCCAGATAAGATATTTTTACTGTACTAGATGTTCCATTACTTATAAGTTCTCTTTACACAACCCTGTTCTGCAAAGGCATCAGAGATGAAAAAAGAACATCTGTTCCATTACGCTCTAAAATACAAGGTTGTTATTTGGTTCAGTTTTATGGGAACAAATCAAAGAGGGTTGAACTGTTTCTGCTAAGAGATAATTCCTTTGTCCTACATGGATTTGCATGTGCAATTTAACATTTGCCCACATCCATTTTCTGGTCTTTTCTTCTGATCCTTGCTATTCTGTCAGAGCAGTCAGCACAGGACTGCCTTATCCTGTGGAAAAAACTATGGATTTTGGTCTTGGAACATTAAAGATCAATTTTTTATTACATTTGCACCAAGATTCGAGATTTGTTTCTTTATGTTTGACCAGGAAATCTCAGTAGTCCTTATTTATTAGGAGTTTCATCAATACCTCCAGGATTATTGTAGAAAAGAACAGCAGTTTCTGCCTGACTGCAGATTTAGTGAGATCTTAATGCTGTTTTTACTTGGAATGGAAGGGAATGGATTTGTGCTCTGTTAATAGGTTCTCTCTTACTTTTGGGATCTCAAACAACGATTTGTTCTCATGGTGGTTGCCTGCATAGTCTAAAATAGTTGCTGCTGTGCAACACATACATTCTATAGCGCCCTTTATCTCCCCTACCTTTATAAAATAAATATGAATCTCTCCCATTTCACACAAATGTGTGCCATTGTACTGGAGCAGAGAGAGACAACAGGTTTTTTCTCTCCATCCCACTTTACTATTTAAGTGTTAAAGGAGATTATTTAGAGTTGAAAAAAAATATAAAACATTCCAACCCCCTGCCATGGGCAGGGACACCTTCCACTAGCCCAGATTGCTCCAAGCCCCATCCAAGCTGTCCTTGGACCCTTCCAGGGATGGGGCAGCCACAACTTCTCTGGGCAACCTGTGCCAGTGACTCAACACCCTCTGAGTAAAGAATGTCTTCCTGATATCTAATCTATATCTCTCCTCTTTTAACTTAAAATATTTTAAAATATTCCTTCCTATTAATTTTTCATCAGAACTTCAAGATTAATGGTCATTTAGCATTTTTGTTTGCCACTTCTACTCACAAGAGCAGTTGTCTCTTCAGCACTGTGATGAGTCTAACATCACGTTGCAGTGAAATCCAAAGATAGCACATCTCCAGTGGAAAGAGAAAGGAAAATCACTCCTACAAAATGAACTGACATTTCTATATGTCAGTTGAAAGTTTTGTTATTCGATACAGACCAGATCATGGCTGGGATATGACAATCCACCTATTCTTTCTGAATCACCTATCATTACTAATAGTACATCCTGTCAGAGATACTCAGACAAAATATATGGTGCATTATACAGGAGGCAGAGTAGAATGCATCTCTTTTTCTTTACAGTGATAGTTTAGAGAAACGAAGCTTATTTTTACCAGCGAAATGCAGAGAGACTCAGAGAAAGGATACGAATTCTTCTTCCATTTCCCAGTGCCGTGACTGATCAGAGGGGAGCTGTGAGGGTCTGATGTGGGGTGATCTTGAGGGGTTTGTCAACTCATCCCTTTCCAGTTGAGATACACAAACAATTATAACATTGCTCAGGCAATGACAGGATTTCCTGCTGGAATTCAGCACAGACTTTTCATTAAGGAATATAAACTCGAGCTGGGAGGGCGGAGCAGAGGTAGAAGCACATTATTGCTTTGTGAATCACGGAATCATTAAGGCTGTAAAAGACATTCAAGATCATTAAGCCCAATCTTCAACCAAATACTCCCATGCCCACTAAACCATGTCATGAGGTTCCACATTTACTTTTCTGTGAACCCTTCCAGGGATGGTGGCTGCCACTTCCCTGGGCATCTGTTCCAATGCCTGAACACCCTTCCAGTGAAGTAATTTTTCCTAATATCAAACCTGAATCTCCCCTGGCACAACCTGATGCCATTTCCCCTTGTCTTATGGCTTGTTAGTTGGGAGAAGAGACTGACCTCTACCCTGCAACAACCTCCTTTCAGGGAGTCATAGAGAGTGAGAAGCTCCCCCTGAGCCTCCTTTTCTCCAGGCTGAGCTCCCCCAGCTCCCTCAGCTGCTTCTCACCAGACCTGTTCTCCAGACCTTTCCCCAGCTCTGCTGCCCTTCTTTGGACACACTCCAGCCCCTCAATGTCTTTCCTCTCATGAGGGCCCAGAACTGGACACAGGATTTGAGGTGTGCCCTCACCAGTGCTGAGCACAGAGGGACAATCCCTGCCCTGGTTCTCTGGCCACACTGTTGGTGGCACAGCCCAGGTGCCATTGGCCTTCTTGGCCACCTGGACATACATTGGATCATGTTCAGCTGCTGTTGACCAGTACCCCCAGGTTCTTTTCTTCTGGGCAGTTTTCTAGCTACTCTGCCCCAAGTCTGGAGTGATGAATGGGGTTGTTGTGACAAGGTGAAGACCTTGTCTTACAAAAGAGGTTCTACTCTGCTCTAGAAAAACCCAGGTTAGCTCAGCTTGGCCATGAACAGTGCTATTTCATTCCTGAGCTGGGACCCTTGATCCAATTTAGAGGTAATGTAGGTCACTTACAATGGTTTTCCCAATTTACTGTGTCTTCTCTTTCTGCACTTCCATGTTCCTTTGTGCAAAGAAATGTGACAAAACCCACAAAGGGCTACTACTGCTTCTTTTGGCAAAAGGGAATCTGAGAGTGGGTATACAACTGCTCTCTAAAAATCAGTTAAGAAGATGGATTCCTTTATGAGGGATGATCCAGCAGAGAAGGATTTGAAGATTCAGTTTTTGTAACTGTGAATAAATGAATGCAGTGTCCCAAATGCAAGTTCTCTTGTATATGGTTTCTCTTCCTTTCCCATTCATGTGCCTGATACAGATCATTAGAGAGTCCAGGAATTGGGCTCTGTGTTCAAACACGTGGTTATTTTTTTGGTTTGGGGTTTTTCTGCTGCTTTTCAGTCCTGCTCCAAAAATGCTGAATGAGAGTAGCAAAGGTTTAAACCAGCTTGTAGTGGACAGTGAGACACACACAGATCAGGATGGATTAAATCTCTAAATGTCAAAGGGAGAGAAGAGTTTACTTTGCAATCCTGATGGAGCATCCCATCATTCCCCGACCCTAATGCTGGTGAAACAGAGATTAGAAAACCTGTTATATAGCTGAGTATAGACTGCAGCAGGGAGACAAGTGAGCCAGAATATCTCTTCAGGGTTCATTTGTTCAACTTCACTCATCCAGAACCTTTCTCATGGGGAAACACAGGTCTCAATGCAACTTTCACAGTTTGTTCGGCCGTGCTTCCACTTTCCAAACCATTCTCACTGTCACTTTCCAAACCATTCTCACAAGGGAAGATCTATGCATTGCCACATAGAAGGCTCCAGAGGATGGTTTCTTAGTTTCAAGGATGCAGCTGGGCTTACATCTCACCATGGATTTGTTCAGGGCTGTCTCAGGTTAGATCTTGATTTTTTGTTCCTTGCTGCTGTTGGCCAGAAAGTCTTGAGAAGAATGGATGGAAGGTTGTTTGTTTTGATTCCAAATATACCCTCCTTCCTTCTGGATCAGTATGAGCTGAATATTCTCAGGGAAAACTTGTGTTGCAGATTGAGTTGTCAAACTGTTGCTCATTAAGAGATACCAGCACATTTTCCCAGGACAGATCATTTTTTTTTTTTTCCATTTAGCATTTTTAAAAGTTTTCCTTTAGCTTTTGTGATATGATCCAATCCCCTGAGTGAGAGAAAAGCTGCAGATACTTCAAATCTGGTCTGATAAATTGAAGACTGAGCAGTGCATGTGAACAGGAAAGTATAAAAAATATCTGAGACACCTTCTTATATGGGGAGAAGACTGAAGATGAAGTTAAAGGAGAAGAAATATGTTATCACAAGTAGTAAAATATTACCCTTTATTCCTCTGGGAAGGGGGTTGCTTTTTAGCAATAAGCATAGTGGCATTCTGGATAGAGTGTCACACTGATGATTAATTGATGGCCTTGGGTTTTAAAACCCCAGGGATAATACCTCAGGGCATGAAGTACCAACTTCTTCCCCATCTAGATCTGGTTTAGAAATTACTTTGCAGATGTTTTGCAGTTGAGATGCTTTCTGCACAAAATAATAATAAAAAAAAAAAACATTTGAAAGAGTAAGAAAAGGGGCAATTTAATTTAATTTTTGATACTTTTTAGTGTCACCCTAAATCCTGGTATTTTTTGTGTTTTCTAGCATAAGAAGGTGGGGATTGCTGGGTTAGTACCTTAATCATACTGGTTTCAAGGGTAACAGGAGGCTAAGAAAAACAATTTAGGGGGTGTTGTAAAAGTGAAACAGCAATCAACCACTAAAACCCCAAAACCCTTGTGTTTCAAAGATGATTAAAAACCCCAAAACATTTCTAGACCAAAGGAAATGCAATTTGCTAATAGACTGTAGTATAACGATTAAGGGGAAGTGATTGTAATTGTAAATTACCATGTGCCACGTGGAAGGCACTAATACACTTAAAATACAATAGTGCATACATCTATGACTAGTAATGAAGGTGATAATCACCTTATATCCACAAAGGAAATGATGCAATAAATCCTATATAATGCAGTTTACAGGTTACCTTGGCAAGGGCACTTGAATCGACAAGCAGAGAACAGGCACTGCAATGGCTGCAGTGGAGATTATAATTAGGAGCATAAAATTCTAATGAAATGTTGTCCTAAGTGATATTGATTCCAATTTGGCTAAGAGTAGGATGATGTAATGATATTCAGGTTGGTTTGTTCACTAAGGAGTCAAAGGAACACCAATACTACCCTTGCTGGGGCCCTTTCAGCAAGAATTCCAACTTTTCCTTTAATAAAACTTACTTTCTGACTCCAAGATAAAAAGGAGGGAAAGGATCCTGCAAACACTCACTTGCAGCAGAAGCAAGTTTTCAGCTTTAATTAGCATAATTTTAACATTCCATGCAAAAGGATGGGGTTGCAGACTGTACAAGCTGAACAAACCCTCCCCAAAGTGCTCTCAATTTCACATTAATCTCACTTAGGGTAGTGGGCTGGAGATGTTTGGAAGGAGAGTTTCCCTGTAAAGTGGCCCCATAAGATGAGGAAGTGATACACGTGGTGTGTGAAGTTGTGAAAGTGAATTAAGGGATGCTTTTCAGGATCAGGGTGGAAATCTAGATAAAAAAAGGCAAGAGAGACTGAATTTATAACTCTGCAACATTGCTGGGAGATTTACAGGGCTGCCAATAGAAGCAGCACAGTATCAAATACAGGCTTATTTTTATTGTAACTCTCATAAAAGTGGCAAAAATAATACTAAGGGAAATAACAAGGAAAGACTGGAGGAATTAGACCTTCTCTCCCTGGAGAAGGGAAGGCTCTTTACAGTATTCCAGTACTTAAAGGGTACTACAAAGGGTTCAGAGGCTCTCTCTTCACCAGGAGGCACATGGAGAAGACAAGGGACAATGGGTACAAGTTGTACCAGCCCAGGTTTCAGCCTGATAGAAGAAACAAATTATTTGCAATGAGAACAATCAATCAGTGGAACAACGTCCCCACCCATCACTGGAAGTTTTCAATCTGCCCCTGGACATGGTGTTAGGTGGTCTCATCGAGGCTCCCTTTCCCAGGAAAGTTTGAGTTAGAAGATCCTTTGAAGTTCCTTCCAACCTGGGCTGTTCTATGACTCTGTGATTCCAATGACATGTGAAAATTACTTCTAGTTGTTGATTTAGACCTATACCAAAAATATTCATTCTGAAGCATTATATTGCTCAGCACCAGACTTCCAAATAATGTCATGTAGATTACCTTTATTCCAGCTTTGTCTGAGTATTGTTGATCCCAGGGTAAAATTCATATGGTTGTCAAATAGTAACTGACCACAACTGCAAACACAGCAAATTTGGAAAACTGCTCATGTACTTTTCCATTTTCACAATAGTCCCATAGATCCAATAAATTTGTCAAAATAGCAAAGAGCTGGGGGTGCAGGTAAGTTTCATGTGTTTGTTGTCAAATAGAGCTCAGAAGTCCTATTCAAGTTTTTATTTTTTTCTTATATATGCCTTAAGCAAATAACTTGCTGGTGCCACACCAAGAAGTAAAAGGGTCTTCAGAAAGACTGAGCCCAATTCCTCTGAAGTTGATGGTTACCTCTGAAAATGATGATTATTTCAACTCAGAGAAAATTTCATACCCTGGGAAACAGTAAGACACATCAATGCCTTTTTAGCCAGGCACACAAACCACCCAAATTTGGAATAATCAGGAAGAAAACAAGACATGTTGTTTTGCACTCTTTATTTAGAGTACTCTACCTTCAGTAGTAAATAACAGCCCTGTACTCATTTAAACTGGAATTAAAGCATTCTGGAAGTGAAAGCATATATTGCTAGGAATGAAGCAGTACAGATCTTAATTCTTGGAGACTTCCCTTTTAAAAGATGAGTCCTACATTGATTACCACTAATGAAACTCGTTATTCTACCATTCATTGCACTGAGGCAACAGGAGTATCTCACTGACCCAGTCAGTGCCCATAACTCAATTTGTTAGACTTCAGAAGGGGCTCCTGCCCAGCAAACAAATAAACTCAGCTTGATGTTATAAAACCCGTCAGATGTTTTAAGGCCAGATTTAGATGAGCAAAACAATGTATTTTTCAGAGGGCTGTGTGTGCAGAGTAAGCAGAGTGGACTGCAGGACTGGAGATCAGATCCTTGAAGCTTTACTGAAATTGCATCCCTGCCTGTTTATCTGGTTTTACATCAGCACAACTTTGCAATTCCATGTGCTGTTGGTTATCTGGGGTTTTGTCATACCCTCTGCTTTGCTCTTATTCTGTCTCTGCCTGTTCTCCTTCTGTGGGTCTTTCTCAGCCTGGCTGGTGTTATTTCAGTGTTACAAACCTTAAATGACAGTCCAGCAGGATAATGTCTCGAAGGAATGCTCAGCAGTCCTGGATAAGTGAAGCACAGCAAAAAAAGGGCTTTTAAGGAACTGAGCAGAGGGTCAGATCCCAAGAATCAGAGCCCAAAATACCCAGCCAAGAACAAGTGGTCAAGGCAGGGTATTTTGATTCCATAGTGTCCTGCAAAGAAATGCTTTCAACACCCACAGTTTAAAGAAGTTGTCACAGTGTAAGAGAGAAGGTTCATAACTAATAATGAAGAGAAGATCAGAAAATAAAAAAATATCAGAAACCAGGTGATTAATTTTCATGATGAAGGGAATTATGAGCCTTGGCTGTGCTGTGTGTGTTACTCTTGCAGGGAGTGAGGTAAAATTATTGCTGACAGAGAATTATTCAGATTATTTGGAACCAAAAACTCTTCAAACAACCTCAATGACTGCACAAAAGAATACAATTTCCTGATGACAAAAACCAATCCAGGTGCATTGGAAAAAAAAATAAATATGGAAACCATGTGGACATATTGTCACAATTTGAATTGGTTATTCCTGCTTAGGAAGGGATTGTAAAGTCATCACCTGTAAGTGCCAGCTCAGTGCTCAGTGGCAGCCAAAAGGGCAAAAGCAATGATAGGAATTATTTGAAAATTGTTTGAGAACAAACCAGAAAACATCATTAAGCTGGTCTGTAGAGTCACGGTGTGCACTGCTACAGGAGCTGCTGCCAGACTAATTGCTCTGCCTCTGGAAGTCAGAGCAACACGAAACGGAATATAAAGGAAGGCAACGATGCTGATCACAGCTATGGAAGGATTCCCAGGCAAAAGCTTTGGGTAGTGAAGCTGCTTGCTCAGATCCAGGCCTGGGCACAGCTGCTCTCCATGGTCACCACCTGGTCCCCAACATACAGGTGTGTCATGCAGACACAGCCAGGAAAATCAGAGTGGCTTGGGCACTGTGGCATCTGTTTGAGTGAAATAGCAGGACTCTGGAGCAGAATTAACTGCAGGATTGGTTGGTTTTCTTATTCCTTTTATTGAGGCAGGTTTTTTTTCTTTTATTTTCATGATTCCTCAAGTGAAACAGAAAGGGACAAGATAGAAATGTCCCTCTTAGTTCAGGAAAACTGCCTGTGCTCAGATCCTTGCTGGGAAAAATGCCAGCACCCCACTCAAGCAATATCTTTTTCACTTTAAGAACGCTCTTTAGGAATTGGGGGAAGAGTGCAAACCAATGAATGCCCAATACAGGATAGCACACTGTGCATCTTCTTTATGCATAGGAAGAAAAAAAAACCCTTCCCAAAATCATATATTACTGAGTTTGCTCATTGGTACAGGGGAACTCTTTTATTTCTCTAGGATTATGGTTTTTGCAAGTGCTCGCTCTTCACAGAACTTTGTAGCTTCTCCATCATTGATTATTACTGCAGTGCAACCTGCAAAGCTGCTTAAATTCAGAAATAGCTCAGGTGGGAACAGAGGGAATGGGAATTTGGGAGAATGTTGGAGCCCAGAAGGCTTTGGGGTTCAGGAGGGATCACAGAGGCTTTTTCCACCTCGCACTGCAGTTGATGTGTTTGCCTGGATGCTGTTTGACCTATGCTGGTGGTCTCCAGATAACATCTGGAGTCCCAGTTATTTTGGCAGATGCATAAACATGGACTTGTGTGCCCCTGTGGATTTCTTCTGAATTCTAGGGATTCTTTGTATAAGGGATCTGCACAGAGTGAGTCAGCAGGAAGAGAATGATTTTAATGGAGAAAGAACAAAACTTTTACAGTCCAAATCAAGTATAAAATGTTGTAACTCATTAGTTTCCAGTGAGAAGGAGACTGTGGTTTTGTACCTTTGCAAATCTTCCTCTAAACATCATGGTTGCCATCAGCTGATCTGCATTTTGCTTAGAAATCATTGGTTTGGAATATTTTATGGGAACAAGATGAGCCTCTCACCTCTGTCCAGTGACATTCATGTCTCAGCTGAGAGCTACCCATGAAGTAGTTAAAAGATGCTTTCATTACTGCTACCTATCATAGTTTATTTCATATGTAGAGAAGGGACAAAAAAAACCCCCAGCACTTAAACTGAAAAACAAGAAACCCCTAGTGCTGTCTGGAAATTAAACCCACCATGTCCCACCACAGCTTTTCCCAGTGTTAGAGCATGGATCAGATGTGACCCAGAGTGTCAGGTCTGGTGACCTTGGAAACAAATGGCAAAACTCAAGTTAATTCACTGAGTTATGAAAATAGTCCAGTGATGTCTGAAGCAGGATGCTGTAGAGAAAAGGTGTCAGCTCTTTGAATTATGTAGTGGAGATACTTTGTAGGACATCTGGAGCAGCCTGGGAGGTGTCAAGGGGAGTTCTGTAGCAAATCCTGCTTTAAATGACTCCTGATAACATTGGAGCTGACACATCAAACTGCAGAATTACACTCAGGCACAAAAATACATCCACCTGCACCTATTGCAGTGAGAGCAGAAATAAGTAATAGAGATTAGAGCTAAAAACTGTGGTGGTGCAGTGAATTGAAAACTGGGGATCATTCACAGGTCAGTTTGTAGGACTTTATCCCAAGAAAATGTCCAACAGAATGTTTTTGAACTTCAGGATAGAACAGGGAATTGTCTTTGCATCAGGTCTTATTTTAAGTGGCTGAAATTGTGGGTTTAGCACCTGTAGGAATCGCTCCCCTCCAGACACACTGTGGTGATAAAAGCTAAGAAGAAAAACATTTTTTTCATAATTTAATTCCTTAGTTTACTCAAGGTCATTAGAGATTATTTTTTTTTCCCAGTATGAAACCCTAATGATACTGTTGTTTAATAGTCTTTTATTTTCATCAATTTTTATTCCAACTTTAAAGCAAATTCTGGGCATTTTTTTTGTGTCAAATAGATCTAAACAAACCAATAGGAAAAAAAGAATCAAGCCAAACTAAAGTTTTTTAAAAAAGCTGTTAGAAGACTACAAAACAAATGCAAGACCTTAAGACAAGCTAAATTCATCAGTTTAATGTTAATTTCTTCCAATTCTAAACTTTGAAATTTTACATTGAAGTAAAACTTTCCAATTATTTTTATTTGCTTTTGAAAATATCTAAGTATACTTTTTATCCTCCTGCTTCTTTTACTTTATTTTTTTTTATTTGTTTTATTTTTGGCAAAACTCCAATGCCTTTTTTTTGTTTGTTTTGCCATTGTTAAGAGATTTTAGTTTAATTTTTTTTCACCCCCAAATTCAGAAGAAAAACACATTTCAAGCCCAATATTAACCTCTAGGTTTGCCTTCTTATCTATGAACCTCCTTCAACTACTAAGACGTAAACATTCTGTCTTGAAACATTTTGTACTTCTCCAGCCAGGTAACACGAGGGAAAGGATGAGGAAAAAACCTAAAATTTAATAGAATAAAATTTGATGTTTAGAGACTAAAAATTCAGGTTGATTACTGTGAGACCTTCAGGGAAGAACTGAAGAGGAAAAGCATTGCATCTAAAATAACCAAGGCCATGGCTCTGTAGGTCCTGTATAGTGAAGTTCACCAGCCAAACAGTTTTGGTCCATCCTACAGTGTTTTACTTCTCACTCCTGTCTGCAGACAGTGGGATGAAAATTTGGCATCTTAAATCTCATTGTATTTAAATGAATGTGTTTAAAAGTGCTTTCATTTACCAGAATAGATTATTCAGCCCTTTCCTCTTCTTCAGTGTCTCAGAATAAGACAAAGCACGAGGGGATCTAAGCTGGGACATCAGGACATCCGCAATGAGGGGCAGAAGGACAAGATTATTTAAGATTATAAATTCCCAGGGTAAATAAATTTAAGCATTGCATTCTAAAAGACATCTCGGCTTAATGAGACACCCCCAGGCTTAATGAGAAGGGAAGACAGAACAATCCAAAGTTAATTTTGTCTTTATTAATTTGGCTTTATGTTTGTGCCCACACAAAGCCCTGTGTTTTGGTAAGTGCGGTGTTGATTTTCATGGGGAGCTGGGGTAAGATCCTACACTCAGCATGTAGGAGGAGCAGGGAAGAGCCTCCAGGTGCCTTTCTCTGCAGCACCCTGTCCCAAGGGATTGGTTGTGCTGCACCCACAGTGCTGCAGCTCCCATGACTGTGGTTATCCACAGCCTGAAAAAAAAAAGGGATATCCTAAATCCATCCCCGTGCACAATGGGGGCACCTGAGGTCATTCCCATCTCCTTGCCATGGACACAGACCAGGTGAAGCAATGGTTTAGGAGCAGTGCTGCATGGAAAGGAGGCAAAAGTGAATAAGAGGGAGGAAGTACATTTTCCAAAGTAGGAAGAAAAATTTTGCTCCAGATCCTGGTTCAATGTATATTTCAATAAAATACATTATTCTAGTCCCTGGTTCAGAAAAGTTCTTTTTTTGTGTGCCTAGCTAGTCATTTAAATGACATCAGTGATTTCAGGGTTAAATAGAAGTGTAAATTAGGTCTATATCTGAAGAAAGAAGTTCATGAAAATTCTGTGTGGAAAAATGTAGCTTAGTCTTCTGAGCAGGATCTTAACCAACTATTATGTAAAGAGGAAAAGAAAAGCAACAATACAATTATCAATGCATTTTTGGTAAATTGCTTGGTTGAAATAGAGGTCACAAGCTCTCCACGCCATTCGGTGTGTCTTTCAGGAGGACTTATGTCACATCCTAAGTCACATCCTCCTCATTTCACATCCTGAACTGCTAATTTATGTATCAGATAAGACTGAATATATGTATATGTGTGTGTGTGTGTGTGTGTGTGTGTGTGTGTGTGTGTGTGTGTGTGTGTGCAGATATTTAATCTGTGAGGAATAAAGTCCTATCCAAGCTCAAGAATCTCCTGAGTGGTTAAGTGTCTCACCTGAGGTCACACAGGACTCCACGCTGCCTCTCAAAGTCTGGCACTTAAACCTTTGAGACACATGCAGAATTTATCACTTGGCACCTCTCCAGATGATCTCTGCCAGACTCCTTGGTTCCTTTAACCATCAAGGCCTCCCAGGAATGGTGAGGAGACCATTGACTTGCTCTGGAGAGGCTGCAAAGTGACTGCCACCAAATTGAACTTTCCAGCATTGAGAAGGTGATACAGCTTTCATCTGAATCTCTGCAGCGAGGCTCCCATGGAGCCTCTCTAGAAAAAGTGCTGCTAAATTTCTCCTAACCTGCTTCCCTGGCAGGAGACAAATAAAAGAGCCTTCTCTTTATATGAGGACATCTTTGAAGGCTCTCGTTAGGTGGAGGAGCCTCCTGTCAATGGCAGGATCTCAACTGCTGTGCTCCCCAACTCTGCTATAATGGTTTAATTTTCACACGTGTTTTCTCACAGTTCATCCTGGCATGGCTTGTTCTTTTTGTGAGTAGTGGATGAGGCAGTCTGAGAGAAGAGTGTGTGGCCCTGTCCCTGCTGACATGATACTTAGCAGTGTTCCCTTGAAGGTTCTGCTAGGTCCATATTCTAGAGAGCTGTAGGATTATGGAATGGTTTGGTTTGGAGGAGACCTTGGAGTTCATCTTGTTCCAACTCCCATCAGGGAGCCTTCTGTAGAAGGGAAAGTTGCCACGAATGTGAATGGTGCCTCAGCTTCTCCACACAGACGGTTGGCTTCATTTTTAAAGCATCCTGGACAAAACCAATATATTGGAATCACTAACCTCCAGTGGCAACTGAGTTCACCAACATGAAGTGTAAGAAGCCCCTGAAGGGACATCCCATCATGTTGTATCTGACACACTGGGAGAAGTGATGAGCTTTCAGCACTTGGCTGCAAAGCAAGATGAGCCTCATAAAAGAGGAACAGCCAGATGTGGAGTTAAGACTAATCCTTTTCCAAACTGGAACCTAAAGGGAGAGGAACTCTTTGGCATTCAGATTTAAATAGGTCTGTCCAAAAATGTGTGGTGTGGTGTAAATCACCTAAAAAACCCATAGAGAACCTGTTCTCATTCATGTCTGAATGAAGCATTTTGCATTCACCTCTTGGCTCTCACTGTGGTCTGGTGGTACTTTAACATGAAACAATACTTGACACGTGGGAATTATTACTTTTCCACATATATGTAACTTGAATTTTATCTGTTAAGAAAAAATACTCCTGTGATTCAGTAACAATGCAGGGCTGCCTTTTTTTGTGAAGTGACTTTAATCTATACGTGCAAAGATATAGAACATTAAAGGTGAACTATTGGTTAAAAAACCTAATCTATTTAATGGTTAGCAAATGTCAAAATTAATATTTTTATATATCTTACTTCAGTTCTCTTTTGTATATATTTTCATATTATATAAACTTCACTAATCCAATCAACACTACATTGGCACAGGATGGCGAGTGGTCCGTGAACAATTATTTCTCCCTCTCATCTTCCCCAACATGTGGTCAGAGGTCTAATTTACTGCACATCACTCAAATCTTGCCCAGAATGTAAAGTTAATCACTTCACTGGGTGCATCCACGTCTCACTTAACCACAGCACATCACAATTTATCTCCCAAACATCCCTTTTATGTGCGAAGACATTTTGCTTGGATTTTATGAATGAGGACCTGAAGTGAGACATGTTATTGTCAAAAGTGATTGGTGGCATTTGGATGCTAAATTATTTATGCTTGTGGCCTGCTTTATTCAGAGAGCTGAGCTGGATGACAGCCTGGAGGTTCAGAACAGGTCTTAACAGCAGATGTGCATGCCCAGAAGCTTTGCAGATACCCAAAGATTTGGATGATTGCTTACCCTGTACGTGGAAGTTAAGGGAAGCATGGAAGAGCCATTCCCTTTGCCTACATTTCCTTTGAGCTTGTGGGATGAACACAGGAGCAACTGGATGGATCATGAAGGTGACATTTCTAAGGAATTTTAAATTCCTGATGAATTTGGAAGTGGACAAGCTTATGCCTACAGTGAGCATAGAGAAACACAGCCCTGTGTCTTGGCCAGATCTATTTTTCAGATGAATGAAAAAAGCAATATTCTTGACGCCATTGCCAGTATTTGAAAAATGGGTACATTAGAACTTCTCAGCAAAGCATCTGAAGAATATTTTAGGCTTGTGGATTAAAAAAAAAAAAAAGAAAAAAAAGCAAAGTTTAATCAGTTTACTGAGTTTGCATCACTATATAAGGTGATCTGTGGTAATCAGCAAGAAAAGAATGACCCTCATTGAAAGGGAGGGAAAGCTGCACATGATGTTTCAAGCATTTCTGGCAGCAGTAATTCTGGGTAAGCTCATTGAAATGGTTATGTGCCCCCTTATGGCCTCATCAATGAGGCCATTAAAGCTGAGGTTATTTCCAGCAATGGATACACTGCCACATTACAAACTTGGGAGGAGAAGAAGAGAATGGAAGAAAAGAAAAAGTCAGCAAAATGGAGAGAAAAAGGAGGGAAAAAAATGCCAAAACTTTGACAAATCCAATTCATTCCTCCTGCTGTTCAGAGATAACCAGTGATCGAACAGCCACGATAAACCGGGTGACAGTGGAGATAAATCCTTGGGGAGCAGAAATTCAAGCTTGAAATAAATGTAGGCAACTTCAGCATAAAAGGTGGGAACACTGTGCTGCCTAATTATAGAATAAATGCATGCAAAACAAATGGTACTAAAGCACATGGGTCACTCGTCAACAGCTGTTGCAACAGAATTTTGAGCTTTATATTATCCACTTCTGTGATAAAAAGCTAATTCTGTCATCTGCTTGTTGTGCAGCTCTCGTTGAGCCATTTGAACTCCTTGTGGCTCAGAATGCCTGTAAGGACCCTTAAACCGTCTCTTACATTGGCCATCTGATACCCAAAACACAGCAAAATTCCTCTGGGATGAAAACCTGGCCATGTCATTCCCTAACTCAAGCAAAGTTCCTGTTAGCAACTCATTGTCCCTGGAATTATACAGTGGCAGTGGGAGCAGGAGTGCTGAAAAGTCCTTCTGGCCCCTATTGAAACAGAGGTTATCATATCTAAGTTTAAGACTTTTACCTTTTGCTTTGAGTGTGGAAATACTGAAAGGTGTAGCTTTTCCTTACACTGTGATTTCCATTCTGGGGGGAGAAGCATTTTCTGCAATTTCTGACTCACTCAGACCTGCATCAAATCTTATGAGAGCGAGGCGTAAGGGTAAATGGGAGAAAAAGTTCCTTTAAAATAAGAATATTCAAACTTCACAATACTTGAGGGTGGTGGAACAATATCTATGGGGGCATCAGGCTGCTACAGTACAGCCCTGATGCTGTGGAAAGAGGCTCCTGTCTGGCTGAGGTGCTGCTGTGAAGGGATTTGTCTAGTTTTGCTATAAATATATCTCACCACAGGATTTTCACCTCTCCCCTCTTCCTAGAACATTATCGATTTACATGTCAACTTTTATTCAGCCTACAACCTCCTTGGCTCAAGTTGGAGTGGGAACGCAGGGAGAGGAGCATCCCTGAATTCTGATGCAGATATTCAGAATGAAATGCAGATTACTCTAAATATAAGATGAAAATACTTCCTCCTACACCTTGACCAAATTACCAGTTCATACTAATTGCTAATTCCCAAAATTAGGGTTTAAAATTATTAACAGTGAAGGTGTGACATCCCTACAATTTTTTTAAAATGTTTTGAAATGAAGATGGATGACATTATTATCCACACCTCTAGCCAAGTGCTCTGCTAAGACCTGAAATGCATTACAGGGCAGTGGGTTTCACAGCCCAGATACAGGCTGTCACATTTTGAATACAGCTTTTCAATGTAAAAAAATTTGTTTCTACTCTGTATTCCTATGTAATTTGGGATTAATTCTGAGTTATAAATTGACTTTGGTAAAATATGATTATTTTACGTGCTTTTAACTACATCATTATGTCATTGAATTTGCATAATAAGCATCCCAGTCTTTCCCTGTGGTTTGGGAGAGTATTTTCCTCTTACCACTCATTCCATCACCACCATCTCTTGACCTCATTCAGTTTTGGGCTCCAAATGATCGACCTGGCACCTCTAATTTTACATTTCCCTGTTGTTGCAAATTCTTTCCACATTCTGAAATCACTCAGGAAAAATAAATACATTACATTTTATTTTATTTTTTTTCCTGTGAGTCAGTCAGTCCCTCAGTCTTGCCTCACTATTTGTTGTCCTTGTTTTGACATTCGTGCATCTGCTTCGGTGTAAAGAAGAAAAGCAATCTGAACTTCAAAATGTATCACTTGGGCTGGGTGGTTGTTGTAAGTCCTCTCCTCTCCTCTCCTCTCCTCTCCTCTCCTCTCCTCTCCTC
>JAWWTY010000077.1:148295527-148336232 GCA_035222235.1 Margarornis squamiger | reverse complement strand
CTTGGATTCCCACGCCCCCTCCCCTCTCCGCAGTGCCACCAAAGCCCCTTGTTTCCATTCCATTCCATTCCATTCCATTCCATTCCATTCCATTCCATTCCATTCCTCTCTGCTCTATTCTATTTTTCAGTGTGTCATTACCTTTCAAAGTGAAATTGCTCTCTGAGTCTTGGATACAAATAAATGTAGATCTGAGTTTTTTGCTGCTGTGGATTTGCAAAGCACTCATGGAATGGTCGATTTGCTCCCTTGATTCTTAAAGAAATAATTTAATTTCTCCTACTTAACTGTGTAGCTTGGCTTCAACAACAGCAATCAATGGCACAGTTCCTTTGTCTCCTCCTGGACTTTTGTGGTGCTCCAATGCCTTGAGGGGTGAGGGCTACACCTTCAGCTGATTTGTAATGCTTTGGGCTAATTTGTGCCTATTTGTCATTTCTGGACAGCTTTTCACCTCTGTCAAATATTCAAAAGCAATTTTGCAGCTTCCATATCTTTGGGAAGTTTGCACCGGTCTGTCCTTAGTGCTTCAGGTGCCCAAGTACCTTGGAAAACTTTACCCCAGCAGGATTTCTACCCGAACTGGTGTGCTGGCAGGTACACAGCTCCGTGGCTGAGTGCTCACAGCATAGCAAGACAACTTCAAGAGCCTCAGCAACGAAAAAAGTATATCTGAAAGCAATTAGATGAAGGGAATTTCATAACTTTGCCATTACAGCAACCTTTGCTATTCTTAGTACGTTTTTCTTCTGAACAGTGAGTCACACAAATGCAGGGAGAAACAACAAAAAGGACGTCAAATTCCATTAGTGCAGGAGGGTGGGGGATGACAAGGGCAGCTGGTTGATAGAACAGAACAGAAAATTGCACTTTGTCTGGCAATTAAGGGAACAAAACGGAAAAAATTGTCACTGTCTTATTTCTGTTTAACTTCAAAAAGTGCATCTGATTTCTGCCTGGGGAAGTTCTGTAGGTGGCTGCCTGCCTTCCAGTCCTGCTGAAACAACATTTTGTGTTCAAAGTGGAGGAGTAAACCGAGTGATGAAATATTCATCTGACTAAATTCCTGTCTTTTTTGGTTGTTGTTGTCGTTCTGCTGTTATTAAAAAGAAAGAAGAAAGAAAAAAAGTCCCATTACCGACGAGGTTCAGCTTGGGTGTTGATGTAACAACTCTTGATAGGATATTGTTTTTTTAATGAACTTTGCAGCTGGTTGGTGTTTGGTGCCAGAAGGACTCAGTGATGCTGCAGACATAGGAAAGCAAAATCCTTTTTTTTTTTTTTTTTCAGAGCTGAAATCAAAAGCTGAACTTGTGTTCTTCTTTTAAGAGATCTAAACCAACCCCCAGATCCCTGTCCTGTGCTCCAGTAGGGCTGATCACAGTCCCTTCAGCCACCAGAATAGGGACAAAAAGATATTCATGTTGTAGCACATTTTTTCTTCCCATTTTTACAAGTTCAATGACTCAATAGTCAAAAAGGAATTTGAATGAGTTATCCCAATTTCATTTCAAGTTCTAATTTATGGGGTTTGTTCTCTTTTTTATTTTTTTTTTTTTTGTCATTTTGAAAAACGTGACTTTCTTCTCTGAACACAAACAAACCCCAGCCCATTATCAATTGCGTTTAATATTAAAATCCAAAGAGTTTTCCTTTTTTTTTCTCAAAAATGGAGTGGAATTCAAAGTCTTGCTCACTCCGTGCCAAGGTAGGTGTCACACAGACCATCCAGTCTGCTGTGATAAAGCTACACAAAGCAATGACAGCAGCAGAACTGGGGGGATTGGGATCCAAATTACAGAGATTTTGTGTGTCCTGTACTTTCCAGTTTTCTAATTCCATTATTAAAACACTCAACATCATCACTTAGTTGTTCTGAATGACTTCATGTAAAACAAGACACTGCTGACAGAGAAAATAAAATGGTCTGTTCCCTCCTCCTTCCAAATGTTTTTTGAGAAGAGGAAAGTATCCCCAAATTTGCATTCATTCTATAAATACAAACACCCTGAAGGAAGACACACTGTGTCCTCATCCAGCAGGATGTAGGCGTTTTCCATTAGGATTTGCTTTGTGTCCTTTTCCCACTGTCTGGAAGATGCCTCAAACCTGGAGCATATAATTTGGTCACTGAGCTCAGCAGAGACTCTCACATGAGATATATTCTAATAGTTTCAGTAATCCCAAATTAATAGTCCTTTAACAAGATTTTTATACCATATAGACTCCAAACTTGAATACCTACGGAATTCCAAAAAGTAAGAACATTGCAGTATATGTGAAGAACAAGACATCTCCTTCACCGTGTCATTTGAACATTACTCTGCTCTCTTTGATGGATTTCAGGACAGGTGACACTGAACTCCAAACACCTTTTCCAAGAAATATTCTGAATATCTTTATTATATCATGGAACCGTAGAATCATTAAACTTGGAAAAGGCCTCAAAGGTTGTCAAGCCCAACCTCTGACTGAATATACCATCATGTCCAGTAGACCATAGCACAAAGTGCCATGTCTTTTAAACACTTCCAGTGACTTCATCACTTCCCTGGACAGTCTGTTCCAATGCTTAACCATCTTACACTGGAGAATTTTTTCTTAATATCCAACCTGAACCTTCCTTGATGCAACCTGAGGCCATTTCCCCTTACCTTATCAATTACTAAGGTTTATCTCCTGCCTGGTAGTAAATATACTTAAGGTATGTTTTTGTTTTGCTTTACTTTGGTCTAGAGAAAAATGATCATTTTGAGTAAGAAAATGAAATTATATATGCAAAGAATATCTGCATAGTGTTGCAACTGCTTTTTTGTAGTTATACAGACTTTCCTCCAAAAAAGAACGGTCTCAATGCATTTGTATTATTTGATTTCTATGATATTTCTCCCCAGTCTTACAGAAATATAGCACCTCTACAAAACAGAGCTCTGAGAGCACCAGAGAGATTTGAATATTTGCTAAATTATAACTGAAACGATGAAATATCAAAAATTTGTGAATTCTTTTTTAATGCTTTCCTTTGGGCACCGACCAATCTTGGATAAAGACAAATACCACCATTACAATAAACAAAGTCCTTACATAAGCAGAAACAGGGAGTTTCATAACAAACAATCAGATGCCTCACAAGTCATTAAAATGTTATTACAATTGAAGGTAAAGGAAATTTCTGTTTCCCCCAAGCATCTCTTTCATGCAAGGGCAAATATTTTCTGTCAGCATTTTGAAACTTATTCATTATGCACTATTTAGGTTTATCATTGTTATCCTTGTATAATTTTTCACTCACAGAAGAAATGTGAAATGAGGCTCATGAAAACTTTTACCTTTGAATAAAGTGTTGCTGTTTTGAAATGATTGAAAGACATGGATAGAGAGAAAGTACTGTATCAATATTTACATTTAAGGCAGATTAATTCTACTTGTAATTAAATCAAGGTTTAGACTCTGTATCAAATGTTGCATTGCATTTCTCTTGGGTGGATGGATAGATGGATGGATGTGACCCAGGATTCTTTTATTTATAATGCCTCCATGCTGACTTTTAAACATTGCTATAGAACAACCAAAGTAATTTCAGGCACAGTAGAAAGCAAATATTAGACTCCCTAGGCCTGATTCTCATTAACTTTAATGCCAATTTACACCACTCTGGCAGTGCATTGGGGCCGTAAACTGAATTACATTAAGCAAAAAATGTTTCTAGTGTGAGAACCAGACCCAGTGTATTTACAATCAACCTCCCAAAGATGGTGCAACTCCTCCCACTTCCCTATTTCTAACAAAGGGCCCACCATGGCTGCTTTCTCTCTCTCAGGTTGGAAAGGCTACTTCCTTTCTGTTTGCATGAGGTTGGATTAGCTAGGGAAGATCCATGAAAAGAATCCTGAAAAAAACCTGATATTGACTGCATGAGCCCCATGCTGGGCTTAGAATATCCTACCTGTGTGTGCAGCTGATCCTTTATAATTTATTCTCAATTATTGAGTAAAATAGGACCAACCCAGGGCTGACCAGATAGGTCTTTCAGGGATAAAACTCTCTGCTGTTCCTTTCCATGTGGGGGCACAGACACTAAATCCTACATTGGAAATGACTGAAAGAAGAGTCATATGAGGAGCAGCTGAGGGAGCTGGGGGTCTTCAGCCTGGAGAAAAGAAGGTTCAAGGGAGACCTTACCACCTGAAAGGAGGGTGTAGCCAGGTGGGGATTGGCCTCCTCTCCCAGGTAACAATTGACAGGAGAAGGGGAAACAGCCTCAAGCTGTGCCAGGGGAGGTTCAGGTTGGACATCAGGAGGAATTTCCTCACTGAAATGGTGGTCAGGCATTGGAAGGGGCTGTGTGGGGAGGTGGTGGAATCCCCATCCCTGGAGGCGTCCAAAAAATGACCAGACGTGTCACTCAGTGCTCTGGTCTGGTTGATGAAGCCCAGCTGAACAGCCAAAGGTTGGACTGGATGATCTTGGAGGTCTTTTCCAACCTTAATGATTCTATGATTCTTAGATATTCTCTACAATATTCTCTGGCACTGGCTTTCCCTTCTGAGGTCTTCTAGTCATTTTGTGATACAGCCCAACCTTGTAGAGATTGCCATACACACTGTGAGCATCACCATGGCAGGCACAAAGAAACAAGACAAAAGAAACCGCAGAAGAAGAAACAGTAAAAAAACTTGAATCCTACTACTAAATTCGTGCAACTCTTTGTTGGGGCAGCAGACTCTGAGATCAGCAGTTGTATTTCTGCTGCCAGCACAGCATCTCACACAGTAATTCTGCTGTGAAATGGTTTGTGAGCAGTGAGTCTGAGTCCAAGGGATTGGAAACAACAATTCTTTCTAGGAAAGAAACAAGACCTCAAGCTGTTGTGAGCAGAAACAGAAGAGTTCAATAAGAATTCATCCTTTGAACTTTGCCTTTCTTTCTTGATTCTCTTTCCTTACATTTCCTTTCATTCTGCCCTCTGTTCCAACCCCAGTAACTTGCATCACCCATCTGTTAAAATATAAAAAGGGCTCCCTCTGCTCGTGTCTATTAAAGTGCCATCTGGCTGAGGTACAGCCTGAGGTGCTGAGCATCACAGAGTGAATAAAGGTTTCTGCACTTGAGGTTTAATTAGGTAAGTGCTTTTTAAGTAGCACCACAGTTTCCCCTTAAAATATTTACTATTCCTCACCAAAGGAAAAAAAGAAGATGAAGCTGATCTAAAAAACAGCCTGACGTGTATCAGTGAGTGTTCCCATCCTTCTCATAATGATTCATACCTCCTTCATCTTCAGTGTTGGGAATAACAGGCAAAGTGGTCTCCTGAGTGTGTGTGATCCCTCCCACCATGGGGGAATCTTTCCAACCTCATCACTGCTGCTGCAGACACGTGTGTGCTCCGGGCTACACAGCACCACCTGCCACAGAGGAGGAGGGAGCTGTTCATTTCGAGATGTAACTGCAATTTAGTGTTATTGAGCAGGGGAGAGACAGAGGAATTGTGTGGGTTTAGGTGTCATTGACAGTGATGGACTGGGGTGTCGTGCTGCAGGAATCTACCACCTCCAACAAGGAATCCAGTGCAGTGAAGGCAAAAGACATCTAAAGAGAGACAAGGTGTAATTTGAGTTTATTCTGATTCTTCCAGCTGATGCCACCTTCAGGTTAAGAGCAATGACTATTACATATTTGGGGGTTTTTGCTTGTTTCCTTGGTTTTTCAGTGCCAATCTCATTCTTATTAGGGTGGAATTTCAGTATCTCCTCTTGCTTGGTGAGGATGTGTAGGCTTCTATTCAGTCCCACTAAACATGATATCCAGTAAAATCACTCTGAAGAAGACAATGGGCAGTGCCAGAATTCTTTGCTAATTGGCACTGTCTTGGAGATCTCAGTTGTGCTGGACAAGGAAAACTGTGCATCAACTACCAAAATTATTCTGCTTTTCAAACAGCTATAGAAACATAAAGATAACTCAAAAATTTCTTTCTATTCCATGGATTCATAGTAATTCCCTGCCGTGTCTAGACTAGTTTCACACTTTTATGTTAAGCATGTCAAATACCTCAGGCCCTGTAGTATCCAAGATCTGTTAAAAATACCTAAACAGATATCTTTTTTCTTCCTCTGCCTTTTGTTTAACAGACTTGAGATGTAAAAAGGCTTCTTTGATACCCAAAAGTTCCCTCTGTGTCTCCTGAAACCCTTAAATGGTTCATCTCCCCTTTTTAGTCTCTTAATCTCTTATAGCATTGCATGCTAAAGAGTAAGTAAAATCTTAATCATTTCTGTTCACAGAAATGGAACCAGAGGTACAATGAAGAATATAAAATGTATAACTGGCTCTTCAGTAACTGCTCCTGATTATCTTCCCTCCCCAACAAACTCCTGCTTTTTTTCAGAAGAAAACGAAGACACTTCTAGAACTCTACATAATCCCTTTAGTGATGCTCTCCCCAGTAGTGATAATATACAGAGAGGAGTTAAATAAATGCAGCACCCTGATAAATCTGACACAGCTATTTTGGGGATGCAAGGACACCCACTCTTCCCAGAACCAAAGGAATGTTTCACCCATTCATTGATTCCAGCAGTGCCCACAAACAGGCACCCAAGGAAAAGTAATAAGAGATGAGGCACTCAGGATATTTCCTCAGGCACTCTCCAAGGTTCTGATTATTTCCTGCTCAGGGAGTTCTGACCTTCTTGCTTGCCTAGTAACTCAGAGATCGTTCTTTGGAATACTTTTCTGTTCTTCCCTTCAGTCTGTGGATTTTATTTTATTCATTTTTGGTGAGGCTTGCAGGAGAACATGCATGTTAGAGGATAGGATTGCTTTTCTGTCTATGAAGAACACTATGGGGAAAACATGGAAGTTTTTTATCCATGGAGTAACTAAAGAATTTATGAGGCTTTCATTAGATGAGTCTCAGTAGGATCTGGCATGAGAGTCAATACTTAGGCTTATTTCCCAAGAAATGTAAGATAATTCGGTGTCCATATGAAAATGGAAACAGTCTGTATGTACATTTTTAAAAAGGGAAGGAAGGAAGGAAGGAAGAAGGAAGGGAGGAAGGGAGGAGGGAAGGAAGTGAAGAAGGGAGGAGGGAAGGAGGGAAGGAGGAAGATAGAAAAAACCTATACAGGGCAAACCATTAAAACCTCTGAACAGGATAAGGTAGTACAGAGATATTTGTTTCAGAAGTAAAATATAAAACAAGCAGGATGGAATTAATGTCCCTGAAGTTTAAACGAAACCTGACCTGGTCACTTGGTGTTCCCTTTCAGGCTAATGTATAGATACAGGCAGGTTAAATGACATGTTTTTAAGGTATTGAATAGATTAGTTACAGGTGAGCCAGACTGTCCTCTCCACTCTCTAAGGAAAATGAGGGTGATTTGTGTTGATCTGGAGCATTTGAATTTGGATGAAAAGACTCTCATCCATAATACCCCATATTGACTAATGTGGGCCAGTAGAAAAGGGAATGCACATACATCAGGCAGGATATTTCACCCACCTACATTAGAAGGATGGTGGGAGAGATCAAAAGGAAAGTCAACTCAGTTCTTCTTACCCTTGTCTGTGAACAGCCAACTAAGGTCCAAGTGAGGAGGCATCCAAAACACTTATCAAGGTTATCTACAAATATCAGAGTGCAATCCCTGGCATATGTGCATTTTCCTGCCCTAAGCAGGGATCAGCTGCTTTAGTCTCCCTGGTGCCTACTAAAATATCTCCTTTCTGATGGGATTAGTTTTTGCATTAATCTAGCACTTATTGCCAGAGTGCAAGTGAAGCAACCATGAGAAGCATCCTTCCATTCAGTGCTTCAGCCCTGGCACCATCTGTATGAATAACACCCACATATGTATGGAAAACCAGCATCACCCCGAGTTAATAACAGCCAGTGTTCAGATGGATGAAACAAATGCATTATATTTACATGTGTGAAATTTATTAGTTCTTTTTTAATTAGTTCGCCATGCAGCAATTTACTTCCAGTGCTGCTCTTAATGAAAACATCCTAAGTTGTAGTTCTATTGCTAGAACTGGGAGTTTTGTCCATTCCATCTCTGTCCTCATTGACTAAAATCAGTTTTGTTTCCTTCACAGTTAAACAGTCTTAAAAAAAAATAAAATTATCTGAGGTAGGTACTTTTAGTATTTAAATATGCATGGCTGCTGCACTGAAAACTCCCCTCAGTGTACAAGACAGCAACACTTGCTATGCAAGGGTGTTTTTCTTTCCTGACAGGGAAGTTTTCAACTCTCATTTTCTCCAGTTCTGCACAAACCACATTATTCTTCCACCAGTTACCTTTCAGCAAAACTGAAGCATGCAGTCCCTGCTCCCTGAGGTGAAACAGTTTAATGCTGACCATGTTGTGTGTCTTCTGTAGGCTTTTTAAAGGTTTACTTCCACTAACACGTGAATGAGAATTTAAAGGTTCCTGTCACTTTTTACAGCTCTGATTTGCTTGCTCTGTAGTTAAATGCTGCTGCAAGGTGAAAGTCTGGTATTTCCCCATGGCAGATTCTCAGGGATGGTGAAATAGTAAAGAGACTCTGGATGGGTACTGAGTGATTTGCATCCCTGGCAGCCTTGGCTCTGTACTCCAGTGCTTAAGAATCCATCTCCTTGAGCTTGTCTTTTCCTGCAACGAGACATATTTTGAACTGAGTCAGCGTTTTTCTTCCTGATAGTTAATCCAAGGTGAAAGTCAAATGCCAGTAACTCTGCACGTTCCCAAATGAACATCAGATTTGCCACACTGGTGCAAACTGATGACTCGTCAGCTCTGTCTAATCTGTATTAGTCTCCAGCACTTGATACCTTGGCTGGCCAGTGTTTTATGTGTCTCATTTTGATGTTAGCCTGAGCGCTTCCCAGCATCAGCATATTCATAAAGCTGCTTTTGTCTCTCCTTCCTCCCTCCACACAACAGGAGTTGCCAAATGTGAGTCAGGGAGTCCTGTCTTGCTACAGAAACATGGGCAGTGACTGCTCAGACCAGAAGAGATGTGGCCTCTTTGATAGAATCAGAATCACATGATGGTCTGGGTTGGAAGGGACCTTAAAGACCATCCTCCCTGTCATGGGCAGGGACATCTTCCACTAGACCAGGTTGTTCAAGCACCATCTAACCTGTCTTAGAACAATCCCAGGCAAGTGAGACTCTAATTACTTCCTCCATGAAGTTTGGGGAATGGAGATGTGTGCTCTCTGGCTCAAAAGTTAACTTGCACCTGAGGACACAGAGGTTAAAGCCTGTTTAAGAAAAAAAAAAAAAGGAAAGATGAATGGTCAGATTGTCTTGGAGCACTTTGAAGTTGAGTCAAGAGGGAGGGAAATAGGCTGTGTAAGTGATGGTGCCTTTATCTTTAAAGATAACATCTTCAAATTGCCTCCATTACTGGAGAAGTCTGATTAAAGAGGTGCAGTGGGAGCACTGTCCCTGCTGTTCCCTGCCAGCAGCTTTTACCTGGCAACCACACCACTTGCAAAAGGATGAACAAAATCATTCAGCTTTTTGTTCCCAGGGCCAACTGGAAGAAACATCCTGTCCTGGAACACTGGCAAATCCAGCAACTCTCTGCTATGTTCTCTTTTTGATCCTCCTCATGAGAAACAGGATTTCTCACTGTTAAACTAACAATGTCTCCACTCCAAAAGCTCTCCTAATTGCTATTTAAAAGTAGAGATGGATGTGAGGAAAAGGGCTGCATCTTGGAGCTCAGCAAAACTAATGCAGCTTAAAGTACAAAGTGAAGTCATGGATGGAGAAGGACCAGTGGTATTTTCTTGGTCATTCAGTGCCATCTGTTTAATGTCACTCAGATTTACATCATACATTGCTGTAAATTTTAAACTTTTTTTTTTTTTTCAAGGCAACAAAATAAAGTCACTGCACATCGAGCCTCACTCTTCTGCAAGTCGTTCTTTTGAAATGGTTCTGGGGAAGTTTCTTTAGTTTGCTATTGGAATTTTGTGAAGAAAATCCCAAATTCATCCCAAGGATGATTTGTTTGTTTTTTGGACAAGTAGAATCAGAGAACTGGAGAACCATGAGGGTTCGAAAAGACCTCTAAAATCATCAAGTTCAACTGTCAATTTAAAAATGCTTATGCAGATAGTCTTGCTACCCCCACCACCATGTTCACCAATAAACCATGTCCTCTGGTGCATATCCACACATTTTTTTGAACACTTCCAGGGATAGTGGCTCCACCACTTCTGTGAGTAGCCTGTTCCAATGATTTACAACTCTTTCTGTGAAAAACATTTTCTTAATATCTCGCCTGAATCTCCCCTGGCACAACTTGAGACCATTTCCTCTTGTGTCACTTCTCACCTGGGAGAAGAGATTGACACCCACCTCACCACAACCTCCTTCCAGGTAGTTGTAGAGAGCAATAAGGTCACTCCTCAGCCTCTTTTTTCCAGACTAAACAGGGTGACAATGTTTCTACAAGAAATATTATATCAATGGAAAATGAGAACACATTTTTTTTGGAGGAAGCATCTTCTGTGAATTTTGACCTCAAGAAGAAGCAAGGCCTTTTTTTTAAGTGGTTTTTCTTCCTTCTCTCTCCTGACTTGCTTTAGTATAGGCATGAAGGAGTTCTTCCCTTAAGCTCCTCTTGTTCAGAGAATGGAATTGCTCATTTACTTATTTCCTTATGTCAGGTTTTGGCACGTCTTCATTTTCCCTACCACGGAGGGTGGGAGTGTCTTGCTGGACCCAGGGCTGGAGTGACACATATGGGGACAACCCAAATATAAGGTGAAGCATATGCATTGAGTTCAGTGTTAATGGGCAAAAGCAGAAGGCAGAGAACAATTGGTGAAGAGGTTGAAGTTCTGTGGAGCAAAACAATTGGTCAGGGAAAAACATGACTGAGTCTTTGGGGAATTAATTAGCTCCTAAGTTTGTGCTTCAGGGAGCTCCTGGGGATTCCTGTCAGAACTTGTGGAAGAACTTGTCAGAACCCAAATTTCACACCTCACACAACCTCTAAAAATGCATTCGGGGCTTATATCAACTGTATCACTCAAATAATAGAAGTTGCTGGAGGTTGAAAAGGAACTTTGCCTTGGATTAAACATTGTCAGGTTAAAGAACTCTGTAACAACTTTTCAATCATATGCAACTGCCACGCACAGTGTGCCATGAGAGAAGAAATGAGGTCAGTTCACTCATAAATAGATTTTCCCCTTGTTCTAATGTGATAAGACAATGCTGCTGAGATTTGCTCTTCACTTGCCATTTAATCAGAGCTGAGTTTGCAATGTCATTACCTGATGTTTCACATATTCAACACCAGGTAATTTAAAAATCCTTATGCAGATAGTCTTGCTGCTTCTATAACAGCATTTGTTTTTAAGAGGTTGGGCAAAATTATTCTCATTCATTTTGTGTCACCTTCCAGGTGCTGGGCATTCCGCCTTTGTGAAATGAATTTTCTCATCATCCTCACAGTTGAGCCAGCAGTATTCAGTTCTGAAATGTGATATCACCTATTATATTTCTTGCCATTATTATCTCACAATCTGCAATTTTGGCTCCTAGGTGCAAATTCTGAACTGCCACAGACCTTTTTATGTAGGTCTCCGTGACTATCAGTTGCACAATTTCTTAAAAACTTTGCCATGTACTGTGCACTGCTAGGACAAAAGACAAACCTTCAGAGCTCAAAGAGAAATGCACAGGGCTAAATTCCTACTGGGAATATGACTAACTTCAAGTATGAAGATGGAAAATGATTGGGATGGCTTTTAGTGCAGTGAATCCCAAGGAGCTGGCTTCGGTAAACAACACCTTTCTTGGACCACTAAACAGTGCCTGTAGTTTGGGTTTGGGATTTTTTTGTTGCTGTTTTTTGGTTTGCTTTGTTTTGTTCCCAATATCATCTCATTCCCTGATTTAGTTTTGCTCTGGGATTAGCCTTTACTATCCTTAAGATACTTCTGTGGTGGTCCCTGAAAGATGCCCATGTACTTGCATTAATGTCTTTACCTGAAACTCCTGTATTAACAGTGATCTGCAGCTGCCAGAAATCCTCTCTAATTCCAAAGGGGCTGGATTTCAGCTGGGGCACACTCCCAAACAGAAAAAGAAATTATTGTAGTGAAGTTGAATCAAAGGTGGCTGCTGGGAACCATTGATGCCGTTAGGAGAATGCACAGGGGAAATAAATGTGTAAGAGAATATAAAGCAATATTGCATGGGGTATATCATCACCCTGCTATCTCATTTCTTTCTGACAGAAGACTCCTGGGTTATTAGGTCTGTCCTATTTTAAGAAGCTGTTGTTAAAATTCCAGTAAAAGCAGAAATGGGCAGTGTGGCTGAATAAGAACAGCAGATATTCTGCTGTGGGCGGCTGTGCGCTAAAGGAATTTTGAATGTAATGAAAATTGGATATCATTTACTTCTCTAGAAAATTAGTGGGAAGGTTTATTTGAAAAGATGAACTTTAACTGACCAAACAACAGGCTTTACTGAAGGCAAAATCTCATCATCATGTAGTACATTTGAACAAAGGCCCAGCTAAAGACTTGGGTCTGGAAGGTTCACAATGTCAGTAATGTAATTCTCAGACTAATCTGGTACCTTATGAGCTTCATCTTCAAAGAGGTAGAAAACACCACAAATACCCTTTGACATGTCACCTTTTTCTTCTTTTCCTTGTTTGGGGTTGTTTTTTTTTTTTGTACTTTTCTATCCTGAAAATGCATCATTAAAATTTATGTGTCGAATAAAGATGGTTTATCAGGCCCAGGTTGAAACCACCATCAAAGTGACCAGAAAGGGAAGACACGGGTCCTCAGAGCCCATTCCCCACCATCACATGGATAGAAGAGATGCAGTTCAAATGGGTTAAGTCATGAATTGCACCCCAACTTCAGAGGAAAGTTTTCTGACACGGGTAAATTTGATGTTGATACCCAAAGCTGATGACCTGTTGAATCCTGAACATATGAGCAAAGTATATTTTCCGTGTTGTCAGGAAAATAAAATATTAACAACTAAAAGTGACTAGAGACAGAAAAAAAATATAAACAACCAGAGGCTTCCTACTTTCCCTTCAATATTCTCTTGAGGGTTTTCAGAAATAAAAGATTTAGATGCTCATGTTACAAGATTTTCTCTCTCCACCCCCAGCCTCACAGGTTCTAGATTCATATCAGGAGTGAAATGATGGTGCAGCTCTGTCATTTTTGAAAGCTACTTTAGAGTTTACATCTGAAACTGGTATAGGCAATGCAACACTTTCAGAGGAAAGCAGAGGCAAAGTATATTGTGGCAGGACATGGGTTTAATTAGTGTAAACTTGTAGATGTGAAGGTTTCAGTTCAAAAGTAGCAAAAGACAGTAGAGCTTTGGGAACGGGTTCTTTACAACGCTGGGGAAAAAAAAAAAAGCCAAACAAAAATCCAAATAAAAGAAAACAAAACTGAATTAAGCAAAAAATGGCCAAAAGGAGTGAAGGACCTAAGATTTCCTTTCCATGGGCTGCAGCTCAGGATATCTGTGCTCGGGGTCCAGTTCTGGCACGTGCTCACTCCCTGTGTGAGTTTGACATGTTGATAAGGAGTCTATAAATAACTCTGAAGAGCAGTTTCCATATCTGTGTTTTCAGTGCACACCACCAAAATCCATCTGTTCATTCTGTCTTAAATTCTCCATCCTTTGGGCAATCCATCAGACTTCCTTCAACAGTGACTCTGCAGAGCAATTCTAAGAACTTTCCTCTGGGCCTGATGCAAAGCTGGGTCAAGTCAGTGACAGTGTTTGAATGGACTTTTATGAGCTTTGGACCATCTCTCCCCTTTCACTGACACAGATTTCCACCTCATCATTTCATAGGCCACTTCCACTATCTCAGTCAGCTTGTAATGAGTGTCATTGTTTCACACTTTCAAAGAATCATTCAACTGGCCCAAAACCTCTCCATAAATGATGGTCATCTACTATTAATCGTGGGCTACAATTTATCTGGATGGGCCTTCTCCACCTGGGAAGTTGAGATTCCTGTCTATGAGAAGGTCCTTAATCTGTATGCATTTGCAAAATTCCAGAGTTGTATCACCAGAACCTAGTTACACAGTCTGATATGTGTCCTCTTACTTACTTAGTCAGAGATCTCACTTGATTTGAAACAAGAGCAGGGAGGAACAAATTGGTTTATTACTCTGGATAGTTCATCTTCACATGAGACTTCCTCTTGAATTCACAGGCAGAACAGCCTAGACTAATCAAATGAGCAGAGTCTACCACAAAGAGGTGAAAGATGCTTCTCTTAAGCCAAGGAGGGCTGTAGGATGGATCCACAGCTCAGGTTCCTATTGCAGCTTAGAGCTACCAGCTCTTTACAGTCTGTTTTTGCAGTTCCAGTAGAGACCTGTCAGCTTGGGCAGAAGAGTAACTTTAGCACCCTGATAGCAGCAGGTTTGTTTTTTCTATTTGCCCTTTCCGTTCTTGCCCTCTCTATGCATGGTGGGGGGGGTGGGAAATCAAGATAAATATGCCTGTTTCCTTTTATTGACTAGGAAGGTAATAGAAATGACTCACTGAAATACGGACAGACGAAACCTCAAGTCAACCAAGTTTCTAGTGGTTAAGTTCCCCAGATACAAAAAATAAACCCACTCCAACATATCTTTACTGTTTTTTCTGGAGATTTTAATTTAGTTCTTTATTTGTACAGTAGCTAACACAAGACTGTACAGTCCATAACTAGAACTGCTAAACTCATCATAATTATTACTACAGCAAATAGCAAAAAAACATCTTCAATGAAAACCTGAGTAGGACAGAGCTCAAACTGTTTCTCAGTAACTCAAAACAACCCATTTTTAACTTCAGCTAAACCAGGAGCATATTTTAAGTCTGTTGGTTTGTTGGTTTTGGTTAGATTGTGCCTGGAGAATTTCTTGTTACGCTCCAAGACTGTAGATTATCTATTTCCAGTTCAAATGGCTTTTGCCATGTTAAATGTTTTCCCTTCCTGCAAATCAAGACTGATAATTCTCAGTACTGCAGGACCTGCTGAGAGCAGTGGTTGTAGCAGGGTTTGCTTTCATGTCCAACATATAATCCCCTAATTCTAGTCCTTGGAGATTAGTCCTCTCCAAGGTCTACAGGATCTGACCTTGTCCTTTCTCTCCTCTACACGGACATGTGTGTGCCTACCCATGAGCTCTCTGGGAGCTTCTGGCACATGAGGAGAGGCTGAAGGAGCTGGGACTGCAGCCTGGGGAAGG
This sequence comes from Margarornis squamiger, assembly GCA_035222235.1. NCBI lineage: Eukaryota > Metazoa > Chordata > Aves > Passeriformes > Furnariidae > Margarornis > Margarornis squamiger. Next base: position 148,320,973 of record JAWWTY010000077.1, on the reverse strand, counting down.
GAAGGCTCAGGAGGATCTTATCCATGTATATATGCCTGATTGTCAGGACAAAAGGTGAAGGGCACAACCTGAAATATATGAAAAATTGATTTTTCTTTTTAATATGAGTGGTCAAACAAGAAAATGGGTTGCTAAGAGTTGTGGAGTCTCCAGCCTTGGGGCTATTGAAAATTCAACTGGACATGGAGGTACACTGGTTTCAGCTCACCCTGCCTGGAGCTGCTTGTTTGACCAGACGATCTCCAGAGGTCTCTTCCCACCCCATTCCTTTTGTGGTTCTGTGACTTGCATGGGCAGTGAATATATTGGTGATTGGCACCTGTAGCAATATCACAGGATTACACAGTGCCATAAAATGGTTTCAGTTGGAAGGGACCTCCAAGGCTCATCTTACAGCCTTTCCTCTGTTAAAAGTACTGGGAAACCCTGAGTGAAGAGGAGAGTGGGAATGGCAAGGAGGTGGGAAGGCTGTGTGATTAGTGGTGTGCATCCACTTTCCAGAGTCTCTCCACTTATCTGGGTAACTGGAGCAAACCCTTTTGTGACATTCAAAGGGCTTTGGCTACTGAATTTTTGCAGCTGAATTTAGGCATCAACAATGGTGCCTTTCTGCATCTGAGAAAGTCATCCTGATGATCCCTTTGTAGTTACTACCAGTCAATAACAGCGAGTGAAATTTAGGTCAATATGAAGTTGATAACTTTATTCAAATGATCCCCACCCTAAAAAGCCTTGGCTGTATTGATTAGATCTGTAATTACTGTAATAGGAGCCTGGAGCCTGGGAGTCATTGTACTCTGATGGAGGTGCTTACACCTTAAATTAGCTGAGATGAATATCATCTTCAGAAGGATACCCTTTCTCATTAGAGTGTTTTTATTACCTCTTTGAGGGCTTATGTGAATACAAGGCAGGAACTGTCATTTCTGCTTTGTCTATACAGCACAGCACACAGTGGACATCTAGTTTCAAAATATGATCTAAATTATCTTATGATCAATTTTGAAAATCAGCATAAATAAAAATATGTGTGTGTCTGTATTTGGCTGCTTTGAGGGAGGGAGGTGTCTGAAAACTGGTCTGTTTTGACACCATGTTGGTTTACAGCAAAGTATAATTAAAAAAAAGAATGTTTCTAAGACTTGAACCTATATTAAAAAATAAAAAAAAACAGGGGAAGAAAAAAGGAAAAAAAAAGAACTCATATCTTCAATAATAATAATAATGATTATTTTTCATTCCTTTCCTCACCCTTGATAACAAGTTTAAGTAGATTTGCTTACCTTGCAGAGATACACAAACAATATTCACTAAGGAAGTAGAAGTAAAATAAACACAAACACTGCAAAAGGCTGCAGATGTATTTCCTAGCAATGCTTACTAAAAACACACAGACCTGTTCATGGGGTTTGAGTGCAAAAATACAATTTGTCTCACCTCAGAAGTCCATAGGGCTGATCTTGGACATGTTATTTTGCTGCTGTTGTCTGTCCCAAGAGGTTTCTTTCGTGGTAATTGGAGACAAGCATGCTCTTTCATAAAAAATTGCCTTTTTTTATTCCACTAACTGTCTACATCAAAACTGTAAACACTTCATAGTTTAGATCTACATGGTTTTGATCTCTAATTAGAGATCTACACATGGTAAAGTGAGTCCCTTCTGGTCAGAGGAAGTGTCTAAGGTTTTCATTGCATGGAAAAATGGGAAGCAGACTGAGATTTCTTAGATATATTCTCTCCTGCAAAGTGCATCACTGTCATCCTCTGGCTTCTATACTTTGTCCACTTTGCAGCAAAATGTATTTTTAAAGCTAAATGGAATATCCTCCGGGTGTGGGAGCTGCTGGCATTGAAGAGCAACACAAAATCTACTCTTCACTTCACTTCACTTCACTTCACTTCACTTCACTTCACTTCACTTCACTTCACTTCACTGCACTTCACTGCACTTCACTTCACTTCACTTTGCTACAGCAGCTCTGTGCTGTGTTTTCTTTCTGAATTGGTTTTGGCTATACTCTCAGTCACAGAATCATAGAATAGTTTGGGTTGGAAGGGACCTTAAAGATCATCTTGTCTCAGCCTCCTTGCCATGGGCAGGAACACCTTCCACTAGACCAGGTTGCTCCAAGCCCCATCCAATGTGGCCTTTGGGCATGTCCAGGGCTGGGGCATCCACAGCTTCTCTGGGCATCCTGTACCAGTCTCCTCACCCCTTCTACTTCCACAATTACGTGAGGCTGGAATCACTGAAAATCCACTTTTCTGATTTTCCATCTGCTTCGTTGCTGACTCTGCATTTTGGGACCCCCTTGAGTAACCCCCTTCCATCAACAAGAGCTTTACATCAGGAGGTCTCTGGGAATCCTGTAAATACTTACCAGCTGTTCTTGGTTTTGCAGAGCCTGTGGTCCCCCTGGGAAGTGGAATGGATTCTCAAGGCATTGCACATTCAGGCCCTACGTCCCTGTCTGCGTTACTGACCATGAAACATTGAACCTGCTTCAGCCAACAGACACAGATTGTATGAAAAAAGCCCCGAGTTTCATACTGTGTGTCGCTATCATTGTGAATAATTTTACCTGTTTTCCCTGCCTTCATTTGGAGACATGTTTTATCTTATGTCACAGATTTTAATTACATCCCCTGTGTCGGGGGAATGCTGTTCCTTTGCCTTCAGATTTGCTATACAATGTGCTGTAAGATAAGTAGCTGTTAATTCATCTTCATTGTTTATGTTTTTAACCTCTCCCTGATCTCCAGTTCTGCTCATTTAAAACCATGAAAGTCAAGATGTTTTGTCTGATTCTTTTTTTTGTCGTTGTTCATGATTTTGTACATTTAAATATTAATTGAGCTCAGATTCCCCTACTGTGCACTGCTGCTTTAGACTTTGCTCTGCTGGATCTGAGCTAAGCATGTCCACAATTATATGTGCCATTTACAACACATCAATGAGATGCTTCTTTGGTCCTTCTGTATGCACAGAACAGCACATTTATTTATGAGAAACACTAGTGAAAGAGCAGGACAAAAAACCAAAACACACTGTTACAATTTTTAAAGACCTTTAATCTGTTAAAAAAAAAAATCTAACAAGGTGTCCCCTGAAAAATACCAAATTTTTCATTAGATTCCTTTTCATAGGTTTCAGTGCAACCAGTATTTGGGATTTTGTTCCATTTTCGCAATATTTTCTGCTGACAACATGATTGAAAATGCCATTTAAATTCTCGTTTAAATCTGTCGTGTGTTATAAATGCAGTTTGCCTCCAGTAAATAAAGCATTTCAAAAATGGTTTTAATTAAAATGTCATAGGAATTATTGAGGAGAATTTAACAAAATAATGTATTTTTTATTCTCTGGGAAAAGTAAAATCTTTTGACTAAATTGTTTCTCACCAGAAAAAAAAAAAAAAGTTACCTCTATATGTTATGGATTTTTGGTTACTGTGAAGTTTTAGGAAAGAATAACAAATATTAAACTAGATTTCTGCCTGCACTGATTTCAATTGCATGCTTCCTTTCCAAAAAGCTGACACAGTCTTTCCTCGGTAAAGGTTGAGCACAGAAAATGCTCAGAGAAATCTTTGCAGGTGCTTAAGCTCATTCAGGGTCAAAGCTGTGAAACTTCTTAACTCAGTGCAGTTTGGTCTGGTGAAGAAACAGAAGGCACAGGTTCTCGTGGTTTTGCTTTAGCTATACAATCCACATAACTGGATTGTTATATGTAATACTGAATGTTCATTAATTGTTATTAAGAAAAGCTAATTAATAGAATGATTTTTTCCCCCCAGCCAGGCTCAGTGGTGGCATGAAATCAGAAATTATGACACCTACTGCTTTACCTTTCTACAGAGAGTTTATTTCTGAAATAGAACTCCCTCCTTCCATCCACCACAAAGCGCAGACTGCCTCCATCAGCACATTTGGCAAATCCTACCGTGATGAAAATCATTTTCATCTCGTTTGTGAGAGCTGAACAGAGCCCAGCTCGTGGCTGATTGCGAGCAAATATTTTGAGAGCTTTGAGTTGCATTTGAACAAGGGATCCAGAACAAACACTCCTTGCCCAGTCACTAATCCCATTCATTAGCAGCTCAGTGATTGCCTCATTAGTGGGATGCAGTGCAGAGGCAGACTGATTGAGCTTTCCATGAGCCAGCTCACACAGCCATGCCTTTGGCACCGATGACCCAGGTAAAGTATTTCTCTGCTGAAACTAGAGAAGTTGTCTGGCCTAGGGCAAGTGTGAAATCATGTGGCAACAAAGACTTAATGTTGTGTATTACTTGGTTATAGTGGCAAATGCTATCAAAAAAATGCCAAAAACAAACAACAAAGAAACCTCAAAACATGAGGTTACTATAAAATAGCATATTCAGGCTAAATCATAGAATCAGAAAATGGTTTGGGTTGGAAGGGACCTTCAAGGGTTGTCTTGTCCAACCCCCCTGCATGGGCAGGGACACCTTCCACTTTCCCAGGTTGCTCCAAGCCCTCTCCAAGCTGGCCTTGGACACTTCCAGGGATGGGGCAGCCACAGCTTCTCTGGGCAACCTGTGCCAGGGTCTCACGAGTCTCACTATAAACAATTTCCTCTAAACCTGCTCTCTTCCAGTTCAAAACAGTTGTCCCTTGTCCTGTCACTACATGCACTGGTAAGAAGTGCCTCTGCCTTTCTTATAAGCTCCCTCAATCTATTGAAAAGCTGCAATAAGGTCTGTGCAGAGCCTTCTCCTCTCCAGGCTGAACAGCCCCAACTCTCCCAGCCTTTACTCCATAGGAGAGGTGTTCCAGCCCTGTGATCATTTTTGTGTTCCTCCTCTGGACTTCTTTTAATATGTGTGTGTCTTCCTTGTGTTGGGGACCCCAGAGCTGTGTATTGGCTTTTTGTGACCAGGTTTTGGTAGCAAGGGAGACTACAGAGGTAGTTTCTGTGAGAAGCTGCCAAGAGCTTCCCCATGTCCCACAGAGCCAATGCCAGCAGCTCCAGGATGGACCTGCTGCTGGCCAAGGCTGAGCCTGTCAGAGACAGTGGTATCACCTCTGGGATAACATGTGACAAGATGGGAAAAAGAACATCCAGTGGAACACCAGCAGCAGTCGGAGGAAAGAAGTCAGAATATGTGAGAGAAACCACTCAGCAGAGGACAAGGCCAGTGATGAAGGATGGCAAGTGGGTGTTCCAGGTGCTGGAGCAGAGACACCCCTGCACCCTGTGGTGCAGCCCATGGTGAGACAGCTGTGCCCCTGCAGCCCATGGAGGTCCATGGGGGAGCAGAAACCCCTCTGCAGCTCCTGGAGGACCCCACAAGGGAGATGCCCAAAGGAGGCTCTGCCCCTGTGGGAAGTCAGCACTGGAGCAGGGTCCTGGCAGGAGCTGCGGAGAGAGGAGCCCCTGATGGAGCAGATTTTCTGCCAGGACTTGTGACCCTGTGGGGGATCTGTGCTGGAGCAGCCTGTTTCTGAAGGACTGCACCCCATGGTTTCTTGACCCACACTGACCCACACTGGATCAGTTCATGGAGAACTGCAGCTCATGGGAAAGACTCACATTGGAGAAGTTCATGGAGAGGGAAGCAGGGGAAGAGTGTGAGGAGTCCTCCCCCGAGGAGGAAGAAGCGGTGGAGATGTGTGATGAACAAACCCCCATTCCCCATCCCCTTGCACTGTTGAAGGAGAGGAGGTAGAGAAAATTGGGGAATGAGGTTGAATCAGGTAGAAGGCAGAGCAGGGCAGTGGGAAGGTGTTTTGAGATTTGGGTTTATTTCATATCATCTTACTCTGATTTGGTTGGCAATAAATTCAACTCATTTCCCCAGGTCAAGTCTATTTTTCCCAACACAGTAACTGGTGAGTGATCCCTCCTTGTCCTTCTCTCAACCCACAAGTCTGTCTTTATATTTGCTCTCCCCTGTCCAGCTGAGGAGGAGAGTGACAGAGTGGCTTGGGTGGGCACCAGCCTTCTAGTCAGGGTCAACCCTTCACAAGCTGAGTGCAGTATTCCAAATGGAGTCCCATGAGGACAGAGGGGAAGAATCACCTCCCTCAACCTGCTGGCCATGCCTTGGTACAGCCCCAGTTGGCTTTCTGGGATGCAAGTGCACACTGACAGCTCATGTCCATTTTTTCATCCACTGGTCCTTCTCCATAGGGCTGTCCTCAATCCACTGACCACCCAGGCTAATCTGATACTGGTGATTGCCCTTGTTTAACTGTCAAAGCCCCTCTGTCTGATATCTTTTCCTTTCAGTGTATCAGCTTCCCCACTCGGCTTTGTGTGACCCACAAACTCGCTGAAGGATGCACTCAGCCCTGTTGTTTGTGTCATTTATAGAGATACTAATCAGCCCTGGGTCCAGTATGGACACTACTTGTTGCAATCTCCATTTGGACAATGAGCCATTGACTGCAACTTTAATTGCAACTGCAAGTGAAGAGATGTTTTCTATTGCTTTATTCACTTCATGGACACATTTGCCTTTGCCTTCCTCACGGAAAGTATATCTAACAGTGCTATTTAGCAGATGTTTATGCTGCTGATGCTATGTGGGGAAATACAGACATAGTTTCTTCTTTACAATATCACTGGCAGAGACACAGAGCTTAAAGCTTCCCAACAACAGGCAGTTCAATTTGGGCAGGTCCTGCAAACGACCACAACACAGAGGGTTAATGAGAGAACAGGTTATGATAGGGGAAGATTCTAATAAACCTCTTTTCAAAGGCATTATGAGGAGCTAGAGCGTGATGGCAACAGCAGAAGAGAAGATAAAAAGATCCTGACAATCAGTTAAGAAGAGGCACATCAGAACCATGGTGAGTTAAGTACCCAGTTCAATTATTGTCAGGTCGTTTTGGGCAGGAGTGAAATAGGAAACAGTTTTGTCTCTAGTGACTTAAGGACAAATGTGACCATGAGAAAACAAACTTGTTTGGATGCCTCTTGCTGTCACTGACAAGTGATTCAGGAGGCAGTGAAATTTCTCAGGTCTGAGAGCTCTAAATATAAGGACTGTTCCTCAGAAACTGGGTCCACAGAAGGAAATAGGTGTCCAAACTGATAATGTTGTACATACCATCCATTTTTCAAAAATTTCTTGACCCTTTGTTGTCTTTTATGACACATGTGAAAACTTGTACAGGATATATAAATCCTGGAGTTGGAATTTGTTGATCCTTTTAGGTCCTTTCCAACACAGGATAACTCATGATTTTATGAAATCTATTGTGTTGGAAAGAAGCTGCTTGAATTAAGCAGGAGGAAGCCTTGAGGAGCATTCTGTGATTTCATCACCACGAGGTAAGACATAAGAACAGCTGTACTGCCTCACCTCAATGCTCCCTATCACTTACTGCCTCCAGCACTGGCCATAAACAAGTAAGTAGGGGACAGAAAAGGTACCTATAATATTTTCTCCCTAATAATCTCATGGTCTGCATTCTAAATGTTTCCATTAAGGGGATTTCCTGATGATGGTATGGCTGTTTCAACGGTCTACAACCGAGAAAGGAAAAAAAACCCAAAAACCAAAAACCCCAGGGCTTTTTTTGCACTGATTTTGTCTTTTCAGACTGTAATTTAATATCCATTTTTTGCCTTCTTTCGAAAGAAGTGCTTGGCAATCTGTCTCAATACACCTTTTCCATCTTGTCATAATTTCTCAGCTTCTGTTATGTAGAGGGTGCAGGACTCAAAGAGAGTAAATTTAGATTAGATATTAGATTTTAGTTGGATATTAGGAAGAAATTCTTCCGTGTGAGGGTGGGAAGGCCCTGGCACAGGTTGCCCAGAGAAGCTGTGGCTGCCCCATCCCTGGAAATTTCCAAGGCCAGGTTGGATGGGGTCCTGAGAAACCTGGTCTGGTGGAAGATGTCCCTGCCCATGGAAGGGAGATTGGAACTGGATGATGCTAAAGTCCTTTCCAACCCAAACCATTCTAGGATTCTATGCCTGGCTTTAGGCAGCCCAAGATAGCTGAGAGGAGTTCAGTCTTTATCCTGATCTGTTTTGTGCTCGTGGGGGACCCGTTATCTCCTGCGCATGGTGCATGTTGATCCAAAGTCTGCTGAAGTTATTGGACAAGTCAGGCATTGCATTTTCCTCTTTCACCAGTTTTCTTCATTTCTTGGGCAAGCACCAGAGAAAGCCACGAAAGTGAAATACAGTGATTGACACATTTCTACACTTTAACATTTCATGCCTCTACGAGCATATGAGGCGAAAGTGAAGAACGATGGGGCAGGTCAACAGATCACTCTCTAACAACTTATTAATCTACAGTTCTGTCAGTCTAGGGGGACTTGAAACACTGCAAATGGCTGCAATTCATCCATTTAGTTTGAGTGTGTTAACCCACATAATTAGGTGCAGTCTCTTCCAAAGCAGCAGCCCAGAGCATATTAATGATCCCTCACATGGAGTCTGAGCCGTGTTCCTCATGTGTTCACTCATTACAGGCTTCCACACTGTGGAACTGAGTCAAACCTAATTAGACCACAAAGATTTATGGTTATAATTGGTCTGGAGCAGCTTAGTAAGATGTAATAAGGAAGTTTAATTGGCTTCTTCAATGTATTAATGATTCTAGAATTTATCACTTGCTTTGGACGTTGGACCAACCCCACCTCACCTTGCCATGGAAGGCTGGTGAATCAAAATGTGGTGATGATTGGTAATTTGGTTGTTGGTTATGCACAGTAATGGCAGAGCTTGCTGAGTTTCACAATAAAAGAGAAGGGTTCCTGATCCTTGAATGCTGTCAGTGGCTGGAATGTCAGTTTTAAGAGTATCAGATGGCTTTAGAAAATAGGAAAGCTCATGGCTGCTTTGCAACCTTAGTTCCAGTGAAATAGTTAAGAACAACACCAGAATCTCTGACCATCACAGCTAACAACCACAGACACATGTATGAGTTAAATTAAAGTCTGGCACCAAGGTGAACATGTTAGGCTTTTTGGTTGATATGACCAGGGCAAGGAAGCTCCTTCCCTCCTTCCCTCCTTCCTGTCTTTCTTTCCTTCTTTTCTTTCCTTCTTTTCTTTCTTTCCTTCTTTCCTTCTTTCTTTCCTTTTTTTCTTTCTTTTCTTTCTTTTCTTTCTTTTCTTTCTTTTCTTTCTTTTCTTTCTTTTCTTTCTTTTCTTTCTTTTCCTTTTAATAAAAGATTTTGTAGCAGACACTTCCTGCATAAATTTACGTATTATATATGTCACTACCACCATGGAGCACTGGGTGTCCCAGGGGGCACATGGAGGATGAGCAGAACCTACAGACTCTACAGAGTTTTTGTGGAGCTGCCGAGGTGTTTTCCTGCTGTGTGTAGTGACAGACACACAGAGGAGGAGGGAACACCTATAGAAATAAGCCAGAAAGCACAGGGGACTTTGTCTTGTCTGACTAGTGCTGGCTGAAGATAAAGAATGAAAGTGAGATCATAGAGTCAAAGCATGGTTTGGGCTGGAAGGGACCCTAAAGATTATCCAATTCCAACCCCTGGCTTGGGCAGGGACACCTTCCACTAGACCGGGTCACTCAGAGCCCCATCCAGGCTAGTGTTGAACATTTCCAGAGATGGCAAGTCCACATCTTCTCTTGACAAGCTGTTCGAGTGTCTCACACAGTCATAGCAAAGAATTCCTTCCTAGTATCTAATCTAAACCTACTCTCCTTCATCTTAAGGCCATCATCACTTGCCCTGTCACTCCATGCCTTATTGAAAAGTACCTCTCCAGCTCTCTTGAAGTCCCTTTAGGCACTGAGAGGGGCTCTAAAGTCTCCCTGGAGTATTTTCTTCTCCTGTCTCCATAGGAGAGCTGCTCCAGCCCTCAGATCAATTTACTGGCCTCCTCTGGACTCATTTCAACAGGTCAGCATCTTTCTTGTGCTGGGGGCCCCAGATCTGGACACAGTACTTCAAGTGAAGTCTCAAAAGAGCAGAGTAGAGGGAGAGAAGAGCAGAGCAGAGTTTGCTGAGAAGAGGACCCAGAAGGGGTTATTTCAATCATCTGTCTGACTGTGGTACTGACTTCCTAGTAACCAACTTGCTGTCAAACTGGATAAAGGAACAACACAAAACAAAAAAAGAAATCCATGGTGTGTGTTGCACACTGGAACAAGTCCTGTAATGCACAGCAAACAGGCAGTTAGCAAAGTGCAAAGCCTGCAGTGATGACAGACACTGCTGACAGCAGCAGGTAGGAAAACATCAGGCAAGTCTGTGACGTCCTTTGCCTTCTCTATCCTCGCTTTATGTCTCCACTGGGGTGTTTCTGATATCCTCAGCAGCAATGTTAAGTGCTGGAAAACCTGTGCCAGGATCCTCCAGTCCTGCACATTCAGTGCAAAGACTCAGCAATTCTTCAATCTACAGGATGGTTTTAGAGCTCGTTTTCTTTACAGGTAAGTTGGATTCACTGCTGAGCCCAGATTTACCTTATCTTAGTTTAAGCATTTAAAAATGAGCACAGCCACTTTCAGCTCCTATTACAGTCAGTGGAAAAAAGATCTTGGGATAGACTGTACTACCCTCTAGAGATTCTTATGTTTCCCCCGGGTTGCTGTGTTCAAAATTTAGAGCCTCAGTTAGGTGGGGTGAGTCTAGACTGATTTTCCCTTCACAATGCTCCAATATAAAAACCCTCTCTGGAGGGCTATAAAGTTCCATCAGGGCTGCTTCTTCCCACTTTTCCAAATCCCATATTGATCTTTCCTGTGCTTTTAAGTGTTACTAACCTTCTGAGCCTGCATTTTCATTTGACATAAGACCAAATAAAATACTCCACAGAGGTAGGCAGGCAACGCAGAAGAAGTCAACCTTTATAAATGCCCTGAAATATCTAAAGTCCCCAAAAGAGAAAATGGATTGTTTGGTTTGGACTCAGACTATGTTGACACTAAAGGATTTAAGGATTGCATTTAAGCTCCCAGTAAACCACTTTTTAACTAGAGGGAAAAAATATTATAGAAAATTATGGAGAAATACACTGCTCTCTCACTCTCAGCAGTCCCTCCTACATAGCATTAAACATAGTTTTTCACAAAAAAACTGTGATATTTTTACATTTTTGCCCTGTGTACTAAGCAGTGGCATTATAAGATATAGTTTACCTCCCAGAACCCAAAGCCCCTGCAGTTAATATTATTGTTCCTCTTGGTTTTAGCAGTCTTTGATTCATGTCCTGATTTGTTACTCACTTGATCACCCTCCCTTTTCATACCTTGCGCCACATGGAAGCTTTCACATCCTTCTCCAGAAAATTACTTCTGTCTCTGCAAAGCCTCATGAGATATGGCAGGCACTAAAATCAAGAACTGGAGCTAAGAATAGAAAAGCAAGATGGTAATCATGACAATAAAATCTCCCAGATCACCAGCCAGAGCAAACATTTCCATACACCTTTGGAGAGTTAATGTTCCCCAACCACAACTCAATTATAAGTTACATGGAGGCAGGAGCTTGGGAGTGGGAGAACCATCTCTTGCTGGTTTCTATCACAGCCAATAAGTGTAATATAAAAACATAGAAACCAGGGGAACTGGCTGGGCCATGTCAGCAGCTCCAAAGGGATGATTGCAGGTGAGGTAAATCCCTGGAGTGAAACGGGAGAGCAGCAGAAAGAGAGATAATTTAGAGGACAAGCCACAAAAGTCTCATCACTGTTGGTGAAAGCCCTTTACTCTTTATTCCTTGATCACACAACTATTTCTTGTATATAATTAAGACCTAATTTGCCATATGAACTCCATTTCATTCCACTGTTCCTGCATTATGTATAACCAATGCTGTGCTACAACAGTTTTGCAAAATAAAGTTTCGTAAAGAACTCTTCTCTTTCTCTTAGTGACTTTTTCCCCCTTAGATTTTAATGGACATTTATAAAATCCCTGAGATGTACAACAAAACTGAACACAACTATTAAAGTTCCTGCTTCCTAAAAACACCTTGGCATCTGAGTTACAGAGGGAGGAAATCTGGAAAGAAAGACGTTATAAAGTTCAGATATTGGAGGCAGAACTCCACAGGATAAAATTACCCCAAGTGAGGAAAAAAGTTTGGAGAGGGAATGATGTGAGCGAGAAGTGAGGGCACTGAATACAGAGTTTACAAGAAAAACATGATGTGTGTCACTGTGAAAATGTGTTTCTTCTTTGTTTTCCCTTTTAAATCTCTTTTCTGTCATATCCAATGCATTCAGTGATTCAGGATCCCAAATTCCACACCTCCTCTGTGGTGCTGGGTTTGTTGTGGCTTCCAATTTCTGAGAATTTGGGAACTGTAACACAGAGACTGTCCTTGTTTCCTCTCTGCTTTCCCAGGGTCTTACAGGAGGTGTGCAACAGGCTTTGTCCTGGTGTGCTCCCACCAGCACTAATCTGGATTTCAAGCCCCCTGGAAGAGCCTAATCCAATATGGTAAATTATTTCAGGGGATTAATTTCTTCACTTTCAAAAACCGTAAAACCCAACCCTACTGAAAATTTCCCTGCTTCACCTTGCCAGTGTTACACCTAACCTACCAGCAGTTTTCGTGTCATTCTTCTGTTCCCCAAAGCTGGAGCTTTTCTGGGGATGGCTGAACATCTGCCTGCCCATGGAAAATGGGGAATGAATGCCTTGTTTTGCTCTGCTTGCACACAGGGCTTTTGCTTTCCCTATTAAATTGCCTTTACCTGCAGTCACTTTTTGCCTTCTGATTCTCTCTCCCATCCCACCTGGGGAGTGGGGGGGAATGATGTTAGGGCTGAGTCGCCAGCTGGGGTTAAACCACAAGAGAAGTGTATCAGTAATGTCATGATTCTCTGTTCAAGAAACTCTGGAATGAGAAACTGTCTTCAGGAAAGTCTCTATGAGACAGAAAAGAGTTGTCTGGGTTAATTAAAGTGTGTGATATACAGTCTTCATACAATAGAATGATATTACATCATAGAGTATGACAGTACAGTCTGAAAGCTAAGGGGGACAATATGAATATTACTGGAAACAGTGGGAAATATTACTGTAGTTCTATCTCTGAGATCCATGAGAATATGTCATTTTACACGTGCCTTTTTTTTCCCCCCCTTCTATAATATTTTGTTGGTCTTAAAGAACATCTTTGACCATCAGAGCCTTTGTATGTGGCTGTGAAAAGGGCAGTTTAAGAGAAAGATGTGAATCTTGTAACCTGACCTTCCAGGTATTGTTCCACCCGTTAAGTGGTCCTTTAGTTCAAGAACTATTAGAAAGAAAAAAAAAAAATAGAAGGGGAAACAAAGTTCCTTTTTGAGCCTGGGAGGAGTAGTGATTTAAAAACATATTTCTGCTTTTCTTGACTAGTGATATCAAGTGGATTTACCTGCAAAAACACAGCCTATGGGTTTCAGGTGCCTTTATATAAACTCTCTCTCAATGGAAACACCATATTTGTCCCATAGATCAAAATATCAACCACAGACAGTCATTCATCTCCAACCCTCTCAGGACCAGGATGGTTATTGTTTTTCTCATTAAGAAAGTTGCTAAATCCCAGGGGAGGCTGGGGGTCACAGCTTCAACTGATAGTCATTTGTCATATTTCTATTGCTGGTTAGAGGCACATAAATTTAGGTAAAGAATAATCATTGCTGCCTGAGGTCAATCTCATGCCTCCCTTAGGAGAACTAGAGGTTTATGAGGAAAAAAAAAAAGGCACCCTTTAGGGAGAAGAAAAGTGAAGACCAAGATTTTTTTTAAAACCTGGAGACTCCTAAGGTGTTGGATTATTGTTTGGATCAGAAAAGGTATGGTGGGGTGGAATTGTCACTCTGAAGTTGTCGTCTTCTGCATTATCCAGGGCAAGGAGAGAACACCTGAGTCTGCAGAGTCATGGAAAACTGCCTGAGAGGAACATAAACCATCCCTTTCACCTAAAGGAGATGTTGAGTGCATTTACATCAAGGTGTTGATGCACTGTTGAGGTTCTGAACTATTTCACTGCCGATAAAAGAAGGAAGAAGGATGCAGCTTTGTGTCATCAAGAGCTACATTTTTCATGGCTGGAACAGAAAAGACAGGGAAAGGTGGAAAGTGTCACCAAGACCATGGCAGGATGTGAGAACAGATGCAAAAGCAACTGAGGAAGCTCCATAAGGAGAGACCCCAGAAGGTTTCCTCCGTGACACCGTGCAATGTTTCACTTCAACAGGTGCTGCAGAAAAGCACCCTGAGGTCACCTGAATGGGTGTGGAATTAAAGAGTCCAGTGGTTTTGATCACAGCATTAGCTGGTATTTTTAAAATATGACTTAGAGGCAAAGAGATGAATACAGATCACATCTTTAATAAACCTTAAGATGTTGGCCAGAGAAACAGTGGCTGCCCCATCCCTGGAGATATTCAAGGCCAGGTTGGATGGGGATCTGACCAACCTGGTCTAGTGAAAAGTTCTCCTGCCCATGGCAGGGGGTTAGAATGAGATGATCTCTAACATTCCTTCCAACCCAAACCATTCTATGATTCTATACAAATTTTTAATGTTCCCTGGATCTCTCCCCCAGTGTTGGACAACTCTGGTGACTTGCCACCAACAGTATATGGAGCAAAGTCCAAACCATTGATAAGCCAAAGCACCTGCTGGAAGCTGGAAGGTATTTCTGTAAGTTGGTAGTGCTTTCTGCTCCTCTCTTGCCACTCCTGCCCTCGTTCTTCATCACACAACAAAGGCCTTATTTTGCTAAAGCAAATTTGTGTTGAGGGCAACTGGTGGATGATGGCAATAGATGGTACCAAGGGACTATTGATCAGCTGTGTAACTTCCAAATTCTAACTCATCTATCCTCATTTGTTTTGGTCTATAGTTTCCAAAATTCATTAGTTGTCTGCTGGCACCATTAAATAAAATGCATTTTGTGGGTTTCATCCAAATATGAGTGGTCATTCCTCCAAACACCCTGCTGGCACTGGGGCTGCTGCTTTATTCAGGGAGACAGAAAGCTACAAACAGTGTAGACTGAACTGGTTTCTCTGTTTCCCTTCACTAGAGAAGGACCCTACAGGACACCTCTGGAGCATGTTGGTTTGTCCAGTGCAAGGGAGATGTTTCCACAGCTGTGTAGGTAAACAGAGCCATCAGTCTCAGGGGCTGTCACTCCTAAACATTTCATCACTGTTGCTTTAGATTGTAAGAAACAACAAAAAAAGATTTAATTAAACGAAAAATATTGTAGGATTTTATACAGTATTTTTTATTTTTATTTTTTTCCCTAGAAAAGGAAGGACAAAAATCCTATTGCTTGGAAAGGGTCATTTTTTCATGTGTCACATGTTCACTGGTTAAGTATTTCATTAAAGTGTAGATAAAAGCCCTGGATGGTTGCAGTAGTTAGTGATGCCATGTTTTATTTATTACTTTTTGTAACTTTGTTCATCATAAAGGATACCTGCATGTCCTTTTCTTAACTTCCAGTTGGGTTTCATTCTGAATAGAATTCAGTCCAGTGAAAAAACCAAAACAACCCACCATATCAAAACAACAATCAGCCAAGTCAAACCAACAAAAAGCCCCACATGTATCCTCAAAAAATTTGAAAATCTGCTTTTAAATTATTTATGTAATTTTATTTCTACTTAGAAAATTGTGAATATGTGGTTTTCTTACAGGGAAAGCTCTGAATGCTCTGATATGTATAACAATATAAAAATGGATCACTTATTGCACTTATTCCTGGGGTTCCAACATTATCTCTACAGAGATAAATAAGGAGATAATGTTTGTCTTTTGCTGCTTGTATTCTTGGCCTATGTTTGTAAAAAAAAAAACCAAAAAACCAAACAAACCCCCCCCCACATACACAAAAGAAACAAAACAAAACAAAACAAATAAAAAAAACCCACAAAGCAAACACAGAATTCTTGTCTTTTTTTTTTTGTCTTTTTTTTTTCTCTTAGAAAAAATTAGAATCCAAGTTTGGGCAGACTGAAGGTTTGAACTACCCTAAGAATGAAAAATTCAGCTACAAATGCGGAAAGATACCTCCTTCAAAGTTTTTTTTTTAATAAATAATTAAAGATTATTTAAAAAGAATGACAAAAACCACTCAGGCCTGTAGACGGTGATATTTCACTCTATTCCCAAAACTAACAAGCAGAATACATCCATGCATCCCCCTTCTCCTGTCCTGTCCACTTCCTTTGGACAAGGAGGCAGTGCCTTCAACAACCCTCAGGGTAGAAAGGTTGCAAACATCTCTCTGATGGCAAAAATTGCACCAACATGGAAGTCTTCTCTGTGTCTTCAATCTTTGTGATGCAATAGTGTAAAAGAAGAGATTAAATCTTGACTTACTTACAGTTTTTCTCACTGGACAGGCCCAGACTTTGCCTTCAAGCTCCTGTCTCAATTGGATGAAGTCAGGGTTCACCTCCAAATCCAAACATGGGCCATGCAAGAGAATCAGAAGCACTGGTGGGCAGTGATGTGTTTGAAACTCAAGTAGTAAAGTCAATCATAAGAGGAACAAACCAAGCGTTGTCATGTCATTTGACCCCTCCCCACTGCTCTGCTCAAATTGAGGGGTGAAAAATGGTGATAAAAAAGCAGAAGAGGCTGTGTCAGGAAGGATGAATGTCCCCACACTGGGATTACAGAATGGCACAGGCTAGCTCTGTGTGTGCTTGGCAGGGCAAAAAATTGTTTGCAAAATCAAAGGCCTTTTTAGAAGTGAAAATTTGCTAATAGTCTGGGCTGTGTGATTAATCGACAGTTTTCAAATGTGGAGGAGATGCCACGGAGAAAAAGAGAATCAACTGCTTTGTTTTCAGCATAGTTAGAAAGCAAAACACTTTGCAGGGAGGAACTGTTCACCTGGTTTTACATTAGAGGAATTTTTAACATAAGAACGTTATGATTTCAAAAGAAACATTGATGAACATCTGTCAGAAAGACATGGGTCTGATTAACTGTGTCAGGGACCGACCAAATGACCCTCTGGATCCTTGCAAAATTTATTCTATCACTCTGCAGTCCTCTGACACTCATCAAAACCAACCACAGCTCCTTGGGTTTCACAGAATCCTCCAGTAAGTGGGAAAAGTCATTTCCTTCCCCCCACTTCCAGCTGCTGAACTAAATACGGCTCCAGGACTGATCTGAGACTGACAGATTTGTCAGAAAGATCTTAACCATGACATGGAGAAGCAGAAAACAGAATTGGAAACAGTGTGTAATGGAAACACATATTTATAGTGATTTACAGAGGTCCTTGCAGCAGTTTAATGTTGTACAAGGGGAACTTCACAATTTAGAGAATAGTCCTGAGCAGTGATTTCCTCCTGGGAGCCTGGGGGAGATTTCAGAAAATCAATGGCATAGTCCAATAGAGACAAGGGGAAAAACTACTTTGTTTCAAAACAACCTACTTCAGTTCAATCTGAGTTTATTGGTGGTGTGAGCTGGGTGAGTTCACGAAGGTGTCTATGCCACATAAGCACTCAAACCCATGTCTTTCCACTCAGCTGATGGAAATTATTCATTTTTGAATGGTTTGAGACACCTCCAAGACAAAGTCTGCTCCTACAATTCTCTATGCACCTCCAGGTTGCTGAAAGCTTTGGAAAGGGTGTCCGTGTGGTTACATCTCACCAGTCTTCTGAAACTGAGGGGCAGAGGAAAGCAACAGGTCCTGATTCTTACTGTATTTGTATGTTTGGTTCTGTCCTTGGATCTTCAAATTATTCAAAACATAAGATGATTATTAGGTTAAAAAATTAAATCTCAGAGAGATTAATTATCACCTACATATTTCCCTTTCCTCTCTAAAAATCATGGTATTGTTGAGGTTGGAAAAGCCCTTTAAGATCATGAAGTGCAATGGTCAGCCCAGCATCACCACCATGTTCACCATTAAACCATGTCCTCAAATGCATACCCACAGGGGTTTTTAACACTTTCCAGGGATGGTGACTCCACCACTCCCTTGGGCAGCCTGTTCCAATGTTTTACAACTCTGCTGTGGTTTTGGTTTTTCATAATATCCAATCTAAATATCCCAAGAAGGGAAGAAACTACTTAATCTAGTCACTGGCTAAACAAATATGTGTGTACTTCCAACAGTTCTGTGTGCGCACAGGTCAAGGAATCCCTGCACAGCTCAAGGAAATAGAGGGAAAAATACCATTTCATCAAAAATATTCCCCTTCTTTCCTCAAATGCTTCAATCATTATTAATGAAACTCTATTAACCTGCTTTGCCTGCCCTTTTCCTACAGATATTTCTGTAGTTATCTGTCTCTCCATCACATAGGCTGGAAACTTTGACAAATTGCTTAGACTCATTCGTACATCACTTGAGACAGAAAAGATAAATCTTTTAGAAAGTATCTACTGTCTCAAACTGAAAACTCACCAAAATTGTGAAGAGGATATATGCACTACGAGCAACCTGGTCTAGTGGTTAAGGTATTCTTGCCCGAGGCAGGGGAGTTGGGACTGGATGACCTTTAAGATCCCTTCCAGCCCAGATGATGATTTTGGGAGTAGCAGAAGTGACCTCAGTGCCATGCCAGTGCTGTGACCCTCCCATACCATCCTGCCCCCTGTACTTGGCAATGAAAAGATTTGCCAGACAAGGACAAGGGAAGGTAAGATCTGAATCCATGCTCTGGGTGAAAAAACAGGGAATTCTCCAAGCTCACTCAGAAACTTTGGGCAAAGACCCTGAACAGCAGCCCCACACTGCAAACATGTCCTTATACAACAAAGCTCAGTTAGCCATGGAAATTTTGACACATGTTTCTTTGAATCCTAGAATGCTTTGAGTTGGAAGGCACCTTCAAGGTCATCCAATTCCACCCCCCTGCCATGGGCAGGGACAGGTTTCACTGGACTGGATTGTTCAGAGCCACTTTCAAGCCAGCACTGAACACTTGCAGGGCTGGGGCATCCACACCTATCGTGGGCAACCTGTTCCTGGGCTTCATCACCCTCACAGTAAGGAATTTTTCCCTAATATCTAACCTAAACCTACTGTCTTTCAATTTGACCCTATTCCCCCTTGTCCTATTACTACATGCTCTTGTAAAGAGTCTTGCCAGACTGGATTGAATCAGACTGGATTCCCAGTTCTATTCCCTTTCAAATGCAAAGTCAACAAAATTTCTAGTGTGTTGAAGAACCTACAGTCCTACAGCCTAAGGAGTAACTGGAAGTACTTGTGAGTTGGTGCAGCCCTCTTAGTTGTCCACCAACACAGACTGTGTGACTATCCATGGCTGTCACCAATACCTGGGAAACGCAGGATCTGCAGAATTCCCTCAAGGACCAGTTCATTTGCTTTCTCACTTTTTGGCTCGACATTATGTATTAGCACTTCATGTGTATTTGAAGGGTCCAATTCCCTGAATGTACCAAACAAAGCAGCAGCCTCTAATTTGAAACTTCCCTGGAGCTGGGGAGGAAAAGGGTTTGTCAGAACTAATAACGGGTGAATCCCAAAATGGGCTGCAAAGAGAAATTGTCTAATCCTAGTCATTTCCCTTGATAGCCAGTTCCACTTTTCCTGGGAGATTCTGGCTGGAAAAATTTGATTCAATAATATGTTTTGTCTATATGGACCTATTTCAAGACAGATTCACTCTTGGAGACCCATCTGAAGAATTGCAGCTCCACATGTCAGCCATTAGGTAGTTATATGTGGAAATGTTAATTTTGGCTGTGATATATTCCTTATTTTACTTAAATTGGAGGAAATCCCCAAATCAATCAGTTAGGAAACATTTAGTTGCAGCAGAGGCTGGAGGTTTTTAAGGAAATGGCTGTAGTAAAAAACCAATAAATCATTGCAATAATAAAGAAGAGAAAAGCAGGATCAGGGAACCAGAAAGCAGGGAGAGTCTTCCCAAAGCAGGGCGCTTCTCATCGCTGTGCAAGATGCATTAACATCTTTAACATAACATTAGGAAGCAGTTTATTTCTTTTAGGGAGAACACCTAATTCATCAGAGAAAACGTGTCTTCCCACATGATTTAGCATCTGGGTCTCCACGGTATAACACACCATTGAGGTAACAATTAATGACAGTTCCACCCTGCTGAGAGCTGCTACTTACTGTGGTGAATTCCCACGGCGCCTTCCCTTCCCTGAAAGGTACATCCAGCCAGTGCCGTTCCAGAAGTGCCTATGCAGAATCCTTATGTTCTAGGCAGAAACTCTCCTTGGGGCAGAGAAAATATTTCCTTAGCTGAGCAGCTGGGACTGTGTAGCTGCTGCAGTAATTAAGTCTCAAACCACGTGGGTGGCTGGACCTTTCCAAAACTGTGTTTATAGATCCATAGAATCACAAAGTCATGAAATTGTTTAGGGTAGAAAAGGCCTTTAGGATCACCTGATCCAACTGTTCCCCCTAAAACATGTCTTCAGGTGCCTCATCTACATGTTTTTTAAATCCACACAAAGATGATGACTCCACCCTGGGCAGCATGTTTGACAACCCTTCAAGTGAAAAAAAATATCCCAATATCCAATCTAAGTCTGCCCTGGTGCAACTTGAGGCCATTTCCTCTCCTTCTGTCACTTGTTACCTGGGAGAAGAGACCAGCACCGACCTGGCTACAACCTCCGTTCAGGGAGTTGTAAAGAGTGAGAAGGTCTCCCCGATCTTCCTTTTCTCCAGGCTAAACACCCTCAGATCCCTCAGCTGCTCCTCATCAGACTAGTGCTCCAGACCCTTCCCCAGCTCTGTTGCCCTTCCCTGGACACCCTCCAGCCCCTCAATGTCTTCATTGTCATGAAGGGCCCAAAACTGAACACAAGATTCAAGGTGTGGCCTCACCAGTGCTAAGTGAAGAGGGACAATCACTGCCCTGTCCTTCTGGCCACACTATTGTTGGTACAGCCCAGGATGCCACTGGCCTTCTTGTCCACCTGGGCACACCCTGGCTCATGTTCAGCTCCTGTTGACCAGCCCTTTCAGATCCTTTTCCACTGGGTCATTTCCCAGCCACTCTGTCCCAAGCCTCAAGTTCTGAATGAGATCGTTGTGACCCAAGGGCACAGCCTGGCACTTGGGTCACAACGAGTCCCATACAGTTGGCCTCAGCCCATCCATCCAGATCACCAGGTGTCCAGACCCCACTGCAGAGCCTTCCTGCCCTCCAACAGATCAACATCCTCTCCAGCCTGGTGTCACCTGCACACTGACTGAGGATGCCCTTTATCCCCTTATCCACATCATTTGACAAAGTTATTAGACAGACCTGGCCCCACCACTGACCCCCAGGGAACACTCCTTGTGACCAATCCCACCTGGATTTACCTTCATTCCCCACTCTTTGGGCACAGCCATCTAGCCAGTAAACAGTTCACTCATCCAAGCCTCGAGCAACCATTTTTCTCCAGGATAATGTTGTGGAAAACAGTGTCAAAGGCTTTACTAAAGTCCACGTATAGAGGCCCAGAGAAACTGGAGGGGTTGTCACACCAGGTAGACAACCCTTCCCTCATCCATTAATGAGTCACCTTGTCATAGAATGAGCTCAGGTTGGTCAATGCCTGTCATTAACACGTGTCAGCTGGGCCTGATCCCCTGGTTGTTCTGCACATGCCATGGGATGGCACTCAAGGTGATTTACTCCATGACATGCCCTGACACTGACTGACAAGCTGTAAAACAACCCATGTAAGGAAAAATCTTCCACTTTGAAGCATCTTGCCTTCAGGCTGATGCTATAATTATGTGAAAACCATACTGTATCCCTAAGGATAAATTTTTGTTCACAGAGCAGATAATTTTATTTATTTATTTATTTATTTCACTTCAATGCAAAAACAGCATTGCTACTTATATATTGTATATTCAGTAATGTGGTTGCATAGAGTATGAGTAAGGTTACTTCCTTATGAAATGTAAAGTAATACTTGCAGTGTAAAAACTGAAATAGTCAGCTTTCTTAGGATATTTACTGCATTTTATATGTGCTGAATGTGGTTATATCTGTTCTGTACTTTCTGAAATCTGTTCTGTAGCTTCTAAAATATATACACTACACTTTTGCCCATTAAAAGAGCATTAACTGTAGGTGAGGTGGTTCAACTAAATCCTCAAATCCAGTTCCAACCTCAAGGTTCAATTTAAACAGAGGGTGAGAATCACAAAGAGTTGAAGTAATTCCTTCCTGTCACAAAACACTCTTGCATTTGGTTTGCCTGAATTCCTCTTTCTTTAAGACTAAGACCACTCCTTTACCTCCTCCCTGCAGACTGTAGTGAATGCTTTGAATTGTCAAGGTCAGTAAGTAGTCAAATGGGAAAAAAAAAAATTATTCTGAAGTGACAAATATTTGGTAGAGATAAAGACAGGCCAAGCAAATAATTGCTTTTGAATTAATTTCATCTTTTTAAGCAGTCACATGGAATCCTAAAAACTCTTTTAAAAAATATAGTATTTTCATATAGTAAAACATGGTATGTTATTAAATTCATAATCAATAATTAAGCTTCTTAAATAAGACAAGATTTTAGTTGTTTTTACCTCAACCTCTCCCAAGCATAGTAGAAACAAGATCAAAGACAGATGCCAGAATTTTTTTTTCATATAAAAATACTTTTCTCTCTTCTTTATCTGTGATACTTAATCTTTTGTATAGTTTTATCTATAGGACTTTTAACTGAATAGTTATTTTTATTAAGCACGTCTGGCTTTTGGGGTATTTTATGTAATATTAAACAGTAATATTTTGTATTCATGAGCATTGGATTGTGAAATATTGCTTTAAAATACCTGAAAACATACCTCAGTTTCTCACATTAAGAGATACTTGATGTGAAAACCTCTTCATGGTCTTATAAATAAAATAATCAGAGAAACAGAGAAATTTGCTGCAAGATTTCCTGCTTTGTTAGTTTTTTTACAGTAATCATGTGGTCTTTCCCAAATAAAACCAGACTCAAATGCTCATTTCACTCCATTGTCCAAATTCCATGCCTTATCCAATCCTTTGTAAAAATTAACAATTTCTCCATTGAATAGCCAGATTTTGCTTTCATTAGCATTTTTGTGTAAAGACTCTTGATCTAAAAAATAAGTATTTTAAGATATTTGCCTTTACTTGGATGGTTTCTGGGGTTTATGTAACTGCTGACACTTTCCAGAGGCTCCTGGAAAGGATCTCAGGGCAGGTAGGAAGTTTTAAGTTTAGAGAGAAAAACACAAGCCTGGAATTGCATTCATTTAACCTACTTGGCCTGTTAGGATTCAAAGCACAATGTGTATTAACATCATCACCAGATTCCTTTTATCAGAGGATTTAATTACATAATTATAATAAAAACAAGAGAGGAGCAACCTGATCTAGTGGGTGGCACAACCTGCCTATGGCAAGGGTGTTGGAACTGGACGATCTTTAAGGTCCCTTCCAACCCAAACCACTCTGTGGTTCTGTGATTCCATGAACTGAGGACAAAAAAAAAGGGTATCCTAAAGCAGATGGCTTGTGGTGTCCTTAACTATCATTTGGGTTTTTCTTTTCCCCCTTTTGATCTGTGCTGTTTTATCTGTAAGGGCTTTACCACGTACAGCAACAAACAGTCCTGTTGTTTCTTTCCTACTGAAAACCACTCTGGATTATCCTCTTTCACTGAGATTTCCTTTCTGAACTCTTTCTGATCTCTTTGTTAAACACAGAGACACTTCAAACAATGATGGTGTGAGAGATACGTTATGTGTTTCGAGAGCATGGTCTGATCCATAAACATATTTCTCAGCCAAGGATGCTGGCTTTGCCACTCAGCAAACACTGGGATGCTGGACACGACTTCTCTGTGTCTTGGTAATTGTTTCTCCCTTTATGTGCCAAGGCTGGATGCCTGAAATGTGATAATTGGAAATACGAGGACAGTCAGTAGGTGTGCATATTTTCTTTTCCCAACTTTTTGCTCCATTTCTGCTGCTGCTTCTGCAGAAACAAAGTATTGCAAAGAGGTCACTGTGCACCAGGCAGTTATCATATTTCAGGAGCTCTAGGTGGCAAAAAGCCCCAACACTTCCATTTTCTGATTTGGGGTCTCTGCAAAAATATGGGACAAAACAACCTCTTTTCCTTCTCTCCTCTGCAGCCTCCACCTGCCACTCCCCCAGAGAAAGTTAAAGGGCAAAAAGCTGTCAGCTTCCAAGTGACCTGAGAACCTGGGGTGGGAGGGAAATTTCTAAATGAGGAAGCTGAAATCACTGAGTTTCTCAGAAAATTAAACACACCAACTGAACTCAGACAATTAAGTCTCTGAAGCTCATACGGATGGAAATACTAAGGGTCTCTGTAGAGTACAGCTTGGTCCTGTATAAAAGAACTAAAAATGTGTTCTGCTCTCTTTTGGAAATGCACAATTCATCCACCTCCTTATGAGGTGAGGGTTTAGGTTCTCATAGTTAACAAGCAGTAGATTTTGTGGAGTTGTTGAAAATAAGGATGTGACTCATCCCAATAAACAGGAGCATTTTTTAAGATGAGTTTCACCCACTGCTACATCGACTCCTTCTCCAGGGAGTCCAGACTGACTCTCACACTTAGGCTGGGACAAACCCACACTTCAGACACCCACTTTTAAACACAACACTGAGGATTTGCCTGCTCTGATGGGTGCAGATTTTACCTGCCTGGGCCTTAATGAATTGCCTCTCGTCTCTTGCAATGGCTTTACATTCATCTGCATCACCGCTGACACTCTCAAAATGATGCTAAAACTAGGAAATGCACAGAGATGTGAAGATTTATTGGGGTTTATGCAAGGTTTGACAGCAACAAACTCAGGTTTGATTCTCAGTGAAGATTATGTCAGATTCACCTGTCCTCCCACAGTCACTTTTTCATCCATCCTTCCTCTCTGTATTTGCAGAGGACAGTCCTTAGGGGTGAACTTGCCTTTTAGGAAGTCCATCTGCAACCTGTAGCATGCTCTGCCCTCAGTGGAGAGTTCCAGCTGCTCTCATCCTAACAGCAAAAACTGTGTCTGCTCTTATGTGTCTGCTCCCAGGAATATAAAAATAGAGAGGAACAAACATAGAGACAGATGGTGGAAACAACAGACAGTGTAAGTAGCATTAATCTAATACACTCCACCAGTATAAAAATTGAGTTTCTAACCTAAACAAGTTCTTCAGTAGGCAACTGAAACAGAGTGGAGCATCCAGAAGGTGAATCTTTTCACAGTAATACAGATTAAAAAAACTGCACGGATTGCACATACTCCACTAACAACTTTTCTAAAGTCCAGCCTCTAATCTTAATCCTCTCCAGTGCATCTTTTCCAAATGGAAGGGCTGAAAGCTGTGTGACTTCAGAGTGTTCCACAGGACAGCTGTGAACCTCCAAACTTTGACCTCAAATTAAGAATGCTTTGGAATTCAAGAGGCTTCTGACATGATATGCTGGCATGTTGGCCAACATGACTATTTTAAGAGATACAAACTAGTCTATAATCCATTTTTTTTTTTTTTT
>JAWWTY010000077.1:148281480-148295427 GCA_035222235.1 Margarornis squamiger | reverse complement strand
TCTTCAGTAGGCAACTGAAACAGAGTGGAGCATCCAGAAGGTGAATCTTTTCACAGTAATACAGATTAAAAAAACTGTATGGATTGCACATTCTCCAGTAACAACTTTTCTAAAGTCCAGCCTCTAATCTTAACCCTCTGCAGTGCATCTTTTCCAAATGGAAGGGCTGAAAGCTGTGTGGCTTCAGAGTGTTCCACAGGACAGCTGTGAACCTCCAAACTTTGAGCTCAAATTAAGAATGCTTTGGAATTCAAGAGGCTTCTGACATGATATGCTGGCATGTTGGCCAACAAGACTATTTTAAGAGATACAAACTAGTCTATAATCCATTTTTTTTTTTTTTTTCATTTAGAAACATGGTATTTCCCTACTGTTCATTTAAGAAAAGCTTTTAAAATTTTCATTATGAAAACCCTCAAAAAGTTGTCACTGATTTTCCCCCTCTCTGCCTTTATACTTGTTGTAAATCAGATGCAATAATATCTTCTGAGGAGCTGCAAAGAGCGTATTTATCTCCCTGGGAAAGTTAGGAGGATGACAGCTCAGTGCTTCAGCAGTGTCAGAGCTGTTACATTTCCATTCATTAACTTTCCCTTTTTCTATATAAAACCACATAATTGGGACTTCCCTTAGTGGAAACATTTAGTGCATTTTTAATGGGCAACTCAGGATCACAGCACTTTAAGCCTGAATCGAAGAGTTATTGAGAGCTTCCTGAGAGCTGCCAAATGTTGCATGTTCCCATAGACTCAGCATCTTGCAGGATTAGATTCTTGTCATATTTTTAATGTTTTAATGTAAAAATGTCGAATCCTCTGTAGTACTTTTGCAATCTATTTACAAAAGTGTCTCTTGCGGAGCTTCTCTGAAATTATCTGACTGTTTGTTTTTACAAGTATGTTTTCTCTAAGCCCAAAGTTTTATAATAATGTCATTTTCTCCCCTGCTTCCAGAGGAAGTTTCTGGTTAAAATATTCTGACAGAAATAAGTGTTAATTCCAACGGATTCTGGTGAGGTTGAGAGTGAAAACTGAAATCTGAAGCACACAAAGTTTCATCATGGTGGTCTTGATCCACCAATACCCACATGATTAATAATTTGATTAGGAATTCTGAATTTGTCAGATTTCCAGTTTCATACTTTTGAGATAATTTCTTAGTTCAAGGCTCACCTGACCATGAAGGTCTTCTGAAGGTCGTCTGAAGAGAAGAATGGATCAGAGTTGGAGCATGACTCAGTGGAACTCTGAGCTTTTTGGGGTCATTCTGTCATGGGCTTCATGCACAATTCAGGATCTCAAAGTTCAGCACCCATAAAATGAAGAAAACCCATGGAATGAAATGAGCAACATATAAGGCATAGGCATCTCAGAACAAATTACTTACCATAGAATATCTTAAGTTGCAAGGGACCTGCAGGGATCATCGAGTCCAACTCCTTGCACGACCACAACTGAACTAGAACCTGTCCAGAATAAAAACCCAAACAATAAAACACAGAGAGAAAGCCACTCTCTGATTTCCCATGGTTCCTTTCCCAATAAACTTTACCTCCCTCAAAGGCTGCAGTGAGTCCCAGACCCACAGCCTCCTCTTTACATCATCCTGCTGCATCCCCAGGGCAAGCTGGGAATTTTTCACATAATAAAATGTGATATCATGAGGATTGAGAAATATTGCTCCGTGTGCTTGACACTGCAGCCCTAAAACTGTTACTTAAATTTCCTCTTCCTACAATAAAACAGGTAGAACTGAAACAAATCCCTCAACAGGCCTATTACTAAAAACAGCCATTGCATTGTAATTTTTCCTTAACTTTAGAAAATTCCTTCTTTGCAATTCTATTCAACCACTGCATGAGCACTGAGAAATAAAACCTGAAAATACGTGCGTTTTCTGTTCCTAAAACCAATTAATCATTTCCAAGTTCAAAACTCACTCACTTCAAATTGACTTTTTGTTTTATTTGTGTTTTCTACAGCTCCTGGTATTCAACCCATCCCATATCCCCAGACACCCATTGCTGTGACAAACCACAAAACAGGGCTCCAAGGTGGTGTCCCTGCCCATGGCACAGGGGTGGAATGAGATGATCTTTAATGCCCCTTCCAACCCAAACCATTCTCTGATTCTACACAACATGCCAAGACAAGGTATTAAACAAAGAACTATCAACATGGACAGATGAAATTCCTTTTGCCTGAACCGTGGAAAATCTCTTAATTAGGGCATTTGGTGCATCTTTAACCATTTAAATGCCACAAAAAAGGAGTGGAGACAAAGGGAACCCCTTGCTGTGCTTGTGGAAGCATAAATACATGTTTTTCTTTTATCTCACCTTCTGTCAGTATATGGAGCAGTGACCAAAAGTGGTTGCCTTTATGAAAGTCTGGACCATATTTTCTTTGAAGTTTCTTGATGTACTTTTCAACATGTCCCAGAGTTTGTACTTGGTGTTTCTTTTGAACTTTGACTGGTTCTTGGAGTGCTTGAAAAGTGCTGTGAAAAGGGGATTACAAACATCTGGTCACATATTCCCTGGGATCTTCAAAAGATCAGGAATCTGTGCAAAGAACAAGTGAAGGAATAGTAAATCCAGAAGCAAAGACACATGTCAGAATCGTGTGTCAGGGGGGAGCTTGCTGTTGTCAGCTCATGTGACATTTAGTCCATATTAATACTGGAACAGACTCTGATCAGAGGCATGACACAAAAAAAATCTGACTTTCCTGAGCAAGAATGTGAAGAGTTGTCAGCAGGGTCCTGTGGGGTAGTTGTCTGCAATAATTGGGTCTGGATTTGATTACAGTGGCAATTTCTCCAGCCTTATGCTCCTAATTAATGTTGAGTCCCATGAAGGACGTGTGACAGAGACTGGAAATGTTTTGTATGAGAAATTAATCGTTGGTGGATCAGGCTGGATTCCACATTTTGGTGTCACTGGAGAGAAACATTTCTCAGTGCTGATGATATTTAAAAAGTCCAGAAGACAAGGTTATTAATATCTGTTTCTTAATTCTACATACACCAAGAAACAATGTTATTTTTGACATCATGTGTTCTTCAAAGACCAGTTGTCTTCTGTTGTATTGGTGCAGTAGATTTGTTTGTTTTTAAAGATGAATCCATATTTAGAAATATAATGAAAAGACCTCAAATAAAATCCAGCTGAGGGTTGGTCTCCTCTCAGACAACAAGTGAGAGGGTGAGAGGAAATGGCCTCAGTTTGTGCCAGGGGAGGTTTAGATTGAATAATAGGGAAAATATTTTCATGGAAAGGGTTGCAAAGCATTGGAACAGACTGCTCAGGGCAGTGGTGGAATCACCATCCCTGGAAAGTGTTCAGAAAACATGTGGGTATGGCACTTGGGGACATAGTTTAGTGGTGGTCATGGTGGTGGTGCTGGGTTAGTGGTTGGACTTGATGATCTGAGAGGTCTTTTCCAATCTAAACAATTTTGTGATTTTGTGGCTCTTCCAATCACTTTATTTCAATGCAGTTTGTCATTCTACATTGCCAAGTAAGAAATGTTCACACAAGAAGGTCACATAAAACATATAGAAATGTTTAAGACATATGTGAATGAAGTAATTTTAATGATGACTTATATACCTTAAATCAAACAAAACTCTTTATGAAATTAAATTAATTAGTACAAGAATCAGAACACTGAATTCTTGTTTTGTAAGTGTCTGAGCTATTGTTACCTACTGTGTTCTAAACCACGTAGTTATTTTCCACTTTGGGGTTGGTTTGAGTATTTTTCTGCAACTCAAGAGATTTTCCTTGGGCTGTGGAGGGAATTCTGCCAACTGGCCTGATAGCTGAGCTAGTCATGAGTCTACTGGATTATATTAAAGGCAGGCAGCTCAAAGATTACAGCTCCAGATCTGAAGTTTTCCCCTGTGACCTCAGTGTGTGCCTTCTCCTGGCTCTTTTTGCTGTGCTGCAATATTTCTCAATAGACCAGGACCAAAGGGTATAATATGCAATAGACATTTGAAAGAGAACTGAAACAGGGTCAACTGGAAATACCTGTGTTTGGCCAGGAGACCAAATTCAGTGATGCTGCATTTGCAAAGAGTGAAGGAATCTTGCTTTTCATGGGGAAAAAAAAAAATAAATTAAAAAGTTAAAAATCTTACTGCCTTATTTATAATAAGAATAATCTTAGTGGTGCAATTCTGTGCTGCTCTCAGTCAGACTCCTGGCTTGAGCAATCTGGTCTAGTGGAAGGAATCCCTGCCCATGGTGGGGGGGTTGGAACAAGATGACCTTTAAGGTTCCTTTCAATCCAAACCGTTCTGTGATTCTGCGATTAACTACGATTTGTTAAACTTCCACTTACCCCTGGATCTGCCTAAGAAGTTTCTTATCCAAATAAAGTCCTACTCAAGCCCTCCTAGGTCTGCCAAGGTCACTACACATTAAAAAAAACCCTCCTGAATTAATCCTAAGAAACACTTTATTCTGTTTTGATTCATTAGTCAACCTGACTGCATTAAACTCCCTGTGCTCTCCTCTGCCTGCTGCAGCGAGCCAAGGGGTTAAGAAGCAAAGCAAAATGAATATGTAGCTGTTTCACAGGGTTATAATAGAAACTCCAAAGTAATCTGATCAGATCTGTTCCAATATACCCTAAAACCACTCCTGCCATAGCCATGATGAGGGAACACATTGAAATTTGAGTCTAAATTGTGGGACTAATTCTGAGCTTATTGAAATGAACAAGGACAAATGAGGTGCTACTTTCCCTCCCAGATGCACAATCAATTTTAGAAGGGCTGCAGCACCTCTGTAGAAGTTTTTAAGGTGTAAATCACATCAGAGATTAGATTTTTCACTTTGGCTGTGGCTACTGTTAGACACCTTGACTCCTTGTGTAGATGATAAGAAACCAGAAAGCATTTGCATTTTAACAGTCTGCACTATATATATATATAAAAAAAAGAAAATCCAGAAAGAGTCTGAGGTTTTGACACCAGGATGCTCTGATACTTTTCTAGGTGTGTTTCCTATCATTTTTTTATATCATTAAACACTTTAAGAGCTTACTTTTTATTTTTGTTTGCCTATTTGTGACCTCACCTAACTAGCTCAGCCACATAACCTGGCTGAAATGTTTGGAAATGCTTTGAATGGCAAGAACATTCCTTAGCCTGGAGGGCAAACCATCCTCTTCAGATATTAGAGAGATAGTTTTAAACACCTGAAGCCAAGGAGGTCCTAAAATTCATGTCTCCCACTTGCTGAGTGAGCAAACAATACATGGTGAGTGCTGGGTTATTATGGGCAAAGTGTGCACTGCCATTTGCTTCCTAGAGATCCAGTCTGGCACCAGATCACTCTGATTTAACAAGTAGTTCAAGGTGGGCTCAATCTTAAGTGGATTTAAGTCACCAGTATGACCTTTTACTCTGACTTGCCAAGCTACAAGCTTAAAAAGACTGAGTGTACAGATGGAGGTCTTCTATTAATTCATTGAAACTATAGGGAGCTTGCTTTAAAATAACTACTCTCCCCCCCAGCTTGATTTGGGGAATTTTCATCTAATACAGATGTAAAATCATATTTAATTAAGAAAGGCTAGAAATTGCTGGATATTTCTGACTGATTCATGATGGAAATGATCTCTTAGTTAGGGTTAGGGTTAGGGTTAGGGTT
Source organism: Margarornis squamiger (assembly GCA_035222235.1). Taxonomy (NCBI): domain Eukaryota; kingdom Metazoa; phylum Chordata; class Aves; order Passeriformes; family Furnariidae; genus Margarornis; species Margarornis squamiger. The sequence goes on along the minus strand of JAWWTY010000077.1, from coordinate 148,289,762 downwards.
AGGTTTTCTGCATGCAAATCCAACAGCTATGAGAATAAAGCCCACTTAATTCCACTAACACTCTTGATATTGCTGAACCTCCAATAATAACAGCAAAAGTCAGTAATGCTGAGAGGGACAAAGTTTGCTTCTCTACACTCAGAAAGAGTCTTTTAAAGTCTGCCTCATGTGACTAAAACAAGAGGTAATGGCTCCAAATTGAGGCTCAACAGATTCACCTTGTACAGTCGAAAAAAAGACACTTCAACAGCTCATCCAGAGAGGCAGAGGGATCTCTTCCCAATCCAGGAAGGATTTTAGGATTTGGTGAGGAAAAACAACAGTCAATATGTTCAACTGCTGGACATATTATTGCGTTGTGCAGGAGGTTGGACTGGATATTTCTAGAGGTCCTTTCTGGGTAAAATTTATATTGTCGTAAGATTCTTTTGGCTTGGGATTTGTGCAAATGAATCAGACATAAATGAATGGGACAGAAAACAGGCACAGAAGTATTAAGAACATACTTAGAAGGACCTCATAATTCTTGATGCAAATAGAAATATCTTTTGATCAATGATTCAATTTTATTTAATTTTCAGAATGATTAATTTATAAAAGAGGTTCCTAGATTTCCCAACCTGTTAGGTAGAAGGAAATGAGTTACCTTTTCCATTTTATTCCAAATAAAATGGAAATCCTGCTGATCTGAAGGCCCTCTTAGACATACTTTGTTTAGATGGCTGCAGGAAACAACTTAGAAATTTTCCTCTAAATGTTGTTAAATCTTCTAAAATATCTTAGAACATTACCAATAAAGGATTCTACAGCAAATATGTGAATGACTAAAATAACTACAGCAAATAGAGTTTTCATCTCTTTACTTTAATGTGTCATTGCTATTAGCATTACTGGACCATTAAGAAAATGCAGTTAGGGATAATTCCAGAATTTTGTTTTCTTCCTAAATGATCATCATGGCAGATTAAACAAAAATAAGATCTGAACACAAATAAAGAAGCTGCTTTGGAGAAGTTTTAATGAATCCCTTCCTGAAGACGGGGGACAACTGTGCCAAGCAGACAAAATATTTATTGCCAGTCTATTAAGAGAAGCAGAAATTACATTCTAGGATTAAAAAAAAATGTTGGGAATAGCCTTTGGGAACCTTTGGAAGGAGCAGATAAAATGCTGTTGCCTCGGCAGAAAAGGTTTGACAAATGATAGTCACAGTGACAGACTGGGGCAATGATGGAATGAGGCAAGGTTTTATTTTTCAAGCTCTCCAACAGAGCACTTGTAAGGAAAAATTAAAGGGAATATTAAATTAGGGTGAATAGGCCTGATCTTCTTTTTATCTCCTGCTGTGGAGTAGGAGAAACTGCAAAACCAGAGAAAGAATGGATTTAAAAATCACCAAAAATTGCAAAGATTAGGGACAAAATGTTTGCTGAGGTCAAAAATATCACATTATAACCCCAGCCACCATCACATGGGCAGCACGTCGGCCTCTGCTCTGTGTCTGCTTTTAGATAGAGAAATTCAATTTCCACACTTGTCAATCCACTGGTGTGCACCAGCTTCTAACCACACACATGACACAAATGCTGTGTAATCGTTTTTCTGAAGATGTTGCATGTAAACCTGTCAGAAGGAGCTTTGATACCTCTGATTTTTAAACACAGTTTGCATTTTGTTTGCAATACAATAGATAAACACAACAGAACTGAGTGGGGAAAAACTGTAATTAGGAGAAAAACTTGGACAAGACTTGATAAAAAGTATGAATATACAAGACACCTGGAAATGTCTGTCATGTGTATACCAATAGGTACTTTTTTCCATAAATACCAGAGAAGATAACAGCTTGATTCCAATTGCTCCCACATGCACTACACTTTTGATAAGAGATGTCCTTCTTAGTTGGTATGCCTGAGTGCACAGGATGTCTTCAAAGAGGATGAGAGTTCCTTTCAATTATCTACATCTGTTGCAGGAAGATGGAAAAAAGTGTACTGTAAAATCTATTCCCATCTTTAACTTGCAGCAAGAGAGGTATCAGATTTTGTAGTTACAATTCCAATGACAGTGCAATCAGAATTCAGCAACTTAACTCGAGTGGGAATTACTGTTAATGAGAACAGAATGCTTTCTACTATCAATAAATCCATATGCATGCCTAAAATCCCACTATGATGTATAGCTTCACTTAGCAATTGCAAAAAATATCCAACTTCATGCTAAGAAGTTGCTCTGAACTCTTTTTATCTGGCCAAAATGCCAGGCTTCTTGATAGGCGTGCTCCCAGGCTGTGACAGAGGCAGGTTGTTTTAGGAACACCTACTTCTTTCCCAAACAAGATCTACACAGATAACCTGGCAGGAATAACATTATCAAGATCTCCACATATAACCTGATAGGAATAACATTATCAAGATCTACACGGATCACCTGATAGGAAGAACATTATTGATGTACAAATAACATGCACTAAAAGATGCTGACCACATTCCCATGGATGTGACACAGCCAGGTTTGGCTCACAGTGATGTCAACTGCAAACATGCAAGTCCTTTTGTTCATCTAGACCTTAAGGACTGGAAAATGTTTCAGTCTAAATGACCTGTTTGTTAATTTTCTCCACAGAAAATGGATGATATGCCAGGATGCGTGGAGAAATCCCTTATACAGTTTGCAAATTGCTGTTGGGTTTTCCATGTTTCATGTTCTTCCTGAAAGTTGATACTGGATTATGTATGAAAGGTGTGTAAGACCAGCCTGGTGTCCCTGACAATGTGTTTACCTTGAAGGTAATAAGTGGTGTTTATTTCAAGCACTTTGTGGCAGGGTAATGAGAGGCTGGGGAGCACAAAATTCAATTATGGGAAGTGTGTTATGTATGTGTGTTTTCATGATTTGTATTGATCCATGGGCATGACAGATTGGTTATAAATTGGGTAATATATTGGCTTGTAAATGAAATATATTGGACTGCAGGAGCATATTAGGTGGTGTATTGAATTCTCATGGCCACTCTGACATTTTATTTGTAGGTGTAAGAAACTCTGTTATTGTGTGTATGTGGCATAATTGCTTCAGAGGGTGATAGCTGGGTTATTTATAGAAATAGATTGGCACCACAGTATGACAGGTCACTGGGTGCCCTTGCCATCACTGAAGTGAAAGGGTGATTCTGTCTCCTGGAGAGGGAAGAGTTGTCTCCCAAGCCCATGGTCACACCAGCACAGCCATGGAAACCTCTCAAGGAAGATGTTTGCTGCTGTCTGGGCTGAGAGATCCAGTTTCCTTCAGGGCTAAATCTGGACCTTGTTCTCTTTAGACAGCATCAAAGCCACCACCATGAAAACAAGCAAAAAAAACCACCAAACAAATTACCAAAAATCAACCAAAAAACCCCCAAAAAACTTACTTATGTAGTCACCAACTGTATTCAGTGAACATCCCTCTGAAGAGAAAAGGCAAAGGAATAAATTCCCGTAAGGAAAAAGCAGAAAGTGAAGACTTTTGAGGGCAAAAGTGTGGAAAGATGTTACTTTCCTTTTACAAAGGAATGAAATAAAGAGAATAAGACAACAATTTGTGTCTTTGCACTGATGGCTTTGTCTGGCAAAAATGCAGAAGCAAATGCTAAAAAGTTTGTTTCTTCTAGAGTGAGAAGTGGAAAGAAGATTTATTTCACCTTATTATTTATACTACTTCTTATAGTTGCAAAAGTATTTCAATAATCGTTATAGAGCTCAATTATACCATAGCCAATTGCTATGAGTGATTTCAGCACTTTTTAATATGGTGCTTAAAATCTCCAGTGAAAAATTTCCTTAATGCATGGTATAAAATATATAGCAATCTATTTTAAAGTAACTAAGTCCTGGTTTTATTTTGTAGCTAAAATGCAGAAAATACAGAGATTGGGTTTGTATTAGTCTACAGAGATATTTACCTCATTCCATTTCTGTCAGTATTTCCTCTTCTAATTTGGCAAAGAGGTCTTGCATGGGTCTTGTTTACTTGTTTATTTCAGGGATTAATTATTTCTTCTGTTCTTGGTTTATGCCTGTTCTTGGCTGTGTGAAACTATGTGCTTTGTGCAGTCCTGAAGGTTACAACTGTTTATCAAAGTGCCTCCTCTCAGTTTTTGCTCCTGAGGATCAGGTGCTCAGTTAACTGAGCAGTGTGTAAGTGGTAATTATGAATTAATTCATTGTGGATGTGCTTGAGTTTTACCAACTTTACAATACACTGTGGAACTCAAATCTTGGCAGCAGTATTTACCCACCTGATACTTCCTTTGGCATCTCATCTTTTAGAAAAACTTCTGTGCGAGAACATGTGCAAACAACATTTGTGAAAGGAGATGTTTCTTGCAAGAACAGATGTGTTTGTGAGTTTTCAAATATGTGGTCAGGGACACTTTTACATGTTACTCAGTGTAAAGTAATGGAGTAGAATTTTTCCTCTGTGAAGGAAATACTGAATCTAGGTCTTGAGAGATGAAGCTTCCAAAAAAATTTTCCTGCCAGGCCACCAAGACCAGGTATAATAATAACAGAAAAGGCCATGAATCAAGAGGATGCAGGTAACATTGATGAAATTAGTATTCTCTTTTCAATGAATGTGAAACATCAACACAATATCTGTGTTGAATTTTTGACTAGTGCATTATTCTAAACCAGGAATGAATCTGTCCATCTCTTCCCTTTACACCTGCTTTGCCTCTCTGATCTGCCTGCTCTGCATCCAGTCAAGCTGCATTCTAGCATGAGATCTTCCAGGTGACAACTCTTCACTGATGTTTTCCATACTTCACTAAAGAACTGTTTGAGGGTTTTTTTCCACTATAAAGGTAGCTTTCCCATCATTGCATGACTTTACTACCATCAGAAGGCTTCAGAGAAACTCAGAGCAATGCTGCTTTGTGAGAGGAATGAAAACTTGCTAATTTTCACTCAGCTGACTCACAGAGTCAGTATTATGTACTTTATCTCCCTTTCCACAGTACTTTTTCCAGGTAACAAGGAACATGACAAAAGGAGACGGCCTCAAGTTTGTCCCAGGGGAGGTTTAGGTTGGATATTAGGAAAACTTTCTTCACTAAATGGATGGCTGAGCATTGGAACAGATAAGTGGTGGAATCACAACCCTGGGAATATTCAAAAAATGTGTAGATATGGCACTTGGGGCTGTAGTTTAGCGGTGGACCTGACATTGCTGAGTTAGTGGTTGGACTCGATGGTCTCAGAGGTCTTTCCCAACCTCAATAATTCTATGATTCCATGATTCTGCATTCCTGCCCTTCTGATTCCATCTCTGCTCACGATGAGATGCAGTGTTGGAATTTAATACCAGCTTGCAATGTGTGTTGCTTCAAGTAAAGCATATTCTTACCAATTACTGTGAACTCTAATTGAGCTGAACTAAACAATGTGTTAACTGGGTTTGCTCCCTGTGACTCAAGGATTTATGAAAGATAACCCATTTAGGGCTCAAGGTGCCTGTGCTAATTGTTTTCCTGAACAATACATCTTTCAATCACCTTTTCCATTATCCACGTAGATTAACTTCATTGTCTTTGAAAGTAATTGACACTACTCTTCGTTCTTCTATCATCTCATAATAATGTCAGTGTAAACATAGCCAGAGGTAATTAAATCAGCAAAGGGGATAAATTCTGCATGCTGTGCAAACAAAAATGAAAAATCAAGGGAGATTTACTCAGTAGCACTGTGAGCTTAATCATCTCATAAAATGCATTAATTGGGATATCATCCAGCTTTGTTTGAAATTTATTTTCCTTGAGTTTTCAAGTGTGGACAGTGGTTGCCCATAAGTACCAAACTATGATAGACCAAGGCAGTTGATTACACCTAAACCTTGACTTACTGTAGGCAATGGTTCATAAATGTTAATGTTGTGACAACAACTAATCCACTCAAACCACATTCCCACATAAAGAAGCCCAACTGTTTCTTTTCAATTTTTTTCTGTATCATGAGCTATAAAAGTGTTCTTTGCAGAAAAGAGCAGAAAAACCTTTCAGGATGTTCTTTAGTAGGCTTTGTCTAAAATGGGTTTGTAGACAGTAATTGAGGCTTAAACTACTTTTTCCATTATCTGCTTATCAACATCCTTGGAAACCACACAGAAAGAATATATTGTTTAATCAATCTACCTCCTCTTTCATGCATAATTTCTCTTTAGACTCTGAGTTATGAGTGCAGGAATTTTGTGTTACTTTGCACAGCATTGAGTACCAAAAGACTCGAAGTGCAGCTCAGACTCTGGCCTGTGTTCTAATACAAATAACTGATCAATAAGAACATTGATTTAAAATAACAGCTAAAATTATCTTCACCCTCTTCATCTGAGAGCAATTATAAATCTATGGGAAGATTCCCAGGTTTTACTTGCTATAATCTGCTAATCATGTGCAAAGTCTTGTCATCCCAGCCAGTTACTAAAGTTTTTGGAGGAGATAGAGTCACTCAGAACTTCTCAGATGCAAAATGTCTGAAACTGAAATTAAAGTTCCCCAAAAGATCCTCAAGTTCTACAGTTTTGGTCTAAATGTCTTTTTCAACACCAGAAAATAAGTCAGGAAGTCAGCTAAATACCTGGGATGATGAATGAAGAAACACAGTTCCTACTCGATTGCAAAGACTCTTGAGGGAATTAGGCTTAATAAGATCCTTCCAAATATTTTCCAGAATTAAAATATATTACATTAAATAATTAAGTTAATAATTGAATATATTTAATTCAATAGAATGAAAATATAGTGGTTATATAGTAATATTTTGAGTTTCAAATCTCATCTACATGAGGCCGTAATTTCATGTGTCACCGAGGAAGGAGTTATTGGTTTTTAATTGGTAGAAAAGTTAAACATTAGGCAATAATAGCCTTTTAGACCATAAACTAATTACTAGAACTCAACAACAGAACTGAACACTTATTTTTTCTCATCAGCTTCATGTTTAATCTTATCTAATCTTATTGATCCGCTTTTTGATGAAATTCCACAAGGATAAATGTTTTTATTAAAAGCAGCACACATTTGTCTGCCAAGTTGTCTTTTAAAAACAGTCTATAGGGGGACAAAACCATAGTTCAAGGAACTGAAAGTAGTGATTGCTGCATATTGCCCTTCTACTCCTACAGAGACAGCAGATAATTCCAGGACTTCAAACCTACCCAGCACTCTAAAATGTCCCAGTCCAATGGTATTTTGTGGATCCAGCTGGCCCAGCAGACTGCAGAAGAAGACCTGCACTGCTCCCAAATGCTCCTTTTTTCCTGCAATGATTAATGCTTTTCAGTGTTGTCACAAATGACTTGAGATCAAAATTAACCTTTAAGAATGCTCATTTTTTGCTCTTCTGTCTTTGCTGGCACAAGAATCTTGTCATTATGGGAAAACTGGTTCATTGAAACCAGGAAAATAAAAAAAAACACTTTTAAAATTATTTTGGCTTGAAGAGAGGCTTTTCTCATTCCTCATTCTCATTATATGTGATTTCAAATGATTACAATAGTTACAAGATATTCAGCATGAGACTTTGCTTGTTCTTTAATTTAGGTGAAAATAAACCTTTCGATTTTTGTGATTTTCTTTGAAACCACTAAATACAGGTTTTTTTGTTATAGGAAAAAATATCTTGCAAGGAGCATGCATTAGTACAATGATTTCCAAATTCATCATAGCCCACAGCATTTCAAATCAACAGTTACTTGTGCATTTCTTTGTTGATGACATTTAAAGCACCTTCCAAATCTGATCACATGTTCCTCTCTCTGTTTTCTCTACAGTTTGTGCAGCCAGGTTGCAGACCATGTCAGAAACTAATCCAGAATACTCACCAAAACTAAACTTACAGTATCTAAGAATATTTTCATATAGCAAGGGGGCTACAAGGGAGCTGGAGAGGAACTTTTCACAAGGCCATGGAGCCATAGGAAAGAGGGGAATGGCCTTAAGGTGAAGGAGGGTAGGTTTAGATTAGATAGTAGGAAGAAATTCTTCCCTGTGAGGTTGGTGAAGCCCTGGCACCGGTTGGGCAGAGAAGCTGTGGCTGCCCCATCCCTGGAAGTGTCCAAGGCCAGGTTGGATGGAGCTCTGAGCAACCCCATCTAGTGGAAGGTGTCCCTGCCCACAACAGGGGGAACGAGCTGATCTTTCTTTCTATCCCAAACCATTCTAAGATTCCGTGATTACTTTTCAGCTTAAATTTTGCCTTAACCCAGTACCCCAACTGGTTGCCCATTGAGTCATCCCAGCACAATGA
>JAWWTY010000077.1:148253612-148281380 GCA_035222235.1 Margarornis squamiger | reverse complement strand
TTAAGGTGAAGGAGGGTAGGTTTAGATTAGATAGTAGGAAGAAATTCTTCCCTGTGAGGTTGGTGAAGCCCTGGCACAGGTTGGGCAGAGAAGCTGTGGCTGCCCCATCCCTGGAAGTGTCCAAGGCTAGGTTGGATGGAGCTCTGAGCAACCCCATCTAGTGGAAGGTGTCCCTGCCCACAACAGGGGGAACGAGTTGATCTTTCTTTCTATCCCAAACCATTCTAAGATTCTATGATTACTTTTCAGCTTAAATTTTGCCTTAACCCAGTACCCCAACTGGTTGCCCATTGAGTCATCCCAGCACAATGACTGCTGTTGTTGGAACAACCAGCTGAAAACTTCTGTGAAGGGGAGAAGGACTGAATTTGCTTAAGTTAGCTACAGCAACAGTACCACTGAACGTGTCAGCATGGCAATAGTCTCATTCTGCTCTGAATGTGAACTTCTTTATATGGAAAATATATGCAAATGGAGCAGATGTACTGAGAGGAGAAAACATAGAAGTCCTGATTTAGCGAAGTACTTAAGCACACTCTTAAAGTTAATCATGTGCTTAAGTCTATTCACTGAAGCACTTGACACATGTGTGTGCTTTTGCTGAGTTAATGTAATAAAGCAGAGACCATAATGATAGTCCTAGGATAAACAGACAGGCTGAGTTGGTAAAAGCAAAGCATATGTGAGCTCCTGCTTCCTACATCCCATCCTAAAATAGGTCTTTTAACACAGAGATGCTTCTCATGCTGCAGGCACTTCTCGCTTTCCCTGGTGTAGGGAAGGAACTCAACATTTTATTTAGACTAGACAGCAAATGCTGACATGGCCCAAACTCAGTAGTGTGACTTGCGTGTCATGAGCTGAAAGTTGTCGTGTTTTCAAGTAACAACCTTTGCTTCTGGCCAGGGCAGCTGAAAGTTTTCTGAGAGAAACATGCAGAAAGAGTGATAAAAAACTGTGATCTCAGAGCCCTAAGTAGGTGCCTGACCCTATGGAGTGTTCCTCCCAGTGCTGGGTCCTCATTACATGATAATGACCATCTTCTCACTGCTCACTGCCTGCTAACACACATGTAGAACCATAGAATCATTAAGGCTGGAAGAGACCTCTAAAATCATTGAGTCCAACCATTTAGCCAGCACCACCATGTTCAGCAGGTTGCTCCAAGCCTCATCCAACCTGGCCTTGAACATTTCCAGGGATGGGGAATCCACAGCTTCTCTGGGCAATTTGTTCCAGTGTCTCCACACCCTCACAGCAGAGAATGTCTTACTAAATGGTATTGCACTCACTCACTGTGCAGAACAATTGATACACCCATTAAATCCTCACAGTCATTCTACTGCAGTGAGTAAAGTCCCATGAGCTTTTCATCAATTACTGCCAGAAAAAAAAAGAGAATATATCTACTTCTTTAATTCAAAGGAAAGCCCATTGGAGAGTTCAATGTATAAAAATGGCTAAAAATGAGCCAAGTGTACATGAAAGCAGGTTAATATTCCCATTTGGATGAGGAGACAAACAGGGAGGGACAGCTTTTGGACACTGGTTCACTGACTGAAATGGAACACGTGGCCTTTACTACTCCCATTTAATGCTACATTCCTCAAAAGCACATTGTAATATAATGTGTACAAGTTACACTTTAATGATTTTAGGCAATTTTTTGACAAATTAGTAAGTAGGTAAATTTCAACTCAAGGTGAAGATGATAAAAATAGATTTTGTGTTTATAAAGAATATCTAAATCACCTTAAAGGGATGTCTGCCAAAACCTCTGTTGCAACTGGTATAAATGTGCAGAGTGTGGCTTTGATTTGCCATTTGTGCTCAAGTTGCACGACACTACCAAAATATTTTATGTAATTACAGTTGTTTTCAGTTTTAACTAGACCTGATAAACTGCAGGATAACATAAAATCCAATCCCTTTTATTCACTTCCTGATCAGTCTGTTTATACCCTTTTTCACAAGAAAAAGGAGGGACCTTCAGTTTACAAAGCACAAAAAAAATAAAAAAGGGTTTATTCTTGCAACTTCCATCCCCTTTAAATTTTACACTCTTTTGCCCGTGGTGACTGAAGGGGAGTAGTACTGACTTAATGACTGGTCAGAAAAAGGCCTTTTTTAGCACAGCTGCTTTACAAGGTAAGCTGGATGTCTGCACTGGCAACGAGACACATATGCTGAATAATAATGTTGGACAAAGAGATATTTTACTTGGTGCAGGCATAAATGGATTCAACTGTATTGACTTCTCCAACACATATTTTACACCCCAAATTTCCCATGTCTATGAAATGACAATTTTCCATTCATGTCTCGTGCATGGAAGTAGCTACGAGCTCATCTCTGAAACCTGGATGGCTTTTGCAACAGCTTAGAGTGGAAGAAAGAGCTCTAATGAGAAATCAGTATGACTGTAAAATACTCTAAATTAGGATTTTCAGGAGTTAGTATCCACAGTGCACATATGAGAAAATCACCCTGGGATCCTGTCAAAGATAATAGAGAGCTCATTTGTGTAGTCAGTGACTTCAGGATGTGATTTGTCTCCTCAAACAGGCTCCTACCTTCGGTTCAATATCATTTCTGTTGACCAGCTTTTTACTGACTATTTCAATAGCCTAAAGAACAATCTTTGAAGCAGACACCCCACAGCAGATATCTGGAGTTAGGTGGGGGGAATTCTTCAGTGTTATGAATCTTTTGTTTAAGGATTCAAACCTGACATTGCTGCTGTGTGCATTTTTGGCTCAAATTTAGGGATGTGTAAGAGACTACAGAACCCTGAGAAAAATAACTGCCTTTTATGACTGAAAATAAGACCGGAAAAGACCTCTAAGATCAAGTCCAACTGTCAATCCAACACCACCACAGTGTTCACCACTAAACCATGTCCAAGTGCCATACCCCCATGGTCTTTGAACACCTCCAGGGATGGTGACTCTGTCCATCCAACCATGCTGCTCCTGTTTCAAGACTTCAGTGTTTTTCTTCACCTCAAACTCTGCTGTAGCCGACATGGACCTAAAAGGGCAAAGTTTGTTTATGCTCAGTCAGTTGTGGTTTTGGAGTGTTTTTAACAGGGTTTTTTGGGCAATCATGCCTCCTTTTCTCACACATCATAAGAGAGTAGAACCTTCTTGGCCATTTGCATACTCTACATTCAAATAATATTACCTCTAGGCTACTAAAACCAGACCTTTAGCAATAATGTCTCTGAAAATGCAGCAAAATTATTTTATGACTTTATCACTGCTTAGTTTGTTATACCATGGACTAGTATGAAAGTGTTCCTGGTGAAAATCCACCACAAAAATGTCCCTTTTTAAAAAGTCCAGGTCTCACACTGGTAAATCAATGGAACACGAATAAGAGTTTTATATACCTTTTATATGTTAGAGCTCTTGGATCACATTCATTCAATCAACTTCCCACAGTTCATGGTATTTTTTAGATGAGAATCAGTATCTCTTCATCAAAGCTGTCTTGATACTGCAGAAGAACAGGGAACATAAGGGAGTTTATGGATGAAGAAAACTTAAATGCAAGTGGTATTAAAGAAGAATATCCTACAGTGTTTGCTTAACATTTAATGCCAGATTTTTCTTTAAGTTACTCTAAAGTAAGATATCAAAAGGGAAAGGGTTTGTTGATCAACAGCAGACTATTTTGTTTGGAATGTCAAACCAATGGGCAATTATAGAATTATGGAATAATTAGGGTTGGAAGGGACCTCTGGAGATCATCCAGTCCAACCTCCCTGTCAAGGCAGGTTCACCTAAAACAGATTATACAGGAACGTGTCCAGGAGGGTTTTCAGTATCTCCAAGTAGGTTTATTGACATGGAAAAAGTCCCAAGTAAATTATGTGGTAAAGTGGAAGTGTGGGAAAGTGAATTTTTTTACTCTAAGCTGCAGGTCACCCTGTATAGAATTGCCGAGTTAAACATCAGAAACCAATAAAGTCCCAAAACACAGCTTAGTCTGACGCTGACTGCACAGGAAAGGAGCCACCAGGCAGGACTTTGATAGAATTTCCTCTCCCAGACATTCCAGCCTGAAAACAAGGGAGAATGGTTTTGGGACATAAAGTCTTCTATTTTCTGGTTTCAAAATTCACACCAATTTTTCCAAGTCCTATCTCTAAATAGACATGAATTTACCTCTGTGATTCCAGATATTCATCAAACACATCGATTCCTCCACTCTGTGTATGTTAGAGCAGCACAGTTTGAGTCCACTCCTTTTCTTCTCCAGCTTGCTTGCAGATTGTTCCTCATGCCTATTCCTTCATCCAGCTCCCAGCACAGCTTGCTGGCTGGGTATTCCAAATTGCCAGTGTTGCAGAAGCACCAATAACCTCAATTTACTTGAATGACCACTGAATCAACCACTGTATTTGCAATTACACCTGCTTGTCTATGCCTGGGCCATGAAAGACAACTTTATTTCCTTGTAGATGAAAAGCCTCTCCATATGTGAAGTATTATTATTGCTGCAAACCACAATCCTTAATTTAGAGATGTGAAGTTATTACAACAACAAGACACATTTGTCATCTGCTGTGGATATTACTTTAAAAATTTATGCTTTGCTGGTTTAAATATGCATTCAAAACACTAAAGGCTTTTTGTTCAAACATTAAGATTGGAGTATTACACTGAAATTCCTTAGTAATAATTAATTTTATGATTCCAGCAGTAAAGCTCCTTGAGCCAAGAACTGAGGGAGGCACAGGAGATGTAGAATTTGGCTGACAATTGATTAATATTTTGTGGGTTTCTGGCTTATTTTGCCAGTTTTTCAGGCATGTCTCAGACTTACGCTTTCAACGGGACCTGATCTGCTTCCAAATGATTTGAATTGCCACAGTAAGGGGATAGAGGAGGTCAATACCAAATCAAATGGAACTTTAAAGGTTCAGGCTTGATCCCCTCTCACTTTGTGTAGTTATTAACACTTGTTGATGTGGATCTTGGCTTGTTTTCCTGTAGGGTTCTTTAATCACCGTAGTCATGACTTCTCTGCCTAGTGTGGCAGATGAGTGGGACTGGCAGAACTGGAGGACCCTCTGGGGAAGGAGGGACAACACTTACCCTGCCACTACCTCTGTGTTTCCAGAACAAAACAAACAGAAACTGCTCTGATTTCAACATGCATGAATTTCTCAAGAGGAATGCCTTTAATGCATTAAAGGGTATCAAAACACCAGAGATGACTTTTTGAGCTCAACCTGTCTGTTCTCCCTTACTGGTGAAATCTGATGGTACCAGGAGAAGTAGACTCAGCCAATAAATAACACAGCACCTCAATTGAAGAGAGAGGTCCCTTCTCCCCACACTTAATCCATTTAATTTTTTTAACACTTTTTTTACATTCAGAGGGTTAAGAAATGACTGACTGTTGAGAAATGGACTCTTAAATCTCTCATGCTGCTTGGCTAATGCATCACCAGCACTGCCTTAGCCCATCATACTGAAAAACAGCCACAGCTTTCTGAAACACTGATGTTTTGATCTATAAAATCAGGAATTTAGGAACCTTATTATAACCTGCTTCCCACAACCCTCACCTTGTCTAATACAATTACCTGAAGATTAAGGCAAGGTTTCATATATGTAGTTTCTGATGCATCACCCAGGGTACGGTCAAAGGGAAAATGTCAACAGAAAAATCCAACAATGACTCATCTCTAAATCCCAGGACCTTTGCCTTCCAAATTCAACTCCTCTGCCTGTTAATCACTGCTCACCCAATAAGGCAAAAGCCCCTGTCTAGCTCTTCTGCAGCCCCTTTTGGCATGGGAATGGTCTCCAAGGTCTCACTGGAAGCTTCTCTGCTCTATCCTGAAAAACTCCAGCTCTCTCAGCCTGTCTCCAGAGCAGAGGTGCTCCAGCCCTGTGATCAGTTTTGCACCCTGCTCCGCATTAGTTTCAACAGGTCAAAGTCTCCAGGTGTGTCTTGCTCAGTGCCTTGGCCACTGAGAATTTATTTTTGTGAAAGGAGGGGATGCCACAATGGGGAAGATTTTATAAACTATTTTAATAAATGTAAAAACAAAGAAAGATCAGTGTAGGAAATGAAAAATAGATTCAGATAGGTGGACCCAAAGAGAGTTATATACAGGCATGTAGACAGAGAGAATAGGAGTCACAAAGCTGGCAATAGGCAGATATGACAGACAAAGTGTACAGAACTATTCATTGCTTTTTTTTTTTTAAGAAGAGTTCACACATCCACAGACAACCCAAATAGAGACTCACACAATGAGACACTACTGAGGAGAAAACAAAAAAGAACAAGTCTGAATGGCATGGCACAGACTTTGCAATCAGTCACTTACACTACATTTCAGCTGGGAAGTGAACAATCAAACGTTCTGTAACTTGTTTCCAAAACAAGAGAGAAAGCAACTTCCATCTTCAGCACTACACACAGCAACACAAGAAAGGAAGGATGGGAGAAACCTTGTCAATTAGCCTTTCCCTCAGCCCCAAGGCAGCAGAAACTCTGCTGCATCTAAAAGGATCTAACCAAATGTCTGTCTAAGCACTTCTCCAGGAACATCCAGCCATGAAATCCATGTGTCAGCTCTGTGAAATCTTCCACGCACCTTCACCTTCCTCCCTTCTTTTTATTTTATTTTTCTTTTCCCCCTAGGGCTTGCTAAAATTTAACTGTCAGGGAATGTCAAGTCAGTTAGTGAAGTACAGGCATTTAACACTGTTTGAGACAACCTGAGGTGTCCAAAATATCCACATGGGCTGACAGATATGACAGAAAAGGCACAGAAGACTCACACCCTTCTGAAAAGGAGGTGGAGGCCAGGAAAAACACCATAGGAAGTGTCACATGGTGTGAGGGGTGACAAATGCCTTACAAGTTTCACGGAGCTGCAGCTCTAATGTCTAAAATAAATCTCCCTTATAGAATCATAGAAATTGAGCCACCTTGTCATATCCGTGGCTGATATGGATGCAGCTCTTGGCTTTTCTGAAGTCTGGAAGCACAGTTCCGGATGAACCCGTGGCTTCCATCACTGTCACTGGAGATGCAGCTCAGATGGCTGATGGAGCCAAGAGCATCCTTCAGCTGATCAGAGTAAGGACCTGCATTAGGCTGACAAGAAATGCCCTTCCTGCTCCCTCAGCTGTGTGGTCCATCTTTAAATGGAATAGAGACAGAAGCTAAGTGAACATGAAGACTTCTATGCATGGCATCTAAATGGCTTTATATCAGGCAAGAAAACATGTTATTTCTGCTAGCTGGGGCCAAAACTGAAGGATTGTTTCACAGGTCTTTGTTGAAACATCTGAAACACATGAAACTCAAAGCGTTTCATGTTTCTTGAATTATTTCTCCACAGTGTTTGTCTTTTAACTGTGTGACTCTACACTCCTGCTCAGCTTGTGACTGCTAATTATCTAGATCTGCTACAGGCACTGTGTAGTCTACATTTCTCATCTGTACCTAAAAAAAATGTGGTTATTGACACTCAAGGATAAAAATATGCATTTATCCTTACTGAATATCAATGTAAATGTTTTTTGTGACTGCCACTTCAGTTTGCCAAGATAATTCTGTCGAGTTCATGCCAATCCTGTCTTCCACAATGTCCTCCTGGTAGCCCCACCCAGCATAGTGATATCTATAAGTCAGATAAGCATATCTTCTGCTTTATATTCTAACTCACTGTGCTCTGAAGACTAATGAGTTCCTGGCAGTTCAGCGTGGGATTCCCCTGACAGAAATCTACTGATAATCCCACTGCAAACGTGGCATTTGTACCAGTTATGCACCTACAACACATTAGCTCTGCTTAGATCTTGTCCTCAGTAACAATACCATGAGAAATAGCATCAAACTCCTTTCTAAATCTAATACACAATGTCTATTGCTTTTCTATATCTGTGAGCTTTTTACACTGTCATAGTACGATTTTCAAGGGCTTGGCACAGTTTCGTATTGACAAATCTATTTTGGCTTCAACTCATCTGTTTGTTATCTCCTAAGTGCTCACAGATAGTTTGGTTATTTTTTCTTGTATTGGTCCAGGAACTGAAGTTAAGCTGACTGGTCCACAGTTCTTTGGGATTTCTCTTCTCCCTGACTTTCAAAGGCAAGCACTCAGATTTTCTCCTGCCACTTGTCTGGGAACTCATTTGCATTTCACAGGTTCTCACAAATGTCCACGAAGAAATCTGCAGTTACTTCAGTTTTCAGCCTAAGTACCCTGTCATGAAATTCATCAGACACAAAGGATTTGACAACTCTGGTTTCTAAATGACAACTTCTGCCTTGTTCCATTGCTTGCTCTCAAATTTAATTTCCAAAGACACCTATGGTGGGGGGCTTATTTTTCTTCTTTCTTCAAACAAAATGCACGGTATAAATGTTTTTTTTTTTTTTTAATTCTGTTTATCTTCAGAACTAAAAAATATGCTCTTCTCCAAACTTAACTTGACCTTGTATTTCACAACAAGTTATAGCCTATTCCTGAATTACAGTGTTGTTCTTATTCCTTTGCTGATGTTTATGTTCTTACCAGGAACTCAGAAAAGTTTCTGATGAGTTAATATAAGAAATGGTTGGCTGTGCACAGTTTAACAGATACAGAGTTCATGAAAGTCTTCAGTATTTCTTTCATATTTCCCCCTTCTCCAGCACTTATTTAAAGAGTAATTATCTTTTTTGAACTCTCTAATCCCTTACATATAAGATTTTTTTATCTGGGGAAATAACCAGAAGTATCTCAAATGTTTCAATGTTTATTGTTCTATTATTTATCATTTTATCAATGTTTTGGTTTTGGTGTTTTTTGTTGTTTTTTGTTTGTTTGTTTGTTTAAATAAACCAGTAGGAATTTCTCTGAGCCACAGAACTCAGTTTGAGTTGCAGCCACTTTCCAATTGCTCATAGTAAATAGTCTTGAAAAGCAACACTTAATGGGTCATTAAAAAATACAGCGCTTTGCTTCTCAAGATAAATCATAGAATTTCCACCACCATGTGTAAAAGGAACATTTAGAGATTTCTGTGTGTTACAAAGACATCTTTTCCTGATCCATGTTACATTTACATTGGGACTAATCTCATTCTATGTCACCACTCTGCATTGTCTGCATTCTTCCACCCTCCATGTTTGCAGGCTACAGGTATTTGCTAATTGTTCCTAAGTGCAGCCCTAAACAAAAAAGGTTCAGTCTAGTCCTGTTTTCTAGCTAAAAGGAAAATGAAAAGGCAATGTCCATCTGGATCTTTTCCTGTACAAGCTGTCTTTAATCCTTGAAGCACTCCCACTCTAGCCCAGATCAACAATGTGAAAATAAAAGCTGAGACCATAAAACACTCTTAGTTCAATGCTGTGACATCACAGATCAGAGAATCCCAGAATGGTTTGGGTTGGAAGTGACATTACAGACCACTTCATTCCAGCCCCCTGCTGTGGGCTGGGACACCTTCCACAAGACCAGGATGCTCCAAGTTCTGTCCAACCTGGCTTTGAACACTTCCAGGGATGGAGCAACCACAACTGTCCTGGATAACCAGTGTCACTCTCACAGAGAAGAGTTTCTTCTTAATGTCTAATCTAAATCTACCCTCATTCAGTTTAAAACTATTACCCCTCATCCTTTCTACACTCCCTAACAGAGTCCCTCCTAATCTTTCTTGAAGCCCCTTTAGGTATTGAAAGGTGCTATAAATTCTTCCTGGATCATTCTCTTCTCTAGGATGAACAATCCCAGCTCTCTCAGCCTTTCCCCATAGTGGATTCTGTAACATCTGTCTATTTATTCCTTCATTAAAAGTTTCAAACATCCCATCAATCCTCTGCACCAGGGAATTGCAAATTCCTTATCCGTAAAACAAAGGCACAAAATAGATTAAGAAATTTGGTCAAAGTCACATACAGAAACAGGTGGAACTAGAGGAAAGTGCCCCTGCCCATGGCAGGAGTTTTGGAATGAGATGATCTTGGAGGTCTCTTCCAACTCAAACCTGCATTGCCAGCAATCCAGATGTGGACTTGACCTCAAGTATTCCTAAGAAAACATGCCTGGTATACCATTTCCCCACCTACCACTTCTACTATTTCTACAGTTTCAAATCCCTGTAAACAGGATACAACAATGGAAGATAAACCAATGCAGTTTTTGGTGCCCATCATAAATTTGGGGGTTGGCTGGATTTCAGGTGGAAGAACATCCCCAGCCAAACCACAGCCTGCAAACTTAATCAGAAGTGTGCTAATGACCGGGCTGAAATTTGATTACAAAATATTCAGTGATATTGTGGAAATTACATCTGTAATCTTCCACTGCCATGGGTAGAGGGTATGTAATTAGTCGTTGAAATTAATTGCAATTGTGCAAGTGGAAGCCAGGCATGTAAAATGTACAAGTATCCAGCTTTGTCTGACACAGCACCATTAATAAGATCCATAATCCCTTCCTCTGGAATGCAGGCAGAGCACTGGTGAGTTGTAGTGTGATCAGAAGGGTTTTAAATCAGGAAAGAAGATAAGTACAGTAATCTGGAGAGATATTCCTATATTAATAAAACTTCATTTTTTAATTTAATTCTTTCACACCGATTCAATTTCTTTTTTTCCTTTTCTCTCACTTGCTTTCCTGTCTTTAAAAAAAATATTCCATCTTATTTCAAAGCATCAGAAATGTTGACAACCTCCGGAAAAACTATTTTTCCTTTCCAGATTTACAACCTTTCAGAGGAAAACTAGAAAAAGTATCTGGCAAATAAAAGTGCAAGCGACGAGCTGTGTGCATTTGGTCTGAGCACACACAGAGATTGACTAGTTGTGGACTCCAGGAAGAACTTTAAACAAAAGAACTTGGGGGGAGAAGAAGAGCAGAAAGTAATTATAATGCCAAAGGATACATTTTCAAAGATCCTTCTGGGAATTTGTTGCTGAATTTCCACTGAAGTTAAATATTGTACTGGTGCAAACCCTGTCTGAGGATCACTGAGTTTAATAAGAGAGAACCAGTGGGCTATACAGGAAGTCAGAGGAGGGCAATACCTTCCCATAAAACACAGGGAAAAGGGTCGTTTGAAGGAACAAGCAGGATGTGTGGGAACAGCTTCTTAGTGTATTGCATTTATGGCAGTTATAGGCATGAAGTAAAACAGTAAAGCAAGGAACAAAAGCAGTTTAACATTCATAAAAACACAGCTATACTACAAGAGTAATGTCACCAGCTAGTGTAAATTGATAACTGTAGGCAGGAATATCCGCCTTACCTTAACAAAATAGTTTTCACATTTACTCTGACCATCCTTTTCAGGACACTGGTTACCATGGAGTGCACTATTCTAAGAAAACCACAGTATTTACAAATTTTGCAGGTAGTGACAAGTTTTATAGCCAGTTTGGGACAAAGGAAAATCTCTACTAGCTTTATCGATTGATTTCTTGGTAAAACACAGCAGAAAAGCTCTGACAGCACCCAAAAAAACTCCCCCCCAAAATGCAGCAGCATAAAATCATAGGGATGTAAACATATATACAAGCCTACACAAAGTGTTTGTTACTGTCTAAGGTGATGAGCTAAAGCAGGAATTGGTGTAGGTTTTTTTTGGGCACTTTCTTTAACAATTCTACAGATACTGAAATAATTGACACTTGTAACATTCCCCCTGATTTCTAGACCCAGTGATTTCCCAGCCTCCTTGGAGCACTGAGTACAATTTCAAAGGCCCTTTCCCCCTTTGTGTAGCTATTGTGAGCCCATCAGAATGGATCAGTGCTTCGGATGAAGCCTTGGCCCAGCTGAAATCAGACAGAAAAATTCCATTGACTTCAGCAGGGTCAGAATTTCATCTTCGCCATTCATCTTCCTTTCTCTTAGAGGAGGGTTATTTTTAAAGCCTCCCTGCCATGCTTTGTCCCTATTCATAAAGGGAAGATGTCAAAGGGTACCTCTTCCCTCCATTCAGACCTAGAGCCGTGGGTTATTTTGCCTGGCAAAGGTCTTCCCAGCCAGGACACTCAAGGCAGAGGTTTCATTAGGAAGGGTGAACCTGCAATCAAGAGGTCAACACCCAGAGGGTTTTGAAAACCCTCAGTCCTCCTAAAGAGAACATATCCCAGTAGGATTAAGAGGGAATGCTGCCTTCAACTTCTCTGTATGTTTTATAGCTCTTTTGTACAGAATGACTTTATTTTAAGACTTTGGGGGATGAAAGGAGATATCAGCAGGTCTCCAGCTGGTTTATCCAAGGTCTCAGACCCCTTCTGATGATCACTGGTTATAAAGGAGAATGTGGGTGGGCATCATTAGAATTGCCCCACACATATCAATAGCCAATTAGGGAACATAACTCAGTTTGATCCACTGCATACAGGGAAAGAGTAAATGGCTTTGTATGAATAAATCAGTTAAAGAGAATTATTTCTCCCTCTTAAGAAATTATAAATGGTTCTATCAAGTACCATTATCGGCTCGAGCGGAAATAAAATCTGACATTTGTCTCTAGAGCCTTTTATATTAAAGCAGGATTTTTACAATTACATTCTCCAAACTCTAAGTTCACTAATGGCAGAAAAGGAGCTATAAGGGCAGCAGTCAGCAAAGAAATGAGACTCATTGTCATGCATGTGAAAACTAAAGGGATACTTAGGAAAACCCAGGAACTAGGAAAGGTTATATCCCAGTCTTTAGGACTCTGGTTTGGAAGGGAGATCATCCAGTCCAACCCCACTGCCAAGACAGGGACACCTGGAGCAGGTGGCACAGGAATGTGTCCAGGTGAGTTTGGAATATCTCCAGACAGGGAGACTCCACACCCTCCTTGGGAAGCTGGTCCAGGGCTCTGCCACCCTCATGGAAAGAAGTTCTTCCTCATGTTGATGTGGAACTTCTTGTGTTTTAGTTTATAGCCATTACTCCTTGTCCTCTCACTGGGCACCACTGAAGAGTCTGGCACCACCTTCGTGGCACTTACCTTGGAGATATTTATATGTACTAATAAGATGCCCTCTCAGTCTTCTCTTCTTCAGACTAAGCAGGCCCAGCTTCCACTGTCCATCCTCATAAGAGCTGCTCCAGACCCCTCATGTTCTTTGTGTCTTCTGCTGGATGATTCTTTCAGTATTATATCTTTCCTGTGCTGCAAATGAACACCTACAGACACTGCTGTTGGAACAAGAGGCTTCTGCAGGTTTCATCCTTGCAGACCTTTACTTGTTCCTTGGGGCAAAGCATCGATGTCTTAAAACGTTTGCTAAAACAGGGGCTCTGCCAGTGCACCTCCAGGGAAAAGCACAAGGGGTCAGCAGACCTTGTAATGAATGCTCATCGTTGGATAACACTTCATCTTCACTTCTCTCTAATTAACACTAAAATAGTGCTCAGAACAGACTGGTTTTACATAAAAAGGAATTCCTGATAGAGATTGGCATTTATAATTAATAGCCAGCCAGCTCAAGTGCTGGCTCTTTACTTTTAAGTGCTCCATTATTATGATTTCTCCTGAAATTCATTGCAATAACACTGATCACAAAGAGACCATTCCTCTTTGGTTTAAAGAGCTGTTGTCAATGATGGCAAGGCAAGAATTTGACCTACATAAGAACATAAGGGCAAGGGCATGTTTTAGTGCTTGGACATAGGGAGTCTCTAGTGACTTGTGTGTTGTGATGACAGCACTCAGCTATACAGTGGATATAAAGGAGATGTTCAAATTCCTGCTACAGAAGCCTCTCCTGACTTAATAGTGTTGCATTGGAACCACCTCAAGCCTTGTGCATCTCATTTGTACCTAAAAGTTTTAGTTAAAGAAACACTGAGGAATTTTTTATGACAAAAACCCCAAAACTGCTGGGCTTGTGTTTGACCTCCAAATTGTTTGACAGCAATGAGGGAACTTGTTGGTCCCCTCCAATGACCATCCACATAATACTGAATATTACTTACAGCTGGTGGAAGAGTTGATTTTGATCTTCTCAGACTGTGAGATGGTGCACTTGGATCACCTATTCCTACCCCTTTTTTGGCACTCACAGCCCCAGGCTGTGTGACCAAATTTCTTCAAGATGAACAGACATGGAGTCATCAAATCATAGAATGATTTGGGTTTGAAAGGACCTTAAAAATCATCTTGTTCCAACCCCCCTGCCCTGGACAGGGACACATCTCACTAGACCAGGTAAGATTGTGTTGCTGATATATGTAACAGCAGAAGGCATTTGGGGGTCTATCTTATAGCCATGATTCACTGGAGTCAGGAAAACATGACACATAAAATGTATAAACTATTAAATGCACACAGCAGTTAGACTTTGTCTTGGACATGCTTTTGTCTTTGAATAAGACCTAAGGACAACAAAGGTAAAGGTTAATTAAAGATCAAAACAGCCTCACATTTGTAAAATAAAATTACCTGTTTAAAAATCCTATAATTAAGAAAATAATCTAATAACAATTCCTGGCCAGAGGCAGAAGCAGATTTCTGAGCTAAACTCAGTGTCTCAAGCTAAGGGAAATATCTGAGCTAACTCACATATCTAAGTGGTGAAAGGTTTCAGATAATAATGTGCTCCCAAGGTGAAAAGGGATTCCAATCCCATAAAACCAATGTCCAATTTGCTTAGAGTTCCTGAGGAACTCACTCAGAGCTTCAGTATATGCATGTTGCAGGTGGTTGAGAAATTATAGGCAGCCAAGGGCTGAAATGTCCTCAGATTTTTATTTTTTTTTTTCCCAAGCTCTCATTGAAAATAAAAACAAGCAGAAAGGGCCAGAAAAAAATATCAGTCTGTAACAAGTCTCTTGCTTCTGTTTTCTGTAGTGCTGAAGAGAAAAAGATTAACCCAAGCAATACCTGTTAACCATATAATCTGTTTACAAACCAGTCCATGAACTTTTGTATCCTCTGATAGACTGTTCCACCACAAATAATTACCACCTTGTGCCCAGTGAAATTGGACTGAATCTTGTCATGTAATACATACAATCCTAAAACGTTTCCAACTCCTTCTTAGAAATAACTCAAAATCCCTAATACAAGCAGCATTTTGCATTAGTGAAACAGCTTCCCCCTGAAGATGTCGTCTCATATTCCTAAATAAGATTCAAAAGTCATGTGTATGAATAGCTCACCTCTAGTTTTGCAAGGGCAAACAGAGAAACGGAGTAATTTATTTAGGTGACATTGTAAGGGCATTGACTGAGCTGAAAATAGAGTCCAGATCTCCTGATTCGTAGCCCTGTGCTGGAGAGACCACACTCCTGTTCGTGAGCAACCTCCCAAGAAGGCCATAAAATTCAGAAGTGGCAGCTCTATATATAATGCTGATCCAACATTCGCCGTGGGTAATGTTTTACAGTATATCTGTTGCAAATCATTTCTTTTAAAGCGTTTCCTCTGCCTCTACCTAATGATTTATTCAGCTTTTGTTGCCTGATGTGAATCTTCCTCTGAAAAAACAATATGCAAATCTATAAAAGTGCAACTTCAGGGGTTTTGCCTTTTTTTTTATTTTTTTTTTTAATTTTATTTCATTTTATCCAAATCATAAATCTTTACATTGTGGGAATGAACGTTAAGAAACCTGAAGCAAATGCTTTCTACGCTAATTTATTTTAGCTTACAAATGCTGTACTTTCCCTCCCCTTCAGAATTTTCCACAAAAATGGAGATGACAAGAGGAAAAGATGCCAAGAACGTTTTTAAGGCAGTGCTTGGAAATGGGAGGCTGGAGAGGAAAATGACATCCATCTGGTTACAATGTTTTAAGGACCTTTATTAATCTTTTAATTGGTTAAGGTTAAGGCACCTGCCTATTGCTCATGATAAGACACAGGATTTCCTAGTGGAGCCACAGTGATGTTTTTGAGAAAAGCCCTTTTTGAAAGGCCAAAAATTAAAGAGATGTTGCTTCAGGAAATAGACAAGACAAAATATCACTCTCCCAAAGTAGAGGGCCTGAGAGAAGGGGATGGTTTTTTGGGACATGACAGAATACATGACAAAGGTTAGAATTGAACCTCAACCCACACATAAGTATAATTGATTTAATTAACTTAGCTGATCAGCCAAGAGCCAAGTGTCAAGTTTGAAACTAAGCACCATAGTCTGTATGTCAAAGGGCAAGGGTGATTCCACAATTCTAAATAGAAGTTTGAGCTAAGGAAGGCTGGTAGATTGAAGCAGAGTAGGTTTGGATGTTAGGAAGAAATTCTTCACTGTGTGGATGGTGAGCCCCTGGAACAGGTTATCCAGAGAGGTTGTGGTATCCCCATCCCTGGAAGTGTCCAAGGTCAGCATGGATGGGGCTTGGAACAACTTGGGATAGTGGAAGGTGTCCCTGCCCATGGCAGGATGTTGGGATTGGATGATCTTTAATATTCATTCCAACCCAAACCATCCCCTGATTCTATAATAAGTGTAAATTTCTTTGCTTTTGATTGCAGAGGATTTAATCCAGACAATGACTTTGTACTGGAGCCGATGTCTGGCTTTAAAACAGGTAATGTTCATCTCAAAGATGGTGAGTGTCAGGTACCACTTAGATATCAAAGTGCATCCATACAAATCCTGCTTGGACTTATAATGGCCAAGGCCAACTTCTCAGGAGTCCTCTCTATTTTTATCTACTGGCTGTCCTTCAGACTGTGACCGGGACAACACAATATTCTTAAGCCATGGCTGGATTTGACTGAGTGCTTGACTGGCCTACCAGAGAGGCAAGAGTTTCACCCAGAAAAGAGATATTTCAGTGGGGACTGTACCTACCCATCTGCTGATAGAGTGCTTAATTAATGAGCAGTATAATTACTGCTCATTTTTATACCTTAAAGATTATTTTCCTACCCCACTTCTGAGTTACGATGGTAACACCACCTCCTACCTTTGATGCCCAATTTTTGAAACCAAATTGTATTTTTCTCTCTGCTGATTTGATATCTTGAGAGGTAAATAACCAGAAACACAACCCATTCTTCCTAAATAACCACAAATTCTCCTTTACTATGATGTTATCACAAGACTTCAGTGAGAGTTAGGTCCTGACGCCTTAAAACTTGTCTCCTTCACTTCAAAGACTATCCATGCCTTTGAATTTTAACAACCATCCAGAAGGAAACATTTATGAGAGCTGAATAGAAGAGTTGCAAAAGTACATGTGCTCTAAACACGTCTGATGAAGTTCTGCTGCTCTAGTTTTCCCATTTTGCCTTTCTCCTGCCTTCCATGTTCTGGATAAGTCCAGTCCCACATACCCAGGCTTTATATCTTATCTCATTTTAAAGACTGGATATTTTGGTGGGTCCTTTTTCTTCTCTTTGGAATGTTTTAAGCTGATCCATCACTAAGGCAACTAAACTTCATACTTATGCAAACAAGCTGTAATTCCATGCCCTGATAAAGCAACATCTTTCCCTGAATCCAGCAGTTGCTGGTAGTTGCTCAGGCCCCCCTTTTCCCAGGATGTCAGCAGTTTTCATCAGTCTGGGATACTCAGTTTTTGCATTGCAATAGTGGAGATGGTGTAATTCCTTAGGTATTCAGTAATTCTGTAGTCCCTTTCCAAGGATGGACACACCATTCGTGGTGGAAGTTGGGGCCCTGAGCAACCTGGTCTAGTGGGTGACATCCCTGCCTATGGTGGGGGGGTTGGAAAGAGATGATCTTTAAGACCCACTCCATCCCAAACCCTTCTGTGATGCTATAATACATCCTTGAGTAACTTTTTGGGTTTAACTTCTCTTTTAGGGGAAATGGAGGTTGTTTTTCAAAGTGTGCAATAAAGAGTTTAAGTTTTCCATTTGTATCTCAGTGATTTATCGGTGATTTATCCCTGGCCAATTGCTCTTTTTCCATAAAATATAAATTATGTCATGTCATACGACTTATGAAGATAAAACAATCCTTGATTATGAGGGATCAGACTCCTCAGAAATAGAGATTATGTGACATTAAATTAAAAGCAGCTGCAGTAGCAGCTCTGCAAGGCAACTCTGAAACAGTTCACACTGGACTGTCCAAATGTGTCTGGAGACCAGAACTGGGAAAAGCTTTTTCCCCTTTTTCAGTCAACCACTAAAGGCCCATAAATACAGAACTGTAACTCACCCTAAGCCTACACATCTCCAGTGCACAATCACAGTGTTGGAAAAGGAGGGATTGCTGGATTAGCACTCACAATAAAGGCTACATGCCTGACACTTTTCAATTCTTTGATCTTACTGTATTTTGTTGTCTTGCTTTCTATGTGTTCATGCTCTGTTGGTTTTTTACTCATAGAAAGCTGTCTTTTAAAAAGAATTCCTCTCACTTGCCTCCACCTTTCAGCAAAAAGTGAAAATAAAAAGGAAAGGAGGAAGAAAAGGCTGACTAGTAAGGAGTTCGCTGAGTTTCTTGGAGCACCTGAGGCTTTAAATATAACTGGTCAAAGGCAATGCACTGATCCCACCTCAACACAAGAACTGGGATAGAGCTTCCCAGCTCCTTTGTCTGTGTGTTGGCTGTAGCCCAATTCTGTGAGGTTTAGGAGACACACCAGTCCCATCTCACCCAAACCTTCATTTGGGTGGTGTTAAAACTCCCATACCTGGATAAGCAATGAGCTGATCTGTGTCTTGACATGGAGGACCAGAAGGAAAGGCTCCCTGGATGCACCATAACAAAACCACAGGTCACAAAATTTAGAGTCAGTCACTGTGATTAAGGCAAACGTGCCTCTTAGACAATTATCCTTGACTCCCAAGGTAGTGCTGCTCTTGAAGATGATACCAGTGCAGAAATAGCAATTTAGTCACTGTTACAGTTTACTATTCCCTTAGTTTTAGAAGGAGACGTGTGCTCCACAGTCAGGGGAAAGCTAAAAATTCATGAGATTGCTCCTGGCTTCTTCTATTTTCCTCCCAAGTTACTATGATGTCCCCTTTTCAGTTTTGATCACAGTTTCTCTAGAGATTGGTTTCTTGCAGTGCCTGGGATGACTCTCTCCTCATATTCTCCTTCTAGGAATAAAAAAATCCAAAGGCTGCTCCAGATTATTCCTCATATCCTCTCCACACAAATGCTAACAGTGATATAGGTGGTGTGGACTCCAAACTCATCCTGCACGGGGTCTGAAGTGTTCAGTTTCTTGGTCAGATTTTTACTAGCAACCATTGATTTGATCTCTTTTCTTTGAAGAGATGGTGGCCTAGCAGTTGGTTTTTTAATCTTGCCCTTGTTAAGGTGCTCACTTCATCTACCATGCCTCAATTTACACATTTTTAATTTAGGAATAATAGTCTATGACCTGTTTCTCTCCTGGGACAACCAGGAAATTAATTAATTAATGTGACTTGAAACTGCTGCTTGAGAAGGAGTGAAAGGAGTGCTGGTTGTGGCCATATAGTTTGAGAGGCCCCAGGAAACAAGAACTTAATATTTCAAGTGGGAGCCAACTATTAATATTTGAGGATTTCATGGAGCTTGGTTTTAAAATATGTATTTTGAACACCTGTCTTCTCAAAAGAGCCTACCAAAGCATTTGATGCTGAAAAACAATGAGAAATGGCTGTCAAATGAACCTGTACATCATTAAAAGGAGAGGAAATTTAATGCTGTGACTCATACACAGTGCTGTCACAGCAGCCCAGGGCAAGTGTCTCTTATTCCTGGCAGCACAAAGCCCAGCTGATTGATCCCAAAGCCTTCTGAATTCAGCAGAAAGACTCCCAAGCTACCTCAGACTAATTAGCTTTTCTGTCGGCCTGGATACTGTCAATCACAAGAGACTTTAAATAACAGGACTTGGAGTTGCTGGCAGGGATAGCAAAATATTGAACTTTCCCAGCCCACCCAAAGCATCCTGGGGTCCTACAGCAATGTTTGGTCCTACAGCATAAATTCTAAGTTTGTCAAAGTTGCAGAGCTGCACAGGGTGTGACTCTGTGTTAAGGTCACAGAAGGGAAGGCTGGCAGAATGTAGGTGAATGATGTTAATGTATGTGAAGATTTCAGGAGTTTTTCTTTCTGTAAGAGTTGCTTAGTGCCTGAAGGGAGCCTGAAAATCCTCTCTGAGAAGCCTGTCAGAAAACCCACTGTCAGTGCACTGGTTTGGATCTTTGATGCCTCCAGTGCAGTCTGTGGCTTTCTCTGTGCCCTGCTACAGGGACAAAGCCATGGCTGAGGCTTGGGCAGAAGGGCTGCAAAATCCCACAGTGCATAAAGCCCTAAACTGCAGTTCAACATCCTGGCCTGCCTGTTGGAAGCAGGGCAGTTTAGTCACCTCAGCCTCCTCACATCCTCCTATGCCTGTTTATCCATTTGCCTTCTCTGTTCTGGTCTTTGGTTGAGACCATGACCATTTCTTATTCCTGTTTGCTCTCACAGTTTCTGCTACATTTCCCCTTCCCCCCAGGATATTTGCATGAAGACAGTGGATCCACAAACTGGTTTTGTATTAATTTTTTTTTTATGCAAGAAAATGCATGGGTGAACAAGTGTTTGAAGCAGTCAGCCTTTGATATATGCCTAGGTCAAGGATTCTCACCAGTGCTTTTGAAGGCAGCAGGATTCCCTTTTGTGAGAAGTACTCCCTGCCTTGCATCTTTGCTTTGCTATTGTCTGATTCCAATGTTGCACTTCTACTACCTTTTATAGAACCTGTGGGTCAAATTCCTACCAGTGAAAACCAGTGCACCTCTACTGATGTCAACAGAATAATGGCAATGCTCATCAGATAAACATCTACCTTATTAGACATTATTTATTATCCCTTTTTTTGTTATCAGTTTGCAATTTACTATTATTACTATTATTTATTACCAGGCTTGTTTCCTCAGACATTATGAATCCTCCTTGCATAAATGGATTTGGACATCCATTATACCCCTGAGGCAGCAAAACGTAAATATGAAGAAGCTTAGATGGTATTTCCAAGGCACCTAATTAGTTCACATCCTAAAAGGCACAATATAATGAATCTGTTGTGTATCTTTGACTGATAGTGAGGCAGTGCCAGACTGGGGATAATGACTGGGTCCCATCTGTGCTCAGGGAGGTGGCAGCAAGCTGGAGATGTCTTGTGATGGAGCAACTGTCAGAGGGGTTATAGTGATGTAAAAACTCGTGTTATGTCCATGTTTGGTGAGGAATTCGTGTGCACAAATCTCTTACTGAAAGCATAAAATTTGACCTGTCAAATCTCACTGATCACAAGCTTATTTTGGGGAGTTTTCTTTGGCCATAACTGGAGGAATGAGTATGAGTTGCGGCACCTGCTTTTGTCTCTGGCTTGTGTGTAATGGATTTGGGCTGGGGGGAGGAGGGAGGGGTTTGCAAATGATGACTTGCTGAACATTGCTCAACAAGCACTGAGAAAGGGCTGGAAGGAGTCTATCAGCAGCTGCTGCTCCTACCACTGCATCATGCTGCCTTCTGGAGGCAAGGAGATCATCACTTTTAAGTTGCTGGGATCATTTTCCATGGATTGGAAGAGGTGAGCTCTGTTTCTCTGTGCCCACAGCCAAGAACCAATGACTGCCCACTGAGGTATGGCCTAATTTTCCACCCTGCTACTCTTCCCAATCACTCAGACATCCTGGATACATGGAAATACTGCCATGTTATTAGAGCATGATGGACGTCCTGCTTAGTGAGTTTTCATTTTCATGGGTAATGAGCAGAAGAGGCCTCTCCATAATGCTGACTCTCCAGAACAATGACAAGGAGCTGAGACCTGCCTAAATAATGTTCTTTCATAATGTTGTTATTTAGCAGGAATCGATGTTCACACCTGTTTATTTCTCTTTCAGACACAAATGAAAACAGTGTGCACAATTAATACAGCTAAATTGAAAAATAGCACAGTATTGATTAGCCATCTTTCCATTATGCTGTACAACATCATTCAGTCTCTTCTGGACACCAGGAGAAACCTAATGGGCCCTTATTTGTCACAGCCTAAGAAATCCCTGCAACAAACTGCTTCAATCCAAAACAGTAAACCTCAGGAATTTTATTTCATCTCGCTACTGAATATCTGCCCTGCTTGAACTATAACTGAAAGTCACATGCCAAATGTTAGTGCCATTTTTAGGAAGTGTTTGGTTCCCACCAACCTGGCAGTGTTGTGGGATTATTGGTCTCAATAACATCCTGTGATGTTTTGAGGTGTGTTGTGTATAAAACCCAGGTCTAATTCTGGTCCCGTTTGCTGTTCAAACTGTTAGACCCCAAACTTTACACATTTCATCTATGATCTAAATCCCCAGATGGAAATAGTCAGGTCA
Source organism: Margarornis squamiger (assembly GCA_035222235.1). Classification (NCBI taxonomy): domain Eukaryota; kingdom Metazoa; phylum Chordata; class Aves; order Passeriformes; family Furnariidae; genus Margarornis; species Margarornis squamiger. Next base: position 148,259,122 of record JAWWTY010000077.1, on the reverse strand, counting down.
GAGACGGGGCTAATTTGACTTCAAATGGAAAGTGACACAAGTTACAGCACAGATGTATTTAAAAAGCTGTTCTCAGTTATCTTTCATCTCTGATCTGCTGCTGGGTTTGTTTGTTTTGACATCAGCATTGGGCTGTGATTACAACTGTGATCCTACAGCAGTTTCAAGAGTGAGTAGAAGGCTTTGGTAATTGTTGTGCAGACCTACTAACATCTTGATCTGCAGAAGAGCTCAGTCCAGCTGGTAAGCGACAAAATGGCAAAGGTTTCAAAGAACATAATAGCATTGTAGTTTCACAACAGAAACATTTGTAGCCACTTAGGATAAAATCTCAGACAACTTTTCATAGAATATCCTGAATTGGAAAGGACTCACGAGGATTGTGGAGTTCAACTCCTGGCACCACACAGGGGAACCCGAAAGTTAAATAACCCATCTAAGACTGTTGCCCAAACACTTCTTGAACACTGACATGCTTGACTTCATGACCTCTTTCCTGTGGAGCTCATTCCAGTGCTTGCCCAAACTCTCAGTGAAGACCTTTTTCTTAATACTCAATCTGACCTTCCCCTGGCACATTTTTTAGCCATTCCCTCGAGTGCTGTCACTGAAGAGGTCAGCACCTTTCTCTCTGCTGCCTCTCATGAGAAAGTTGTAGACAGCAACACCCCTCAAGTGGTTCTTCTTTTCTGATTCTTCTGGAACAATAACTAGTGTTTAGTAGGTTTGTAATAAAATTACATTTTTTTTAATCACTTATAAAAACAAGAGTAAAAACATGAATATCCAGGTGTTTCAAATGAAAAATCAATCAACTAGCAGTGCTTTTCAAGCATTTATTTGCAGACTTTGGCTGGTGGCTTCTGAGAGTCCATTTCTAAAAATGACTACTGGGGGTGACATTAAAAAAACACAGGGCATTTTGAGTTTCAGTTTGTATTTTTGCCATGTGATGATCTATATTTAAGACATCCTTAGAGGCATACAACCTCTACTGAAAAATTTTCAGAGAACTGCGCACCAAAATGGGTGGAAAAACAAAGGCAAAACATAGTAAGAAATATGCCCTGAAGTTATACAGCAATTCCACTGCTCCATACAAGGCCTTTGTGGATTTAAGAAGTCCTATAAATGTACTTTAGCACATTACAAAGAAAGTAAAATGTGAAGACCCAATCCAAACTCCCCTGCTCGTGCTGGAATTTACTAGCTGAGTGGTTTAGTGAAGATTTACAATCTCAATATTATTTAGAATTCATGGGTTTCCCATAGATTTTGTTACTGAGTGTTCCTCAGGTGCTAAGCTTTCCTTTTTAGAATTATGGAAGTCCTCTATTTCTGATTGCTCAAATGCTCAGATTCTGAAAAAGAGATGTGTAAAGGGAAACTTCCTGGGTTTGGAAAACAATAATTATGTAGGGCAAAATTTATTTATTTTCCTAATTTTTTAGATGGAAAGGATGAACAAAGCACATGCTACAGGGGCTTATGAAACTTCCCCTGAAGATTTGACCGAGTTTCTTTGGTCAGTGTCCCACATCATATGGACTGTAACATTGTGGTGGGGATAATGCTGAAGAGGAGACTCAGCAGATGCTTTAATTTCCCCATCCAACACATCATTGCTTGGGAGTGCATGGGATAGAGTGGGAAGGAGGTAACAACACCTCTGGGGTCACACCTTCCAACCATGGCTTGTTGACCAAGACAGGCCTCTTCCATGACATAGGATCATAGAATGGTTTGGGTTGGAAGGGACTTTCAAGACCATCTTGTTACAACCCCCTTCCACTCAACCAGGTTGCTCCAAGCCCGGTCCAACCTGGCCTTGAACACTTCCAGGGATTGAGCAGCCACAACTTCTCCACACAACCTGTCCCAGTGCCTCATCATTTTCCTAGTAAAGAATTTTTCCCTGATATTTAATCTAAATCTACCCTCTTTCAGTTTAAAGAAATACTCTCTTTCCATCTTTATTGTAGACTCCTTTCAGGAAAGCCACAATTAGGTCACCGTCAAACCTTCTCTTCTCCAGAGGGGGAACAATCCCAGCTCTCTCAGCCTTTCCTCAGAGAAGTTCTCCATCCCTCTAATCATCTTAGTGGCCTCCTCTGGACTCACTCTTACAGGTCCATGTCCTTCCTGTGCCCACATCACAGCCAAGGGAATTGCAGAGGTTCGTGAAGGTCAAGCATTTTCAAAAAGACAAGGCAAAGAGATGAGGCTTTTTCTGAGAGTTCACAATGCAAAGAAATACAAATCAATGAGAATACAAGGCACGCATTTTGCCAACAGACATTGGAAACAGGTCAGTCCTACCTCTGCCACCCACTCAAAAGAATGGGAACTATTATTCCTAATTACACAGGAGCTGTAACACAGTTTATCAGTTTACTTAGAAATACGGGGCTTGTTCCTGGGTGCAGAGAATTAATTTTCTTCCAGTAATGCCCAGAAAAGCAGGAGATTGGTTCTGGCTGATTTACAGTGTCAGCATCTTACTGTTATTGTTTCACAAACAACATCCATTTCATCACAAGGCATCTAGAAATTGAATACAAAAGGAGACTTTTCATTATTCATAGAGAGCATCTTCCCCAATCACATATTTGTTTGGTTAATAATAACTATAGTTAAAAAAAAACTGCTCAAGATACCCTCATAGGTTGTCTCGTTTATTTCTCACTAACTTTAAATACCTCAAGAGATGCTAAAGATGAGCAAAACTCTCCCCTGCTGCTCTGAGCTGAAGAATAAATGTACAAATTATTTTCTTTTTTTTTAGATTATCTTTGCTTCAACGTGTAGAAGTTTAAATTTGTGTTTTAAAGGACAGTATTACAAGGGGGAAGAAGTTTCTGGTCTCTGCAGTGTATCAAGTACCCCTGGTCTTGTCGCTGCTCTTTGAATCATGTACAGCCCATCCCTGTGCCAAGGCTGATCTGTGTCCTCCACAGAAGAAATTAAGTAGTTTATGTCTGAATTTTGACAGAAAATTTTCAATAAAATACCGTTTCTAACTGCTGTATGTCCGTCTGGTATTTTGTAAGTTTTCAGTGTCTGGTTGGAAAAGCCTGAAAACTTTCCAGGGGAAAAGTATTTCATTATTCTCCAATTTCTAGCAAGATTGGCTGAGAGCTCGAGATTATTTGTCAAAGTCAAAATTTTCCAGGCAAAAACAAATAGAAAAAAATTATCCTGGATATAAATTCTACTTCTGGGGAAGTAAAATAAGGACTAAAATATGTTTCTAGTGTTCACAACTTAGAGCATCATCTTCAAATACAAACGATGAACAACAGAATCTTCACATAAACAGAAACAAAGGTTAAAAAAGAGCCAGGATGAGAGGAAATGGCCTCAAGTTGTACCAGGAGAGGTTTAGCTTGGAATGTTATGAACAATTTTTTCCCAGAAAGGGTTGTCAAGCCCTGGCACAGACTGCCCAGGGAGGTGTTTGAGTCACCATCCCTGGAGGTGTAGACATGGCACTTGGGGACATGGATCAGTGGTGCACTTGATGGTGTTAGGTTATAGTTGGACATGATGATCTTCAGGGTCTTTTCCAAACTCAGTGATCCTATGATTCTATAAAAGATTCTATAAATAATGATTTCCATGGATATATATAGCACTGTCTATACAGAGTTCCAGGCAAGAGTCTCTAGTCTCTTTGTCCATGCACATTCTGCAGACATTAAGCCTTAACTTTCTGCTTGGGATGCTGAAAAAGTTAATTTGCTAATGCCTATAAAGTGCTTTCGAATCTCCAGCTATAAGAAGAGGAAAATGTAGCAATTACTTTTCAATGAACTAGAAATAACGAGCATTAGGTCTCTATGCTCTTTTTTTTTCTTTCCTCCAGGAATGTTTTCTCTTAAATTATGTATTTAATTCCCTCTCTATATCTACCTAGATTTGTTTTTCTTAACATCCACATCACCATTTTATCTTGGCACTGATATAGAAACACAGAGTTCACTTGTTTCTTTCCCTGACAACTTCTTAAGCATATTGGTATCGATTTCGGAAGCATTGAAGATAAATTAAGGAGTGGAGTCTGCAAGCAGCAAGGTGCCTCCAAGGGGTTCATGCCATGAGATAAACTACCTGCAAGGAGCAGGTCAGAGCAGAGCTGTTTCATGTGCTCCTCTTGCAGGAACTGCTCCATTCCCCCTGGAGTCTTCTGCAAAAGCCACAATTTATCCATCGCAAGCAGAAACAGCACCATGAGCTTTTCCATTTGAGGCCAGGACCCTGATTTCACATGTCCCATCCCTCATAGAGATTCAGGATGATTAGAGACTTGTGAGTTTTGGCCTCTGAACATCATAGATAGGCTTAAAGCAACAGTGAGTGCACAACTTCTGCAAGAGGAATAAATGCAGAACGGGAAACTATTTCCTTAGGTGAATTTTCAGAGTGCTATTGATTCCATGTGTATGCTCAGTTCTTAATTCCTAAGGACTCCTTGACTCTCTTGCTTCATGGCAACTTTCCTAAGGATGGAGGCAGTGCCAGGTTTTGCAGCAATATAGTGAGAAAAAAAGCGAATTAACCTGCACCTCAGAAGGCAACATAAGTGCTTTACATCACCAACATCTTAGAAATGGCTTAAAATCTAATTTTTGTGTGTGCTGTGTATACCTTGGAGCTATAACAAGAAACAAAGGCTGTAATAAGAGTAATTAAGAATTGTAAGTAGCTGATATAACTGCAAGGACTCTGATACATTCAATTTTTTTCTGGTAATAATGGCAGCTACTCACTTGAGAAACTCAGCTACCGAAGACAATTATGTTTGTGTATGACCAGAATCACGATGGGCAGGGATATTATTCTGATTAAAATACTGTTCTCATCCTCAAATATTCTTTGCCTGTACTATAAAGAAAACAAATGACCATTGTACAGGGTGACATTGAAGAGATGTGTATGTGCTAGGCAAAAAAAAATACCTCATATTTTTGCACTCATAGATAGCAAATACAGGTTTACAAGTGCAAAAGGGTTGCTTTAGATATTATAATTATTTAAAAACTTCAGCACAACTTTACTGGGCTCTTCAATTGTTTCTGCCTCCTCTGTGGTAGGAAAAATTCTGCTTCATCTGTCCAAACACAGCATAAGGAAGAAAGGTTGTCAAACAGATACATTATTTGACTGCAGCAAAAGTGTCTGTCTGAATTCTGCCACAATTTGGTCAGTTTTGTGTAGTTTACTTTGTGTCCACTACTTTTAAAGTGTGCCTGAAACCTCAGCGTGATTTGCTTCCACACTGGGAACAAAAATGTTTTCTCAAGACAACCTTCACAGAATCATGGAATGGGTCAGGTTGGAAGGGACCACAGTGGGTTGTCTGGTCCAACCTCCCTGTTCAAGCAGGGTCATCCCAGAGCACACAGCAGAGGATTGTGTTCAGATTATTCTGGAATATCTCCAGTGAGGAGACTCCACACCCTCTCTGGGCAATCTGTCCCAGTGCTGGGTCACTGCACACCAAAGAAGTT
>JAWWTY010000077.1:148234529-148250160 GCA_035222235.1 Margarornis squamiger | reverse complement strand
GAAGGGGGAGTGGGAGGGGGAAGGGGAAGGGGAAGGAGTAGGGGAAGGTCTTTCAAACTTCAAGGAAAGCAAGTTCCCTCTGCTGTTCTATATTTAGAAGCCTCTTATTTTAGGGAGGATTTTTGCCAAGTAAAATGTGTGTTTGTCTAGATGATAAATATCCTTATTCCCAGAAGTGTATGGAATCATGCTTTGCTTCATATTTCCAGCATTACCTCCTGAACCCTGTCATGGCCCACCACCTCTGACTACCACAGAGCACAGACCAGACAGGATTTTCTACCAATCCCCTGCCATGCCAGGCCCTGCTGCAGGGCTGATGCCTCAGCTGTTGTTGCAGCTGATGAACTCTTGCTCCACTCTGAGTGCTATTTTTGTAAGGCCATAGTAATCTCGAAATCACAGCCCTCACTGTGCACTCAGAAATGGAAGTGCATTACCTGCAGTTTCCCAAGCATTTCATTTCCTTGGAAGATTTATTTGTAAACAAACAAGAGCTTTATTGTTGCTTGTTGCAGACATGCAGTAAATTAGTTTTTCCACGCTGAAATGCAGAAGCATAAAATTCTCACTCAAGGAAAGTACTAACTGGCATTATGGCATTGCTTTGTTAATTATGTTGGCACATACACTGCTGCTCTTTAAATTACTCCTGTACACCAGAAACACTTCATACCTAATGATTTCCTGAACTTCTTGTATATTAGTTCACGCTTAATCTAATTTAAATCATTGTCAAAGTGACAAATACAAGGAAGACACAGAGACGGTTTAAAGCAATGTGGCTCCTGAGTCAGTCACAGTCACAGAAATGATCATAGCAAAGATTAATTTTAATATGTTGAGTTTGGCTTTGGTATGTTTGACAGGATTCTGATTCTTTCGTATCAGTCTGACCTGTCATTTTTAAACAGATTAAATTTTCCACATGGTCCACCTCTCCAGCCAGATCTCAGTCATTTCGTTCTTGGTTGTTGACTGACAATGGTGTCTAATAAGATTATGAGCTTGGAAGACTACGATGATAAAGTTTATTTAGGTTGTTTATGACAAGGAAGGTCGTCACTAATCCATGACATAAATTATATGTTCTCTAATCCTTGCCATTCTTTGACTCTGCAACACTTTTAGTGGAAAACTGCTCAATCATATAGGCATCTTTCCAGAATCCTTCCACACTGTTTACAGCAACAGCCCTGTTATTGCACATCAAGCATCATACAAAAACAATTTATGATGCTTTAGCATCTCAATTTGAATGGAGTTTTCCAAAAGTGCAAGAAATGCAAAAATTTCTGCTGTGGTATTTGCCAGAAAACTTACACCTTCTGAAGTCAGAATGGTGCATGAAAATATCTTGACAATACCCAGGAGAGTCTCAGGCTCTCTTGAAATTGGAGTACAGCACTCAAATTCCTGCTTTCCAGAGATATTCAACCAGTGCTTCAGTCCTGAGCCTTACATCTATAAGCACTAAGTGCTTAGTATTTACTACTTAGTCTTTCTAAATACTAAGTGGGCAGAAAAAGTTTCCAGATTTCTCCCTTGAGGAGCAGCCTCTTGCCAAAGCACTTTCCATCCAGCTGGAAGGAGTGTTTCTCAGCTCTGCAAAGAGCAAATCCAGTGGGGGATATTGGAGCTCTCCTGGATAAACATGCAAACATGGGACACAAAAAGGAACATCTGCTGCAAGGAAGATAGAAAAGAGGGGAAGCAAAGCACAGATGTGTGTTTTCAATTCTTCACCTCTCTGCTGTTCGTGTGTGTTACTCAGAGCTACCAGGAGAGCTGTCATGGCACCATCAATATCTCTGCCAAAACAGGAACGTGGCTGTTTTGACTTTTGAAATTTGACAAGAGGAAGAAATAATTACATTAAAGCTGGAGGCAAAGTGCATGGTAATTATCACAGTGACCATCTCCATTTCCATGAGCAGCTGGTTGTTTCAGGGAGGGTGCCAGGAATCCCTCACCCCAGAGGAGTGCTGGATCCACTTGGTTCCTCAGGTTTGCACTTACCTTTTGTTTCCACCAAGCCAAGTCCATCATTATTAAACACTGACAGTTCTGCTGGGCACCTTACACCAGGACAGACAATGGGGTCTAGGACTCCTTCATAGAGGGTGGAAGGAGGAGTTTTAAACCATGCCTTGCAACTTCTTTATCCCACTTACAATCAGATGTAGAAAGCAGTTTTTGGTTCCTGGTCTTTGCAGAGATGGGGAAAATTCTCTCAGTATGTGTTATCACTTGTGAAATGGGGCTTCTTCCTCCATAGAGTGTAAGCATATAATTACTTTTAATGCATTAATTTTATGCCCACAGTTCCTACTCTGTGTTATCACTTTTCTTTTTTTCCTAGCATCATTATGTTTTCCTCTCACAACTTTCTAGGAGCTTTAAAGTATTTTTAAATTGCTGTCTATTTTATTTTAACTGTGATCTCCCATCCCTTTTATAGTTCCCTGCTATATTTCCCTTTGGCTTTGCTTTAGCTGCTAATTTCATTTTCCCTGGGTTCATTATATTTTTGCTGGCACTTTGAGTATTGTTTTCCCACTTGTAGCTCTTTTGTTCCTCCTAGCTCTGAATTGTTATTTACACTTTGAAATGGAGGTTTGGATGCCTCCATCTAGCTGGTGGCTCCATCTCATAGACACTGTGTTATCATGCAGTGCAAAATAGCCCATCTCAGTGGTGATATTTTTTCTGACTGTGAATCCCTCTGGGAAAATGCTGAGTGCACACAAAGAGCTGAGTTCCCCTCAAAGCTGATAAGAGTTTGCTGTTGCAAAACCTTTTTGCTTCAGCTGCAGCAGTGACAGTGATCATTTCCAGCATCAGGATTTTCTCTGGGATTATGACTGCACAGGTCCTCAACCCATTCCTCACCTGTCAAAAGTGCTTGACACTTGGGTTTCCACATTGCTTAGACCTTAACCAAACACTTAGGATCTCACCCTCCAGGAATTTTGGGGCAGCAGTCAAGAACAGAGATGTGCCACTTGAGGTGGTGCTAAAACCAACCAAGGTGGAAAGTTTAAGCAGGATTTTCTCCTTTTCTCTCCAGGTTTATGTGAAAAATAATCAGGCAAGTAACTTTTGCTGTGTTCTAAGAGCTTTTCAGCTCCTTTGTGTTGTCGTTTTTGTTTTGTTTTTTTTCCCTAATGACCAGTGAATGAAATTGCTGTTTATCTTTTTCCAGAGGAATTTAGGGAAATCATTGTTTCAATGGGTAATGGAACTCCTGCTCTCTACCTCCCATTCTTGGGGAAGGAGAACTAAAGCTTGGACAGTGAAAATACTTATGAATTGTCCTTTTTCTTTACTCCTTTACTCACTATGGCTATCCTTGTAGTACAGACAAAGACTAAATATGATTAAAATAGTAATTTCATGGAATTTAGACCTATGTTTAACAACAAACACAGGGTTTCTCTTTGTCTCTTCCCCCACCCTCTCACTTCTCTTTTCCTCCTTGAAAATTTGTGGTTTATCAGTGTAAAGTTCAGGAGCACCTTTGAAAAGATTGCAATGGAGAACCATCAGCAGCTTGATGTGCAGATAGGAGTGGGGAGGGAGGAGAAGAACAGAGGAGGGAGATACAGATTATTAATGCCAGAAGTTCTTGTGCCATAAAAATTTTTCATCATTGAAAATCAGTACACAAAGCTTGTGGTTTTGGTCCTGGACATGGAGCATAATTCTTCCAGAAGCACAGACACAATCACAGACTTGTTTTTGGGGAAAAGCCAAATCCAGGAGTGCAAACTAATGTGAATTCAGACTGAGAAAGAAAATTCTCTGGAACCAATCCCTGTAACCTGTTTCCTACAGCACTTCAGCAAGTCTCCTTTGTTGCTACAACCTCATTCTCTTTGCATTGAACTCTACCTGCTTTTGTCTATATTTGTCTAGTCAGTTAAAGGGTTTTTATCTGTAGTCAAAATTGTCTTGGCAGCAGTAAGATGTTTTGTATTTAAGACTATTTAGTTCCTCTAAATTCAGGATACATTCAGAGGTTTTACTTGAGGAAATGAAGACAGGGATCACAGCTAAGCTTGTGACTTTATAATGTGCACATGAAAAAAAAAAAAAAAAAAGAGAAAAATAGAAAAAAACCCTCAGAAAGTGGAAGAAAAGTGTGATAAAAGGATCTTCATCAAAGGGGTAGTGCAGACTGCCAGAAACTCACTTCAATCTTCACTACAGAATACGGCTCATATTTTACATGAGGGGGTAAACCTGGAAATTCATTCTTCAAATTTTATGTGAAGTGACAGGTAGAGAGGCACAAACTGAAATACAGAAATTTTCATTTAAAGATAAGAAAAAAGTATTGTGAGTGTTATTGAACATTAGACGTGGATTATCCATCTTGGCATTGTTCAGTGTTGATAAGATTCACTCCTTGACCTCAAAGGAGAGGCCCCTCCTGCAGTCTGGACAAGTCTGTCATGCCAGGAACTTCTTTGAAGTTCAACAGGGCCAAGTGCAAGTTCCTGCAGCTCCAAACACGACCCCAAACACAAGTACAGGCTGGATGGAGAACGGATTGGGAGCAGCCCAGGGAAGAAAGACTTGAGGGTCTTGGTAGACAAGATGTTCAACACACCTGTCCAGGTGCACTGGCAGCCCAGAAAGCCAAATGTGCCCTGGACTGGATCCACAGCAGTGTGGGCAGCAGGTGAGGGGGATTCTGCTGCTCTACTCCATTCTGGTGAGAGCCCAGCTGGAGCACTACATCCAGCTCTGAGTTCCTCAGCACCAGAAAGATGTGGACTTTGTTGGAATGAGCCAGAGGAGGCCATGAAGTTGGTCAGAGGGCTGGAGCACCTCTGCTATGGAGACAAGCTTAGAGAGCTGGGGCTGTTCAGCCTGGAAAAGAGAAGGCTTCAAGGGACACTTTGGGACCTCTTGTATTTGGGAGATACGAGAGAGCTGGAGAGAGACACACAGTGATAGGATAAGGGATAAGGGTTTTACACTGAAAGAGGGCAGGTTTAAATTAGACATTAGGAAGAAATTCTTCCCTGTGAGGGTGGGCAGGCCCTGGCACAGGTTTCCCAGAGAAGCTGTGGCTGCCCCATCCCTGGAAGTGTCCAAGACCAGGTTGGATGGAGCTTTGAGCAACCTGGGCTAGTGGAAGGTGTCCCTTGGAACGTGATGATCTTTAGGGCTCCTTCCAGTCAAAACCATTCCATAATTCTGTGTGCTCTTGTCCAAGGTCTGTTGGAAATGACAGAGGTTTGTGCTGACAGACTGGAACTTCACCTGGCTCTCCCCACTCCCTGCCTTTTTTGCAGTCAAGTGCTTTGTCATAGACCTGGCAACAAATCAGTGACAGGGAATGGATAGAATTAGAATGCCACGGTTAATGGTCCACAAAAGTCCTTAACTCAGTATGAGGGAGATTAGCTGGAGAATACTATCCCTGGTGACAAGTGAACTCTTTATTGAAACCACAGGTAGATTAAAAAAAAATTAATTGTTTGGGTTTTTCTAATATATTTCTTTTCATTTAATTTATTAATTTATGAAGTGACATCCTGAAGGATGGCTGAGGATGAAATTTAGTTATCAGTGATAAAAATCTAAAATGGCTTTTATTATAGTAAGTTATCCATGTGCAATGAAGGATGAAGACTTCTCCTATCACAAGCAATCTCCCACCCAGACACAGAAAATCCCCAGCCATGTTCATTTTACACTATTTTCTTGAGCTTACAAGGTATATCATTAAAACTCCATTTCATACAAAGCTGATGTTAAAATCACCTTTATTTCTGCTTCTCGTTTTCAGCATGTGTCGAGATCTGGTGTGGTTACTGTGAAAACAAAGTAGTATTTGCATTGTTATTCATAGCTCAGGTTATCTTCTGCCTTCTGTATCCTTTTGGAATTCATAAATATGAATCTGTGTCACAACTCTACTGGAGTTCTGGCTTGTTTTATTCCACATGTTACAATGGGAACACATTTCTATTTCTAAATACTCTCAGCTATGCACCACCATACCATATAGTAGGGAAAAACAAACATAATTTGATGCTAAGCTGCTGACTTAACAAAGCTCTAGGGATTCCCTAATGCATACCTAGTTGTTTGTAAATCTCCTGCCAATATTATTTTTTTTTTAATGTAGAAAAAACACTTGCTTAATATTCTTTGACCATGTTGAAAACCAGTGTTGAAAGCAGCACACGCTCAGGCTCTGAGGGCTGCTTGTGAAACTGTGTGTTTGTGTGGCCACACACAGCATTCAGGAGCTTCATCAGCACCCACACTTGCCATTTTCTGTCCTGAGTGAAGTCAGATAGAGAGAGGCAGAGCTGGGTGTCTCAGAAAGTGCAGAAACTCACGGGGGAGAAAAATAAAAGAGGAGAAAATAGATTGTGTTTCAGCTAAAAGGGTAGAGAGATATGTTTCTAATTATTTGTTACAACATTCTAGGCTACAAATCTACAGGTATTGCAGTGAATGGGTCTTTTCTAGACTTAGAATAGAATCATAGAATCATTAGGCTTGGAAAAGACCTCCAAAGCTTATCAAGTCCAACCTTTGAACACCATCATGTAAACTAATCCATGTCATTCCACATCCAGTCCTTTCCTGAACATCTCCAGGGGTGGTGACTCCACCACTTTCCTGGGCAGTCAGTTTGAATGCCTGAACACCCTTTCAGTGAAGAAATTCTTTCTGATGTCCAACCTGAACCTCCCCTGGCACAACTCGAGGCCACTTCCTCTCATCCTTGTAACCTGGGAGAAGAGGCTGACTCTTACCTGTCTACACCCTCCTTTCAGGGAGTTGTAGAGGTTGATGAGGCTCCCCCTGAGCCTCCTTTTCTCCAGGCTGAGCCCCCCCAGCTCCCTCAGCTGTTCCTCACCAGGCTTGTGCTCCAGACTCTACCCCAGCTCCACTGCCCTTCTCTGGACACACTCCCGCCCCTCAATGTCTTTCCATGACTATTCCATAATCTCCTGGACACGAAAGCAGAAATACATGAGAAAATGGACCATTACTGCCAAAATACAACATATTTATGGCACAATTACTGTTATCACGAGTACAACAGCTTTTCTCTTTGTATTCAGACGGGCTGTGGGGTGAACACATTAGTATGATGTGTTCTTGCATATCCAGACTAAGGAAAGGGATGGCTTTGATAAATTGGAAAGAAAGAATATTCCCTACAAGCACTTTTCACTCTTTGTTCTGATTTTTTCCTGTTTTCTGGTCTCAGTCTTCTCCTAACTTTCTGGTCCCCCATACAAGTGAAAAGGTGGAATGGAAATATATTGCTTTTCACAGCCACTCATTCTTAGTTAGGAATATTTAAAAATCTCTAAGTGAGTTAGGAAGACATTTACCTGGCAAACTAGAGTTTTCTAAAGTTCCCTGCATCAAAAATCCACCCTGGTCCTCAACACCTCCAGTGATGGGACACCTAGGACTTCCCTGTGGAACCTGTTCCAGTGCCTCACCACCCTCACAGTAAGGAATCTCTTCCTAATTAATCTAAACCTACTCTCAATTTAAAGCTAATGTCTCAAATCAAAGATCCACAGAGCCACAGAATTGGTCAGGTTGGAAGTGACCACAGTGGGTCATCTGGTCCAACCTCCATGCTCCAGCAGGGTCACCCTGGAACATCTTGCACAGGGTGGTGTCCAGATGGTTCTGGAACATCACACAGAAGAAAATATGTTTGCCAGAACCGCTCATTAAAAAATCGCCAGACAATCAGCATGGCAGGTTGCCCTTTGTTCTCTGATTTCCTCTCATAAAACAATCAAGTGGTTTTTTTGTGATTTCTGTTTCTTCACCAGAGGACCAAACAATAAAGGTAACTTAGGACACTGCTTTTTGCCTTTAAACTCGGGTTAGAAAAGTCTGGAGCATGCAGGCAGGAATCCCCCTGTTCCTAGACCACAGCTTAATTATCTGGATTTAAAATACATTCAGCTGTTCCTTTTGATTTACTGGTGCTGCCTGATAATTAGCTCTCTTTTTTTTCCTTTTTTTTCCCCTCACTGACTTTGTTTGATAAGGCTTTTATAGAGTCTTGGCGTGTGTAATTTAGTAAGCCCCATTTGTAATGCAGCACATCCCTCTCCCCCTCTCTGCTCTGTCCCAGGCTTGGAGCAGAACAGAACTCTAATTGGCACCGGTTCCAAACCATTGCACTTGGGAAGAGCTGTGCTGCCATTTGATAAATAAAGATGCAAGAGATGAGAAAATTATAACTAATTCGCACTTTGAGCCTTAAAGGAGTTAGGAAAGAAAGAAAATGGGGAAAGAGAAGGAAGTAAAAGAGAAACTGGTACATTTGGAAGGCAAATAAATTGCATTGCACATGAAGCATCTGGAGTTTTTAAGAGAGATGGGCTGTGAGCAACTGATGATTGCAAGGTGGTTTTTATCAATCAAAAATTGCCATGGTTAACAATTAAATAAATTTAAAAAGTAATTAATCTTTGCAGGACTTTGCACTGCCCCACTTTATCAAGGATAATTTCTATGACAAATCAAAACTTGTCCCACATGGGCTGAATGAAATCTCAATCCCTGCCCCAGAAAGTTTGTATTATTGTTAGCACAGCATTTTTTTTATTTAACTTAGATGTAGGATGTATCAGAGAGTCCATAAATCAGGTGGCTGGATCCTGGGGCCAGCACCCAGACATTACAAGGACAGCACAAGAATTGGGTCATACTCCTCTTGAACACTATATCAGCCTTTGATGCCTTGCTATGAAGGACCTTCCAAACTTAGAAATATCATCATTGTCTCTAATACCCTCAGTATTTTTCTGCAACACAATGGAATCGTGAGTTTTAAGTGCTTTTTAATAGTATCTCACTGTATAATCAGAAGCATAACTGATGAAAATAGTGATGTTAAAACTGACTCAAATGTTTATCTCTCTTTTTTTTTTTAATGATCTGATAGAAAAACACATATTTTATCTTCTGTTTTATAGCTTAGGGATTAGGCTGATAGTTCAGGCTGAAAGATAATCATCCATATTCACTGGAAAACATTGTATAATTGTGTTTGGAAGCAATTTCTTCCTTCCTCAGCCCTAATTGATTGTAAATCAACTTTCATGAAGTACTAAATCCTCTGAACAACCTGAAGTACTAAATCACTTGAACAACAAAGCTTTTGAATTTAAGGAGTCTGTCTCTTTCCTGTGGGAACTGGGAAAATCTGCATTTCTGGGATTGAATACCAGTCCTGGCTGCCTCTTAACTCTCCTGGGTCAGGATGTGGTTTGAACTGGGAAACCACTCTCAGGGTGAAGGGGCAGAGGAGACCTGGCAGCAATTTAAAGACACTTTTCTTAGAGCACAAGAGCTCTTGATTCTGACATGCAAGAAATTGGGCACAGAAGAAAGGAGATCAGCACATCTGAATAAGGACCTCCTGGTCATACTGAAACACAGGGAAAAAAATGTATAGATGGGCACATGCACCTTGGGAATATTCTAGAGAGAATTCCTGGGAGTGTAAGGATGGAATTAAGAAAGATAGGACACAGCTGGAGTTAAATTTGACATGCACATGGAAAATAGTAAGGGCTTCTACAGGTACCTTAGCCAGAAAACAAAAATTAAAGAAAATATGCCCTCAGCAAAAATGAGGAAAGGAATCTGGTGACAATTGACATGAAGGTGACAAAGGTACTAAACAATATTTTAACCTCTGTTTTTCCTGGAAATTGTTCTTCTCACTTCTCTTCGGTCTCTGAATCTCAAGGCAGGGACTGGAAAAATGGAGTTCCACACATCAGAACAGATGGCTTTGGAAGCATCTGAGGAACCTGAGCATACACATGCCCATGATGAGATGCAACTCAGGCTCCTGAGAGTACAGAGGGAGGAGTGGAACACCTCTCCTATGAAGAACAACTGTGAAATATTGGGTTAGTTCAGCCTGGAGAAGAGAAGGCTCCAGGGAGAACTCACTTCTTCCCAAGACTATTACAACAGGGTTTATGAGAAAGGCAGGGAGAAGTCACCAGAGCCTTTAATGACAAGACAAGGGATAATAGGTTTGGAATGAAAGATTTTGTTTAGATTGAGGTCAAGCATAAGGAAGATTTTTCTTATGATGGGGGTGGTGAGACAACGGAACAGATTGTCCAGAGAAATTTCAGATGTGACATCTTTGGGACTGTTCAAGACGAGTTTGAAAGGGGCTTTGAGTAACCTGATCTAGTGGAAAATGTCCTGGCACGTGGTAAGGAGGTAGGATTAGGTGATCTATAGAGGCCCCTTCCAGCCCACAGCATTCTGTGACTTTGTGAGTCTGTAAAGCATTTGTTTGTGGCATGTTGTCTCTGTTTAATTCATTCAGGAAGAACTGTCATCCTGCTGTCTGGATATAGTTTGTGGATTAATAAATATTTCTACATACAATATTGTGCCAATTCCTGAGTCCTTTTTTGGTTTTGTTTGTTTGTTTGTTTGTTTGTTTTAAATTAATTCACAGGCTGCCCCAACAGGTTAATAAAGAGTTACCAACCCATGTATCCAGGGAGGAGGTTGGCAGGTAGTGAGGGAAGAAGGGAGGATTCTAGTTCAGTGGAGCCACCAGCTACACTGAGACCTGCACATGTTTACTAGTCAGTAAATATTACTGCTTCTCCATTCTGCTATGTTTTATTAGATCTTCTCTTTCCTGAATTAAATCAAGCCCTCAGCTTCCTGAGGCAGAACAAAAATAGTAGGTAGAATCAGAGTTTCCTTTGGAAAAATGGAAACCCAATTCTGAGAAATGGGCAAAATTTACCAGACAGAAATTGTGAGACCAAAACCAAGTTTGGAATTATACCTGAGAATTTATTCTATTATGTTTCCATGAGCTAAGTCATGATATTTGAATGTGAGTTGACTGATATTGGCATTGGTTACTCCACGGTACCTTAAGTGGAAAAAGGTTTGTAGTCAGTTTATATGTGGAGCACACATGAAAGTTTTTGGAATTCCAGATGAGGAATTTCTGGGAGGTCTGGTCTCTGCTCATTCTTAATTTGTTTTCTGAAGAAATCTTTAGACTGGGAGAAAAGACTTGCAGGAGGCAACCCCCTCATTCAGAGCAGAAACCTCGAGATTATCTAATGAAGCTAAATGTGAAATGAGCAATTTCAGAGTCCTGCAGCCATCAGCTCCTGACCTGGAGTACTGCTGGATGGAAAACATCTGGAGAATTTGGAAGGACAGCACAGATTTAGAAAGGTAACAGCTTGCAAAGGCTGGAGGTGAAGGAGAGAGCAAGGCTGAGAGGAGGGAAGGTGCAGAGTCTGGATGGGGTAAAGAGGTGGAGGAGAGAGATAGAAAAATGTGCTTGTGAAATGTGGGCTCATGGAGAGATCATGTAGGAAAAGAGGAACACTCTTCTTGGGTGATGAGGGCAAGACATGAAATATCAAGCACAAACTGAAGCAAGTAATGTTCTTCCAGGGCATTTATGAATAAAGGCAGCACAAATAACAATTAGGCAAACCCTAATGAATCCAAAAGTGAGCTGCTGGGCCAGTGTGTGAAGACAAACCTAAACTGCTTTCTCAAAGGTTTCCCTGAACAAATCCCTGCAATGACAGGACAAGAGGCAATGGCTTTAAGCTGAAAGAGGGTGGATTTAGAGTTGATATTAGGAAGAAATTCTTCCCTGTGAGGGTGGGGAGGCCCTGGCACAGGCTGTCCAGAGAAGTTGTGGCTGCCCCATCCCTGGAAGTGTCCAAGGACAGGTTGGACGGGGCTTGGAGCAACCTGGGCTAGTGGAAGGTGTCCCTGTCCATGGCAGGGGGTTGGAACAAAATGATCTTTAAGGTCCCCCCAACCCAAACCATTCTATGATTCTATGATAAAAATAGTTGGGGTGAATTAGAGCAGCCAGAGACAGCAATGTCAACCCACTGTGCATTTTGCAGTAACAATTTCAACCAATGCTGTTCCAAGTCTGGAAAATTCCAAGGATCTGTTTTTAGGAAATGGCAAGAAGGATTATCCACTTTGACAGTTATCCCTGTAATGGTAACCCTGGCTCCTGACTGGGATCCCAACCATCACAGAGGCTTTGTCTCACAAGCTTTTAGTCTCATTTGACAATGGATTGGGAATTGAAGGGAACCAACTCTGCCCAGCGTCACACAACTCAGCAGTGCCAGCAGTAAAATAAAGCAGGTTTCTTGAGCCTCGTGCTCTGTTATCTGAAGACATTAAAAAAAAATCAGAATCTGTTAGGGCAAAGCAACCAGTTAGAGTGGAGATTGGAAATTATTATGATAACAAATTGCTTAATTAAAAGACATAAGGAGCTAGAAAAAGAGACACATGAATAGGTGTTTGGGAGGAAATGTGTTAGAAAGAGGAATCTCCCGGCTACGGCTTAACTTGCCACAATTATACAATAATCACAGTAAATATGGAGATCAGCAGATTATTTTCTCAACATTGAATGACTTATGTGGCATGTCAGCAAAACACCCAGGAGAATAAAACACACCAGCAACTGCTCTCTAATTACTCCTTTCAGATGGAGTAATGATCTTTAATGTGCAGTGGATCTCATTAATTAACTCTCAGATTTTAATTAACTCTTTGCCTAATTTACCTGCCATAATATATTACCGAAAATGTCAGCTTAACAGGTTTTCTGCTCGTTTGGGGATGTGAAAGAGGGAACTCTTTGCTCAGAAGTGTTTTCTGTTTCCTCTTTTCTGGAGACCTTTCTGGCAATGAGTAACTTTCCTAACACATTTTTGTGGAGGAAGAACCTATTGAAACATCCAGTGTGTTCTGTTGCCCAAATCTAATGAACTCAAGGGGAGATGGATGATGACAGTCTTCAAATGTGCCTCATACTTTTTTAGGGTATTTTTTAGGCACGCTAAAAATTTGTTAACCAAAGCTAAATTACTGTTTTCAATAGGAAACCTCAAAGCTGTGGGAGTCAGAAATGTTTTGTGCTATATTACCCAGTGAAAGAAACGTACTCTAAGTTTTATTTATGGTTAACAACTGCCTCCTTAAACACTGGATGTTGTTCCTGCCCCATAAAAAGAAATATCTCAATCCTCCCTACACATTTTAAAATTTATTTTTAGTCCAGGCAAAGTAACTAAAAGTAAATACAAGCTCCCAGTGTAGTCTGTGGCAGGAATCCCATGGAATGATGCAAGCTCACAGTAAAAGGTCCTTACTTGGGCTTGCTTGGTCAGTGCTACCACTATCAAGGAGCCAAAAGCAAACCTCATGATATAAACTAATGTATTTGCTGTTTCATTACCCTCAATAAGAGTCTCTCTCATTCTAAAATAGATTTATCCTCTCCATTCCTTCACAGAAAACAGTGGTATAGTCAATATCTTCTTACAATAGAGGAATAGATAGCACAGGGTCTTTTGTTAGGAAGTCAAAGTGACAGCCTCATCAGATTTCTTCCTCCCTCACAGCCCTCCTCAAAGAATGGAGACCAAATTATTTTGTCCCTTAATGGTTTGTTAGTGAACAACTGATTTTAAGTCCTGTCTTCACCTCTAAGTTCCTGTGAAATTCTTGTTTCTCCCATTCCCTCCTCAGTCTTCACCTCCCACGTCTAACCTCACTTTTTGCCTCAGCAAAACACAGCAAATCATGGAATATCCTGAATTGGAAGGGACACACAAGGACCATTGAAGTCCAGCTCCTGGCCCCTTACCTTTCCAAACAGGAGCTTCTCTGGGGCAAAAACATTTCTCTCTCTGCTTGTACAAGACCATCGAGCTTCTATTTCATGTAGGCACTTAAGTAGTAGAGGAAAATAAATGTCTTCCTTACACTGGCATTTTGGCTTTTAATTTTGTAGATGATCTATTGCTTTTTCTCTCCCCTCCCCTCCAAGTATTTCCCAGCATTTCTAAGGCACGCTGATGGATATTTTTAGGCAAACCTCAGTGGAAAGATGTTCTGCTTATAGTCAGGCTCTTATGAAGATGAATATGCTGTAAACAATGACTATGCTTGGTAGTGATCGTGCCCTGATCTAACATTTATTGATGTAGGAAATTAAGAGACTTGTGCTAAGCTGAACTAATTGCTAAAACTACTGCTGCAGACAACTGGGACCCGTTAATTACCTAAAAAGTGCCAACCAAAAAAAAGTGTTCTAATTTGTTTCAGGGATATTAGATTTTGTGAGACTCCCCCTACTTCATAACCCAAATGTGCACCCACAATATTTTTCCTTGATGGTTCCTAAGTAAGAAGGCAGGTTTTTCACCAAAATTTCTGGAGTGTAGAATGTGGAAGGAGTTTTGTAAGGATAAAAAGGTGGGACCACTTATTCTGGGTTTGGCTGAAATGTAAAAGTCAAAGGCATACAACCTGCTCTTTGTATGAAACACCTGGAACCACCAGTTTTCTGGAATTTTCAGCTGTTCCAATCTTTCTGTTTTCAGACAAGTGATTTCATCTCAGACAAAAGCATTGGTGAGATTAGAAGTGCTGTTGACTTCAAATTAGGCTCTTTCTGAGTCTTCTGAAAATGCTCCCTTCTATGTGATTTTGCAGTACCAAAAGCGAAAAATGTAATTAGTAATAATAGTAATTTAATTTTCCTCTTCTGTTATAAATTTGATGTAGATGCAAGATTTCATAGGGAAGTAACAGGGATAAAAAAATCCGAAATGTTCAGGTAGCCTTCAGAACAAGATGCAGAGAAACCTGCTGTGGCTGATTCCTTTGGAGTCAAGTGTGCCTGAAGGGGATTGACATGGCAGATATGGTGAGTGAAGAGTGAATTCAGTTCTGACACAGAAAATAAATATATAAAATCAGTATGTTCATCTTGCCCTCAGGTCTGCAAAAATGACACATGGTGTTGGAAAGGACCTATATATGATAAGTAAAGTATTCCTTTCTAAGTTGCAGAATCCCTTGTGTGTAACAACTAAAACAAATGCTCCTTCCTTGGTAACTAAGGCATTCATAGGCACAAAAATATTTGACCTTGGGTTGTCCAAATAGAAATTTCTCCACTTAAAGGAAAACAATTCCTATCCTTGCTGTGCCTTGCCTTGGTCCAAGAATGTAATAGGAGACCTCTGGATGCTCATTATCCATCTCAGTGCTCAAGCCTGTGCTGTGGGAGACCCTCACACTGGGGTTCCCTGCTGGGAGAGACACGAACCACGAGAAACATGAACTTTATTTTTTAAAAAAAACTCCTTTCAGAGGTGTTTACAGATTGGATGAACCCATGAATTTCCCATTTTCTGAAACTAATCTCAATTAGATTAAAATATTTTAGGGCTTAAAATAGCATGATTTTGGAAACATATCCTTATCCATGCTGCAGGAACATAGAATTCTTTTCCTACATTTCTTCTGCATCCGATTTCTTTCCTTCTGGATGTCACCTGTGCTTATTGCTCACTGCATATCCTTGCTGAGCAATGACCACAGGTGGCTACAGTTTTGAAAAGCCTTAATTAGACATTCAGGAAGCCATGTTCCATTTTAATGAATTAGATGAATGGCTCTGGGTTTGTGTTTCTACTGGGTTTTTTTATTGGTTCAGAGTTCCCAGTATTGTAATCATAGATGGTAAGAGGCTGAACAAAGCCCTGATTCAAAGGAG
>JAWWTY010000077.1:148214892-148234429 GCA_035222235.1 Margarornis squamiger | reverse complement strand
TTTTTTTATTGGTTCAGAGTTCCCAGTATTGTAATCATAGATGGTAAGAGGCTGAACAAAGCCCTGATTCAAAGGAGAGACATTGCCATTTAATTCTTTTACATAATCATAATGGATTAAAAACATTTTTAAAAAAAAGAAAGAAAGAAGTGTTGTTAAACATTGAACAGAGAACTCAGAATCTCTGGCAATATGAAATTTCAACTTAATCACAACTGTCAATGCACTTTTAGTCTTAATATGCACAGAGAGCTCATTACATTTCTATCTCTGCTGTCCCTCCCTTCCATAATTTGGGGTATCCTGCACTGGATCAAAAATCAGATGGATCAGCTCCATGAGCAGCATGAAGTGAAACTACCTGATAAGTCATGAGTTAGTGACCAAGTTGATGTGTCAGCCTTGATTGAGAATCCTATCCTCAGAGCAAGAGGTGCATTTCCTCTGTTCACAACAAAGTAGGATTTCCAAACAGCAAAGTGCCCTTCTCTTTCATTCGTGCCCAGCTTCTTGTTTTACAGCACCACAGACCTAGAATTCCCCTGCTGATCTCCATCCAGCAGCTGAGTGATTCCCACTGATTTGCTGCTGTCACTGATGCAATGCCCAGGGAAAAGGCAGTTGCTGATCTGGCACTACCACGACATGGCCACATATATTTTCTGATTCAACCTGATATCCCCAGTTTACAAAGGGAAGATGGGCCTGCAGTTTGCTCCAAATATAATTGTCCAAGTTTGATGCTGATTTGCTGGGTTTTAATTAAAGAAAAAAAGCAATATAAAAGTTCTTTCAGATCATTGGGAACACTGACTGTTAATGTGTCTCACTGACACTCGTTAGATGTTCAACTTCATCTTTCAAATGAAGGAAGTTTCTTTGATGTGGCCTAAAATAGCTAATCATGGATTTCTGGCTTCAAAAGGGACCTTATAGAATTCCCAATCATTCCCCATAGTTTTTTAACACACTGTTTTCTCTCAAAAGCTCGTAACAAGGCTGGAATAACTCCTCTGATGACAATTCCACAACCTTCATTGACAATTACTTCTAATCCCAGAATGATTGTTTGGTTATGATATTTCTTTTAATGTTACTTTCAAGTCCTCATTAGTGGAGTCTCCCTAGTTTTGCACAGCATGTTTTCTTCTGTTTATGGGCTCTACTTGGCTATAAGAGATTCTTGAGCCCTTCCATACCAACTCTTTAAGCAATGGCTACATCCTTTCCTCTGAACAGAGACTGCTCAATCCATTTTTAATTACCAAAAGTCTGTATCCAAAATTTTCATCCTTATTTCATATGTCTCCTCTCAGTTGTCTTCTAAAGAACCATCATATTGGGATTTCTACTGTATTTGGAGTCTAACTCGTTACTGTTGTATAGATTATTATATTTTCTTATAAGTGCTCCCTTTTGAGTAGTCATGTAATTTTTTGGGGATGTTTGAGGAAGACAAAGGAAGATTTTTTTTATTTTTTTTTTTAGCTTTTCAGTTATTAGGTTTTTCATGTGCTTAAAGACTTATTTAATCACACCTAAAGAACTCAGGGTGTTTATCTTAAAAAAGGACAATCAAGAGGTGACTCTATTATGGTTTAAATATCTCCACAGGGAGAAATACCAGGTAGTAAAGAGATCTTTAATTTAGTAGAGAAAGACATAACAAGAAACAGAGCCCAGAAGCAAAAAATGTATAAATCCAAATTAGAAACAAGACATGAATTTTAAAATATATGAAAAAAATTAACCTAGACTAAAACTCCCAATGATCTCCATGAATGCTCCATCATTCTGGGCTTTTCAGGCCATACACAGGTGGGGTTTTTTTGGAAGGTGTGTTTCACAAATATACATTTTGGATTCATCACTGGAGAAACAGGAAAAAATTCTTGGAATTTATTCTTCAGAAAACCGTAGAAGATGTTTTAGCAATCCCTTCAAGCCTCATAAGTTGTGAAATATTTGATTGACAAGACAATCCTGTTGCTATGGATATTAGGAGGAAAACTGACAACAGCAGGATGGGAAGTTAGTTGTGAGACAGATAGCTTGATGTACAAGGGGTCATAGCAAATTTAATTTCTCTGTGACACATACACACACAACCTGTCTTTGCTAACAGGAATATATAGAAACAACCACACTGAGGACGAAAAAAACTCTTACAGAAGCATATGGGCCACCCTGCTCCCAGATCTCACTCTGGATATGAGTGGGTGGCATTAAAAATAGAGTAGGACAGATATTAATTCATATACAGAACAGCCCAGGTTAGAAGGGACCTCGAAAGACCATCTGGGCCAAGTTTTCATGGGAAAGGGGGCCTAGATGGGATCATCTACATCCTGAAAACCCCCAGTAATGGGGACTGCACCACAGCCCTGGGGAGGTTGTTTTCTTGATTGTTCTCACTATAAAAGTTTTCTCCCTTCTCTCAAGACTAACCCTCTCCCAGTGCAGCTTGTACCCACTGCTCCTTGTCTTCTCCTCATGAAGTGATAACCTCTGTTCTCTTTGAGCCACCCTTTAAGCACTGGGATATTGTAATGAGGTTTCCTTGAGCTTCCTCTTCTCCACAGGGACGAGACCTAACTCTAGTATTCCCTCACAGAACGCATTCTCCAGCCCTTTGATCACCTTCCCTGCCTGTTGCACTTTTCTTGTTTCCTTCCATGCCAAAGCTCTGTGTTGGATTGCATTTTCTACAGAAGAATGATTTTAATTTCACTGTAGGAGTCTCGCTCTATTGCTCTCAGCCCCACATGTTAATTTCTCAAGATCATTTTGAATGTTAATCCTATCCTTTTAAATCTTTTAATTACCTCTTTCTTTCTAATGCTTGAAGTGCTTTTCCTATAGCATCTTCTGCATTCCTAGTGAAAATACTGAATATATAAAATCCAACAACACTTGCTACTTAATTTTTCCACTAAATTCCTCAACATCATTGTGGGCAGCTGCACACCCATTTTGTAGTAGCTACAAGGGAAGATCATGTTCCCTGTTTGAAAATCAGTTTTAGGATTCTGGCAATAAATGCTGTGTTCCTGACTCGCTACCTGGTCAGTTAAAGATATTTTTCTAAAAATGACAGGGAGAAAGGGAAAATCAAAGTTTTGTGCTGAAGATGTTTAAGAGTGACGTGCATTGAGATCTCAATAGCAGCAAGTGCTTGAATGAAGTTGCAGTTTTGTCTGCTGATCCTGTAAATATTCCCCTTTCACTCAAGGTTAAAGAAGAACTTGGATAAATCAAGAGTCTACCCAGATTTCGGATGAAGTGCTTTACCATATCAAAAGAGGTTACTTGTCTTTCCTCATGAACACATGCAAAGGCAGTTACTGGAGGAGAAAGGAGCCAATAAAGGTCTCAGTTTAGTTTGTCTTGTTTTCCTTTTTTTTTTTCCTTTGACAAATGTCCCATGGAAGAAAATTCAAATTAACCCAATTGAAGTTGCTTTCTAAAAAGGTCACATGCAATTTTATGTATTCTGTTTCCCCTTGCTCTGCTTTGCTCACTCTGCAGCTTCTTCGGACCCTACAAAGGAAAAATAACATTGAATGCTTTGATACTCAGGCCACAGGCTCACAACAAAAACCTGGGGCTTTAACCCTTCCTTTTTCCACTTTGAAAACTTTGATCTTTCTGGTAGCTGCTGTCTCACCAAATCATAGAATCATTAAGGCTGGAAAAAGTCTACAAGACCAGCAAGTCCAACCTTCACCTGAATATCAACCACCACGCCCATATCTCAGTGTGACACACCTACCTGGTTTTTGAACACTTCTGGGGGAGTGTGACTCCATCTCTTCCCTGAGGAACATATTCCAGTGCTTAGTAATCACTGGAACACCATTTCTATCTCAAGAAACTCTTTTTACAGATTCACTGTCATCTCCCAGGATATTTTTTGCTGCTGTGGTCAATTATTTGATACAGCACATGATCCTTTGGGACAAAAACCTCCAGGGTCCATGATCTGCAAGTGGACTCATCAGCAACAGTCTGTGTGTGGAGTAATGGACAGGGGCAAAAATTAAAGAAGAATAAGAATTACAGAGGAGAACCAGCTGCTGCTTCCTGCATGAAATACAGTCATGCTGCCCCACAAAGGTTCCCCAACCACTAAAAAGCAGCTGTTATGGAGGATGCACCAGAGAGGGGAGTGAAGTGAAGGCTCTGTGACCTCCCTCCATGAACATCCTGCAGGCAGGGGAACGTGGTCACACTTTGACCTGTGCTGTCCACCAAGAAAGACAGATGTCAAGGACTACTATAAACACTTACCATTAGTTTCACTCAAACTCCACCTAAAACCTAGAGAAATAATCTAAAAGGAAGTTGGAAATGGGGAGAAATTGGAGGAAGATTTCCACCAAAACTGCTGGGATCGGCTGATAGGCCAAACCTCTCTTCTCTTTCCCCACAGGGATGCCTTGCTTAGGAATTATACTCTACATGCTTTAAATGTTCTTTTTAAGGACTAGAGCTCACTTTTGTCCCATTACGTATCAGTAGATTGTTTTGGTTTAGAATTTGTGCGTTTGCTTTTTAGTATTATTAGATTGCTTTAAATATATTTTTACAGCTGGACGTTATCACTGATGACCTATGAACCTTATCAACCTGTCAAAATTTGTATTAATAAAGAGTGTTATTCCTTAAACAGTTAGAGTGAGTCCTTTATAAGGTGCTGACAGTTTGGCAGCAGCACAATAACAAGTGGGAAGACCCAGTGAGGGGTCTCCCTTGGGCTGTTGTGTTGCAGCTTCTGAAAAAGGACAATCAAATTACCCTGCTCATGTGAATGTGTCCGGTGAAGAGTCCCCCCTTGTGGGATGCTGAGAGCCTGATCAGATGTAGATGGTCTTTTTTTTCCTGGGGCACTAAAAGACAAATAAATCTCTGTGGGTTGAGAAAAATCTCCCCTCTCTAAGGATCTGGTGAATTCCTCCCTCTTTTCACGGGACACCGTGCTTAGCCTGGTGGGTCGAAATACTGCAGGACAAGAGAATCTTATTCCATGTCTTATTATGAGGAGTTGTGCAGTGGAATGTACAACAGAAGTGCCCTGAATCCATGCAATTATTACAGTGCAAACACAGAAATTATTGCTTGGAGAAATGGCCACCTGCAGGTCTAACTTGCTCTGCACGGGTATTTACCTAATTTGAAATAAGAAAGGCAGTCATTATGCATTGACCTCTCCCAGGACATTGTGAAGATGTTTTTCCTGCATTGCTATATAGATAGCTCTGAAAAACTGCTCTTGGAGTGCCTGTAGCAATAGATACATTCATCACAAGAGCACTACCAAAATGCTATATTTAAACTTACCTAAGACTCTGAGAAAGTGGGAGTCTTATTAATGCAATTGTATTTGCAAACACAATCTAGTTACACAGGAACAGAAGGAATACAGATTACTCATCCCCAGGGAAGGAATCATTTTCTCCAGGGGCTAATGAGGAAATGATCTACACTCAGCAGACTATTTTTCTAAGTTAGTTACACTCAAAAAAAAATTAGTATTTAATATAGGAATAATTGAGAGGAAAAATACTTCTCAACATATCAGACATGTATAATATGTTTTTTTATAGACCCCTACTGTAATACAGATTTAATTAATCCCTCAGTGTTTGCAGAAATGTTCCTATCATTTATTTTAATGGTATCCATCATGGAAAACCATCTGCTATTCACAGGGAGGTTATTTATTCTTTTATTATGATTCCATTTAAATGTGGAATTATCAAATAATTGGCTATTAGATGTTAAAAATTATTTATTTCTTCACAATCTATTCGAAAAGAAACCTGTTCAAAGTCTGATAATCTCTACTTCAGATTTTGGATTTAATTAATCTAAGGGCTAAAAGGGAAATAAATTAATTATTTCAATTTCTCCTAATTAATATACAAGTAATAGGAGCACAACTGCAATAGGAATCTGGAATTGCAGCAACAATCTCTCTACACTTTCCTCTCTAGAGAAATTCAGCATTTCAGGCTGGCTCCTGAGGCTCCTTCATGCCACAGGGGTGTATTTAGACACCTAAATTCATGCAAGAAGAAGGGAGAATGTAAAACTGGTGGCTACCTGAGCTACATCTTTAAATACACACGTCAAAATTATAGGAATTGAATGACTTGGTCTCCTATAGCCCTTGTACATATTTTCAGGAATGTGACACGCCATTTTCTTCTCCCAGGTAAAGGGTATAACTATGAAGACATTTCTGTGGTGGTGACAACAAAGATTTTCAGACTCAAATGTGTCCCAGGAAGCATTTCTAACCACAGGCTCTATTGGAGTTGCCTTTTCAGCAGAACACTTGGCTCAGCACTGAAGCACCACACACCCAAGGTGAGCACTGCCAACAGAGAGCAGATGACACAAGAAACCAGCTTGTACCATGAGGAGAAAGGCACGATATGCAGGATCTCATTTTTACTTCTAAAGTAAGTTTTTATTTGCTTTTCACTGGAACAGATACTTGTGTAATGCAGGGAGAAGAGCTGACTGAGTGCAGGTATCTGTGAGATGTTCAACATACCCATTTATCTGCAGAGATGTCTCTAAATGTGCACTCCAGTCCTTTTTTTTGGAGGTCTAAGGCTGGTCTGCAGTTTCTTCCTGAGGGGAAGCAGAGGGACAGGCACTGATCTCTTCTCTCTGGTGACCAGTGAAAGGATCTGAGGGAGTGGCATGAAGTTGTGACAGGGAAGATTTAGACGGGACGTTAGGAAAAGGTTCTTCCCCCAGAGGGTGGGTGGTCACTGAACAGGCTCCCAGGGCAGTGGGCACAGCACCAAACCTGACAGAGCTCAAGGAAAGTTTGGACAACACTCTCAGGCACATGCTGGGATTCTTGGGGTGTCCTGTGCAGGGCCAGGAGTTGGATTTCAACGATCCTTCTGGGTCCTTTCCAACTCAAGATATTCTGTGATTCTCTGAATAAACTGGAGAGGCACAGCTGCTTTGTAATATGGAAGATTTCCTTGTGCTGTACAAAAGTAATCTTAAAAATCTTGAATACCAACTTCAAAATTTAGTCATGTGTAATTATCACAAATAGCAAGCCCAGAATAACTCATGAATTATTTATTTATTCCTGAAAAACACATAACAAAAGAGCGAGAGAAGAAAGCCAGGTTGGATGGGGCTCTGAAGAACCTGCTGTAGTGGAAGGTGTCCCTGCCCATGCAGGAAGGTTGGAAGAAGATGACCTTAAAGGTCATTTCCAACCCAAACCTTTCTGTGATTCTATGAAAATATGAACTCTTGGCAGACAGGGCATTGCAGGCATCACTGTGAAAATGCCAGACTGTGTGGAATAATGATAGCAAAGAAGTTCTTAGTGGCTCTGGATTTCTTGTAACCTCACTCTTCTGGACAATCTGCTGGAAATTTCCTCCTGGGTTATTTTTTTCTTTTACAGCCTGGGTTGTGCACATTTCACCCAAAACAGACCTATCCTACCAGGCAAAGACTTTGCTCAGAGGCAGGAATGTAAAATGAGGCTGCTTGTTCTCCTGTAACTGTCCTATGTAGAGACAAACATTTCTTCCTCCTTGTTGTGGTTTAATCCTACACTGACAAGGAGTAGCATTTCTGATTTCTCTGTTGTTCATTAATTCTTTTGTAAGTGAGGGTTAAGAAGTGAGGTTTAAAGACAGTGAGATAAGGAAAAAATTCTTAATGCAGCAAGCTTTTTTTTTATTTATTTTTCTGTACAACTTCTATTTAAATAAGTATGATTTCCCCCCGCTCTGTGTTACAGGATTTTTATAGGATTTCTTTTAAGAAAGGCCTGAACTTCAAGTTTCCTGTAATCACAGCAGCCTAGAGCTCAATTAGATACTGAGCCTGTATTTGCCTCAATGAAACAATGGACTGGAGGTTATAAACCCTTTTGGGGGTCTGGATAAAGCAGTTTGAGTACTGCCCCATGATAATGTTTCTTAACAGCTCGGAGCTGGGTTATAGCTCAGTGACCTGGGGACAGAAAATGACAGCTCAGACCTTTCTTCAAATGCCTGTAGGAATTTTTCTGCTTTCCTATTTGAATTAAATTTTGTGTTTCATCATTTTATATGATAACTGAATGTTGTCTTCTGCCTTTTTCCTTTTGTTTTGAGTCCAAAATATTTCAATTTTTCAAACAAGAGAAGTAAAAATAATAATATTAGTATTAATAGTAGATTTTTAGTGTTGCCCAACTCTCAGTCAGTTGCTTAGGGAATGGGATGTTACACCTTTGATAAAAATCTGCATGAGTAAGTATTCCTTCAGGACCTGGACTAACAGGTTAAAACTCAGGGGAAGAAAGAAGCAGCAAGTTGCTCTGAAGGAGTCCAGGCAAGTAAAGGCGTTGTTCTCGTGGTTGACTTTGTTTCTCTCTACCCCAAACTCTTCAAACTGGCAATTAATAACAGTATATTCTATTTTGCCTGTGATGACCATTGGCAATTGAGCTCCCTGTCTTTTCCCATGAGCTTTCTCACCTTATTTTCTTTCCTGACCCATTGAAGGGCAGGAGTGAGGGAGCAGCTGGTGGGGCAGCTGGCCGTGGTTAACCCACCACTCCAGCACAGCACCTCAGCCCAAAACACAATCACAGTTCCCAGGCTGCACACTCCAGTCCCAGAGTAGTGGCAATGGCATGAAGTCCTGTCAGGGGAGGTTTAAGTTGGATATCAGAAAAGGTTCTTCCCCCTGAGGGTGGCTGGGCACTGAACAGGTTCCCCAGGGCAGTGGTCACAGCACCAAACCTGCCAGCACTCTAGGAACATTTGGACAGCACTCTCAGGGACAGGGTGGGATTGTTGGGGGTATCCTGTGCAAGGCCAGGAGTTGGACCTGATGATCCTTGTGGGTCCCTCCCAACTCAGGAGGTTCTGTGATTGTTGAACAGTAAGGAACTGGGAGAAATGGAAACAAAATAAATTGAAGCACAAGGAAAGTCAAAGGACAACTTCCAGCTGACCTAATAATAAATCATAGATGGCTCTTCCTACCTACACTTTAAATAAATATTCTCTATATTACTCCCGGGGTTCTGAGAATGATTAATCAAGACTTAATGCTTTGATGGTGTGGCTGATGTATTTAATCACTAAAGCAGAATAACAAAATGCAATCAATATTGTAATGGGTTTTTTTTTTAGCCCTCTAGATAAAAGCTACCAGCCAGTTTGGAAGGTAAAGGAGGGTTGTTCTGCTTCAGTACCTCATTTGCTGTGTTCCTGAACAGCATTATTTTTTTCCTATATAATGCATATTTCAAAATCAAACTCGGAGACCCTCTCAAATTAATGCTGCAAAGAAAAATACCTCGATCAATAATTAGTTTCTGGTTTATTGGTTGTTCATGAGATACTGTTATTTCTCCAATATATCTGTTTTCCTTCACAAATACATTTCTCCGTGGTCTCTAGAGGATCTGAGATGAGGAATTTAATACTTAAAAGAAGATACAGCAGCCTTTCAATCATTGATTTTATTATTAGAAAAATGAAATGAGATTACTTCTTTCTCTTCACAGGATTTTCCCTTCCTGCTGTAAATTTCTTACATATAAAACTACTCCAATGATGATGGTGATGATAGTAATGATAACAAAAACAATACTGATGTTGAAGAGCCATTTTTAGATATTTCACAAAGACAGGCAGCGCTGTCATAGGTTTATTGTTGCTTCCTGTGTAGAACTGTTGAGGAAAGGAGGAGAGTAACTTCATGGGATCCTTGAGAACCCACCAAACCAAACTGGAATATTAAGTGCAATTCCTTTCTGTCTGAGAGCAAGATCCCAGCAGCACCACAGTGACTGAGAAGATAAAGAGAGTTATCAGTGCAAATAACTTCCCAATCGATAACAGAATAAAAACTGTTGTTGTGTCTGTCTGCTCAATGAGCAACCACTTTAATCCGTCAGGGAATAAAGAACTTTAATGAGATCCATATAAATAAAATGGTCACCTAAAAGACCTCATGCCTAACTAGTCTTTCCTCTTAAAGGGATGCCCTCTAATGAAAATTAAGTGAAATTTAAAATATGTTGTATATGTTCAGAGGAACTGTGAGATCTGATTGCTTCTGGTTCTGTCACATGGATCACCAGTGTCTGTTGAGTTGACTGATCTCACAGTGTGGTGAGAACCCTAATTTGGGTCTCTCACTGAGTTCAATAATCCATTTTAACTAAAATTCTTGATATTTCTTGCCTTCATGAGCTGTATCTTCCTGATGAATAAGCAGAGTAAAGCATCATTAGCATGGACTGACAGACAACATTGCAAATAGACTCCAGAAAGAAGGTGGAAAAATACATTTCTTTGCAGGTACAGTTGGCTCAGTCTCCCTACCCAGGGAGTGAAGTCACTGTATTGAAGGCAGATTTAAGGAAACCAGCCTCTTTTACATGGAAAATTGTTAGCCATTTGCAGTTTTCTGCTAACTGGGAACAAATCAGGCAGGGAGCTCCCAGAGCTGCAGGGAATGGAGACAGAAAGGCTGAAGGAGTTTTTCAGGAGAAAGTGGAAAATGTCCTGATAGGTAAAATAAAGAGAGCACAGTTTCACAGTCATTTCTGAAGAGTCTCTCACCTCTCAGAGACTGAGCTGAGCTCCTGTTGTGCCAAGTCTAGACCTGTGGCAGGTAAGAACTAGTATGTTTGCCTGAAAATTTTTATACCTATTTATGTAAAATTGAACTGGGTATTTCTTTAGATGCTGAACCATTTCAGATACAGGGAATGGTCCTGGGAGCTCTCCAGTGAGAGATCAGATGCTGCTGGTGCAATGCTGGTGGCTCCTTCAAAAACCTCCAGGAACCAGCCAGCTCTCAGGTTTCATGATGAAAGAAGACCAAAACAAGGTTTATGCCTCTGAGCCTCCAGACATTTCTGCATTCATCTTAAATATTTTCAGAGAATCACAGAATAGTTTATGTTGGAAAAAACCTCTGAGATCACCAAGTCCAAGCACTAACCCAGCACTGCCCAGTCCATGTTTAAACCATGTCCCCAGGTGCCATATCTTTCAAATAGCTCCAGGGACAGTGGTTCCACCACTTCCTGAGCAGCCTGTTCTGATGCCTGACAGCTCTTTTGGTGAAGAAATTTTTCCTAATACGCAGTTTAAACATCCCCTATGCAACTTGAGGCCTCTTCCTCTTGTCCTGTCACTTGTTACCTGGGAGAAGAGCCTGACCCCCACCTGGCTACACCCTCCTGTCAGGGACTTGTAGAGCTTGAGAAGATCCCCCCTGACCTCCTTTTCTCCAGGCTGAGTCCCTCCCCAGCTGCTCCTCACAGGATTTGTTCTCCAGACTCTTTACCAGCTTTGTTACCCTTCTTTGGGCATGCATTTATTTTGATCCAATCATTAACCCATAGGGTGATAATTCAATTTTAGGAGTGACAACAACTGATGCAAACCGAGTTTCATCCACACTGCAGACCAAAAAAAACTTAGCCCAGTGAATAAGGAACAATTACATATAAACAGCTGCTCTTTGTAGCATCATGGAAGGCAAAGATTGAAATATCCAAAACACTATGATCCTCCTGATCCAAGTTCTGGAAAGCTGTGCTTTCACTCCTGGGAATTTGGAGGGATGTTGTCTTCATACATAATTGTTTCCTTATAGTTTTGATAGTTTTTTATATTTTTTTCCTAATGGTCAAGATTGTTTCATTCAATAATGAAAGCCATGGATATGTTTGAGCTGTAAGGAATTACTCTCTCTGTGCTTTCAGCAGGGAATTCTCCACTGTCTGATTGCCTCTCTATTCACCAAAACCTGGAATGTTCCCTGAAGTAAAACAAATGCCTGTAACAAAATTTGGGAGCAACAGTTTTGAGCCTTAAACAAATACCCCAGATTATAATCACTGTTTGTCCTAATAGAGCTCCAGTAATAGATACACAGACTGGGTGATGCTTTGGAGGTGCTTCCAAAGGATCTGAAAAGCCTTTTCTGCACTTCCTTCAATTCATGGGTCACCAGACAGAAGTAGCCACTGGCCATCGTGAAGGACATTTAAATTCTATGTTAAATGGCAAGTCTAACAAAATTTCTTTCACAATTTTATTGCATTAAATGCAAAATGAGCTCATCCAGGGTGATGGCGGTGTATCACCTTTTAAAACAACAAATAAAACAATTTGTTTTAATTTGTTTTCATATTATTAGCTGATATTGCCGTATTAAGAAGTAGTAATAAGCTAAACCTGATGGGTAGAAAAAGTTTGATCTTTCTCCTGCATTTAGGAGCTCCTGCATTGCAGGCATAACTAATCTGTTGATAAAACTGAGCTGAAAATATAACTTGTGCCAATGAACACCTGCAATAGCTAATGTTGGGATCTATAAAAAGACCCTACAACGTCACTAGGAAGTTTAGCTCACTATTTACTCTCTTAGAAGGCAGAGCAATGTCCAATTCTGTGTCCAAGGAACAGCTGTCTGTGTAGGTGTAGAGTATTCCAGAAATATTTCAACCAAATATAGACTGCTGGTTATCACAGAACTATTTCAATATATAGAAGGAAAAGTGTGTTGTTGGAGGTCAATGTGTCTGCAGGTCTATTCTAGAGCTCTGATTTGACCTGTTGGACAGAAGGAGGTGATCACTGTCTACTTGTCTTCCTTTGACTTTAGAAAGACAAAAAAAAAAACACAGATAAAACAAAAAATTAAGAGTTATGACTGTATTTTATTAGGTGGTCAGGAAATTACAGCTCAAGAAAGGTCACACTGATGGTTAACCAGCCTGGACTGACAGAAAAAGTGAAAGTAAGATACACTAGGATGAAAATTTGTAGACAGACATAGAAATATATATATATAAACAAATGGAAGGGAAACACTTGATTAGAAGAACTACTGATTAGGTACGAGCCAATTTATATATACAAGAAACCAAAATAAATTTAATTAGTAATGCATCCTTTATCAATGAAAGTGGTAGAACTGATGGTAAAAATAAAGACCTATTTGGAAAATAACTAAATAATGTAGAGAGCAGTTAAAGATGGCAAAGGACACACCATTCTACTCCAGCAGTGGCACGAGTGGATGCTCAGTGGCTGCTGTAAACACTGGCAAGTCTTAAAGAAATTCATTGAAAAGTTCTAAGAAAGGGCAGCTGAGAAGTCTCCTATTGCTGCCCACCTCTTTCCAAACCTAAACACAGGTTACTCCAGGAGATTGAGTGCTGGCCTGAACCAGTGCAGGTCTCTTTAAAATGGGTATGGATAAATATTGGTGTAAAAATCGAGAGTTACTCAGTATTGTCCATGAACGTGTCAATACTATTTGATCTGGGATGTTTCTTGAATGCTCTGCTAGACTTTGGGAAAAAGTTTCTCCATTCCTTAAAGGAATACTTTGGTACATGAGCAGAGTTGGATTCATCCCCAGATGTATTTCTCCTCTTGTGTCACCTCTGTTCCCCTCTAGGAGAAGCGTTCAGCAGTTATTCTGTAAAACCTGTTTCTTTGTGAGGAAGAATTTATGAAAGGATGTGAGGTAACAGTAAGAGAGTGATTATACATACATTAGAGAAATTCCAGTAAGCAGCACACGATCACTGTCAGACACATTAGGTATAATCCTCTGTCAGTCTTTCTCTTAAAACATAAGTATAATTGCTTTTATCTCCCCCCTGCTGTGCTTTGAAATCTACATGCCTGAAAATTTGCAGATATTTCAGGGTTAGATGGCATTTGTACTTGAAAAGGAGCCAATTTAGGAATAACTTACAGGACTATAGCTCGGCTGCAACTGTTTTAATGAAAAAGTGCCAGGGAAACAATGAAGACAGCATTTGATTAATGTAGGAACTTCAAACCAGAACTATCAGAGCTTCATACGTTGCCATCATCCTGAAAATATAATGGATGTGATCAGAAATGTCATCTATCTTCCTTTTGTTGCATACTCAATTTGAACCAAAGGGGATTTTTTAATTTTTATTTTCTTAATTTTTGCTCTGATTCATCTTTCGGAACTAATTTCCCTAATTAAAATTCAAATGGAAGGGAAGGGGCAGAAAAAGTCTTTGAGACCACGAACTAAGACTCAAGCCTGAGAAAACTGAGAGCAGAATGAAATTGTTATGTTGCAAAGTTGCCTTTGACTAATCAAGAAAGCTCAGAAGAGGAGAGGGTTGTAGGAAGGGTGAGGTGATATCTGAAAGAAAGAGGTTGGAAGAGATGCTTGTTTTAAAGTCTTGCTTGAGAAAACAAGACAGATGAGGTAAATACTGGAGCTCATGAAGCTTCTTTCCCATAGGTTTGGACTCTGAGCAACCTGATCTAGTAAAAGATGTCCCTGCTTATTGCAGTGGGGGTTGGAGTAAATGTCCTTTGGAGGTCCCTTCCAACCCAAACCATTCTATGATTCTATGAAAAATTACTAGTTATGTTAAAAATAATAATGAAAATAAACTATTATTAACTAATAAATAAAAAAACTATATTAAACTAATATAGAAATGCTTCTGAGTTCTCTGATCTATCAGAAAGTGTAGGGTCACATTATTGTGTTTTCCCCCTGTGAGGCACCTTTAAGTTCTCAGTTCTTTTAGCTATCAATTTTTTTATATCATTTTAATGATAAAAATATAATGTATTCTGGATATCTCCTAAATTAGTTGGTTTTGAAACTGAGTAATGGTTTAAAAGTTTTTAGGAGAGACATGCAAACAGATACTTACGATATCTCAAGTTTTATTTCCAAAAGATAAATGAAGGAGGTAAAAAAAAATGTAAAGTTATTTCTAATAATCTGTTCTTTACAGAACCAGAGAATCACATAATATTTAGTGTTGGAAAGGACCTCTGGAGATCATTCAGCCCAACCTCCCTGCCAAGACAGGGTCACCTGGAGCAGATGACACAGGAATGTGTCCAGGTGGGTTTGGAATGTCTCCAGAGAGGGAGACTCCACACCCTCCCTGGGCAGCTGGTCCAGGGCTCTGCCACCCTCCTGGAAAGAAGTTCTTCCTCATGCTGAGATGGAACTTCTTGAGTTTTATCTTATGGCCATTACGCCTTGTCCTGTCACTGGGCACCAGTGAACAAAGTCTGGCACCATCCTCTGACACCTGCCTTGGAGATATTTATATGCATTGGTGAGACGTCCCCTCAGTCTTCTCCAGACTAACCAGACCCAACTCCTGCTGAGCTCATCAGAGAGAAACTCCAGCTCCCTCATGATCTTTGTGGCCCCCCTGGACCCTCTCCAGTAGCTCCTTGTGTTTCCTGAACTGTGGAGACCAGACTAACACCAGGGCTGAGGGGAGGGGCAGGATCTCCTCCCTGACCTGCTGGTCACTCTTCCTGATGCATCCCAGGACCTCCCTCACCCTCTTGGTCTCAAGGACACAGAGCCAGCTCAAGGACAGCTGGTCATCCCTTGAGAATTGCCCACATTGCTGCTCTCCAGAGGGTCATCCCCCAACCTGTGCTGGTGCTGGGGGTTATTCCTCCCCAGGTGCAGGACCCTACACTTGCCACTGTTGAACTTCATCAGGTTTGTCTCTGCCCAGCTCTGTATTCTCCCATATGACTCCTGTAATGTAACTCCTGTACTCATTCCAGCGACACTGCCAGCATTTCTCCACCTCATTATCACCCATTTGGCTTCTTTAATTGTTATTCTGTAATTCCAAGTTCCCACAGACTAATTGCCATTGCTATTGTTTTATTGATATTCCATTATATCCATTGTCTGGTCCTATGCTGCCGTCCCTTTCACTTTCTTAATTTGAGAGATATCTGGGCATTATGTTGTTGCTCTTTTTCTTTAGCCAACGTAGAAGCAGATTAATATAATTTTTTTTCCTCAATAAATGATATATTGTTCAGGTTAAACTTCTTGGAAGGAAAAGAAACCGTCCTGGACACTACAGTTTGAATAGGACAACAGAAAACTCATGTGAGGAATAAACCTATTTTCATTCCACCAATTACTCCAATTATTAGCTTTCCATCTCAGATAAAGGAAGCAGGAGGACACCTAACTTTGTAAATCATTTATGGGACTCATTGACAACCAAATCAAGCTTCATGTTCTTGTAATTACTGTCCCTGTAGGAAGTCAATTCCTTATAATGGAGATGAAAATACTGGTAAGGGCTGGAATCAATCAGCC
The DNA here is from genome assembly GCA_035222235.1 of Margarornis squamiger. Classification (NCBI taxonomy): domain Eukaryota; kingdom Metazoa; phylum Chordata; class Aves; order Passeriformes; family Furnariidae; genus Margarornis; species Margarornis squamiger. Next base: position 148,218,256 of record JAWWTY010000077.1, on the reverse strand, counting down.
CCTCGGTTGTAAGTTATTGACTCTCAGGGGTTAGTGATGAATTCTGGCAACTGTCTCAGAGATGCAATAACTTCAGATTTGTTTCTCTAGTCCTTTAAAGTCTAAAATGGAGTGTTCAGGGTTAAAAGGGACCTTTAGAGGTCATTCAATCCAGCCCTCCTGAAATGAGATGGGACATCTTCAACTAGATCAGGTTGCTCAGATCCCCATCTCACCTGATTTAATGTTTCCAGGGATGCAGCATCTGCCACCTCTCAGGGCACTACAGCATAGTTGCTCTGCTCTTCTTTTCCACAGAAACATCTACTTGGATTTAGTGATTTAACACTTTTTTGCTGGATATTTTCACTCTTATTCCTAGATCAAGTGTTATGTCCTTGAATTCCTACTAAGTTACATCCTCTCAGGCATCTTTATTTTCAGCAGTGGAGAAGATGCTGTTTGTCATTGTTTGTGACAGGCATGATACTCATATCACAAAGCCCAAAGGGAATAAAAAAATAAATACTTGATAAACATATGATTTGAGATTAATAGTTGTCTTGTGAAGACTCAGGACAAAACATCACATAAAGGCATTACTTGCCTGCAGTGCAGAACTGTTTTAGCGTTCAGAACTGAGTGAAATAGAGCCCAGTGGAAGGCTCATTTCAGAGGAGGTTCATCCCAATTGCAAACCTACCTCTGCTCCAGACATCCCATGAAAAGCTGGAAACTATAATGATTCATTCCTTGGGTGGGATGTAGACAAGTCTTCTGTGAGTGGTAGGTTCTCATGGTGCTGTGGGTTGAAGGAGAGGAGAAATACTCATAGATAGACAATCTACATCTATGAAATATCCATATATATATATATATATATATGGCTGATTCTGCAATAAGCACATTTTTGACTGACTTTCTGCGCTTCTGTTTGTAAACAGAAACACCAAAATATCACAAATATCTGTCTGCTTCTGCTGTCAGTGCTGGTTTTCAGTGGCAGCTGCAACAGATATTTCTGCTGAGGAAAAAAATCAAACCTTAGTACTCCAGGCAAAGGAAAATTTCTTTAGCAATCAAGAAGTGATTGCACTCAGTGATTGTTTCTACTGGCAAATGACAGTGATTAACGCTCTGCCAGTGCTTCTCAACATTTTGGAAGTACAAGCCTCTTTTGGTTCATCTGTGTCTGTGGCATATTATTCTCAGCAGCAGCTCAGTTTCTTCAAGACTCAGGAAGAGAAGAAATTATCACTGATTTCAGCAAGTATTGACACTCGTTCACTCCCACAAGGAACTGAGCTGCTGCCAGAAAGTAAAAGTGGCATAGAATTTTGCAGGCAGTAATCACAGCCTACACTTGCTCCTCTCTTGCATCTGGTCCCTGGAGAAGCTGAGAAGTTGTTGACTACTGTATGTGACGCTTTAGACTCCCTTTGAACTGCCTGGTCATGACTTAAGATGTGGGATGAAGAAGGAAAAGCAACTCTGCTGCCATATTTTCATCTTCAATTGAAAACTATTAATCCTGGAGCCCTGGTGTTTCTGTTTCTAAAAAAGGTCCGACCAAATTTTAACAAAAGACCCAGAGCACCACAAGCATTCTGAACCCGCTTGCCTCTCTCCTCTGATGACACTTTGAAAAACCTTTACAGATCAATTATGGACTAAGCAGGAAGCTGACAAAGGGCTGCACTGCCTTTAGAATTGCTCAGTTCTCTCTGAAATGCAGGAACAGATGCTCTTTGAGCAGGCATGTCAAGCTTTTATCCTTCTTATTTCCTTGCACTGAGTCTGCCTGGTCTCCTTGGGCCAGTTTCTCATTGCATTTAGACTCCAGTGTTCCAAAGCAAAGGAGGAATCATATTTTAGTTTGCACCAAGACACGTCAATGCACTCGAGGGTAAGGAAGAGTTGCTGTGGTAACAGTTCAGCAAACACTTAGATCCACTGACATCCATAAGGTTAAGGAAGAGCTTAATCAGGGGTTTAACTGGAGTGAGTGTGAGCAAAATATCCCTTCTGGGTCCCAAAAAGAAAAAAAAAGAAAACCAAAGAAACTTCTCCTAACTCCAACATACACCGAAATAGAAAGTTTTGACCCTTCCTTTCTAATATATCTTAAGACATCTCATTTCTGATTTAATTTCTGCTCTGAGAAGTACAAGAGCACGATAAAGCCATCATTTCCATAAATGCTCCATTAGAAAAAAAAAAACAAACCTGATGGTGCTGTCACCTTCCCTAATTTGGCTTTATCAGCTAGAATTATGTGCAAATGGCACGTTTCTGTGCAGTTCATAAAAGCCTCTGCTAATTCCAGCCCCTCAATGTGTGCCACATATGCCCCGTATGGTGTCTGGGGGCGAAGCAGATAAACAGGCGAGTTTCGGTGAGCACAGCGGCAGGATCAGCACTTTGCTAAAAAATTGCTTTTTTCAAGGGGTATGAATTTGCCTGTTTATTTCAGTGCAGCAGCAAAAAGAACCGGAGAGTTCGCTGTGTTTGGATGGGATCATAAATGCTGGTTTGCATCTCATTTGAGTGCTCCTGGCAAACATGTATTTTTGAGTACAATTATTTTTTTATATGAGGTATGAAAATGCTGCATGGGTAGATACCAGTCAAAGAAATTACACCTTTTAAAAAGTATTCTTATAAAGTGATGTTTAAAACACTGAAATGAATACTACTGAGATTTCAATCATGTTCTTAATAGCATTTAAAAAGAAAATAATTTTGTTGTTCACCATGCTAAGCAACCTTCAACAAAACGACTTCCCAAATGAGATTATATTTATTTATTTGTTTGTTTCGTTGTTTATTTATTTACCTTTTAGCAACTGATGCTGTGAATGGAAATTCAGGGCATCTCAGTTCAGTCCCATCTTAAATTTTCTGTTATGTATAATTTACTCAGTCTCTCATATTCTCAGTTTTATGATCTGTAAAATGGGAGAGAAATTATTTCTTTTATCCAATCCATGGTTTTTTTTATGTTTTACTGGAAGCACTGCAGTCAAAGTCCAGCAAATGAGACTTTTCCCTGGGTAGGAAAAGCCTTTTTATGACCAAAAAATAAATTGAAAAAAAAATTAAATTTTAAATAAATAAATTAATCACCTCATTGGATTATCACAAGTGACAAACAAACTTTGTGATTTCAACAAAATTAAGAATAATGTTATATTTGTTTTCAATTTTGAAATGTATTAATACATGAATGCTCGTGTCCCTCCCATGTACTTGTTCTTGAATGAGACCTGGAAGTATTTCCCCTGTTTTACTATAGAACTGGAATTACATATTGTATAGTTAATTCAAGAATGCTTTGAGGTGCTGTACAGTCATAACATGTTTCCCTTTTTGAGTTCTCTATTTA
>JAWWTY010000077.1:148195701-148214792 GCA_035222235.1 Margarornis squamiger | reverse complement strand
TGTTCCAGTACCTCACCACCCTTGCAATAAAATGGTTTTTCCACATTTCTGTGATGCAGAGCTTTCTTGTATCTCTTGCAATCCTTAAATAATACCTAGACAGATGCCCTAAATTGCCACAAATAAACAGACCTAAATATTTATATTTCACTTATGAACTAAAGTGTGATGGAACTACATAGTGAAACTATGACAGCTTGTCTGTAAGAGCAGAGTTTTCACAGTGCAATTTAAGTTTTCTATCCCAGAACAACATATAACAGGTTACAGACAAAATTCTGTAGCTTACAGTCTCCCTACTGGACTTTCCAATGCAATAAAAGCAATACTGCAGTTTTGAATAGAATGATATTCAGTGCCATAATGAAGACACCAAAATCTACATCTTCTACTTGATTCTTCATTTTTGCTTCAGAAATGTCCAGGTATCTTTGAGTCCTGTTTTATAGAGATTCATAGTGCAACTTGGAGTTTGGCTCATGACACTGGAGAGCTGCTCTTGCAATTTGGGTTCTTCATCTTGTAAAACAGAGAGTGGTGGACCAGCCCAGCCCAGAATAACTTCAGCAGGTAACACAGCAATCATTTTCTCCTCTCAAATAAAGTTAAATTACAATCTGTGGAGTTGCTCATGGAGTCCACTGTTCTGAAGCTGTTCCCTGCTTGAATGATTTCTGATTAAGGAACACCCACCCTTTTTAGCTGGAGATAACTCCTCATCAGATGGCAGCAGGGCTCGTATGCAGGTGTTCCTGGGAAGGACACATGTAATTGCTGAGCAGAAGCACAGCTCCCAGGACTGGTTAGCAGGGACTTTGGCAGACAGCGTTGTGGTGGGCTTTGAATTGCTTTTAGCCCAGTGTGGGATTGAAGGATTCTACATACTCATGGTCTCTGGCACTAGATGGACCAACTTCTCCAGTGTCCTGCTCCTGGAAGGCTCCTCCCTGGCTTCAGACAAAGCTCTGGGTGGAGGATGCAGGGCCCAAGTCTTACCCTGCAGGGAGATTTGGCACTGGGGGTCGTGGTGACTTCACATGTCAGAGGTGCGCCCCAGTTTAAATGTTGAGTTGCCAAGGGAAGGGGCTACAGGAGGAGGTGGAGGATTGCAATTTAGCCATGTTTTCAGTAAGAGTTTGGATCAGAACACCTCAGATCAGAGGTCTTTCCCAGTATGTTATTCTTTATTGTCCCACACACTGTGCTTCTCAGTCATCCTAGAGAACCTTTCCAAGGCTGTGCTGTCTTTCCCTCTGCACTTAGATTTAATTACAAGCAATAGGTGGCAAGTCAGAAACAATATGTTGAGCTAATAAATTTCCTGTGCAAGAATCCTGTTCCCTGTTAGGAAAGCTCTAAGAGCACCGAGAAGGGGCATAGGTTAAGAGAGAGGAAGCATTTCACACTGTCATCATCTGCAAAGTTATTATACTCCTGGACAGCTACAAATGACAGGCTGAAATATTTGCAGGATGCATGGGTAATGTTTGGATATTTATTTACACATACCCTAAGTACCCAGTGGGGCACAAGTTCTCAAGTTGATGATAGTCAGGTATTTATTTATATTTATTTGAAATGTATTTTATCTATTTTTTTCTTATAATTCGGTTTATTTAGCTGCTTAGCAGCACACAAACAAACATGGACACAGAGATTCATATGCCACTGAAACTCTCTTTTAATCTGAATTTTGAAGCTATTGAGCTCGTCCTCACAGCTTGGTCCTTAAGGACTAGTTCCTCATACAAATTCACCAGCTGTAATTCAAAGAAACATGTAAGGTTAAAGAGGAAATGCTATCTTTGCTGTCACAGAGAGAGGAAAATGCCTCTCATTCATTTCACTGACTAAAAAGCATTTGTTCCCTGATGTTATTTTCAAGTCTGGTAAAACATATATTTATCAGGGTTTAAACCAACAGAACTGTAAGAAATCAGCAGGAATTCCATTTAACCTCGTTTCTCGCCGTTCTCAACAGAGGTATTAGGCATATTGAGCACTAATGAATTATTTAAGATAGCACTAGATATTTGATGCTTTGAATTGTGGGCAAACAGCCAAAGAGATGTCTTTCAGAATTTTTCTCTTCTAATAGGAGCCCCAGGATATTTTAGCTAATAAATGACTGTTTTCCCACAGATCAACTATTTATCCAATGGAATCCATCTCTGAAGATAAAAACAGGCATCCCAGGAAAGAAATGGGCATCCTGTAGTGAGGAAACAGCACTGGAAGATGTGTAGAGACACAGATTACTTCAGATCTGCCCAAATGTGCTACATATTTTTGTCACTGATTGAATGTCTCTGCTCCTGGAGGTGGTGGGGGTAGTGACAGAATGGAGGTTTGCATGAGCTGGAAGATAAAAAGTTTTAAGAGTCCAGCAAGGACAAAATGAATATAAATTAGAACTATTACCTGTAATCCACAATTGCACTGGGTTTGAGCCCCACCATTTACCTGAACCTTTTTTTCTACATCCATCTGTCCTGAAACCAAAGCATGGGACTGAAATTGCTCTCCAGGTACTGACAGGTATCAAAGCTCTGTAGTTGGCCATGAAGTACTCCTGTCTAACCCCAGAAATAACATGGCTCAAACCCCATCTGGAAGAACATATCCATTAAGTCGAGAGGATTAAATCACTTCCATCTCAATAGTTTGCAAGGATAGTCTATTTGTAAGAATAAATTGCCTCTTCAGTTCTTATTCCTGCCCTCACAAACTACACACAGTCCTGAAGAAAACAGATCAGAAATAGACTCAACTGCCGGTAAAAATATGTGAGAAGATGTGATCAGCTTAGACAACAACAAAAAAAGAAACAAACCCAAAAACCACCCCCTAGTAAAAGCCAAACCCTCAAAAGAAAGTCATGAAACAATAGAAACCACTTTGAAAAGTCACCTTGTATACAACCAACAGTGACTATTTCAATCTGCTGTTCAAGGGGACTCCTGATTCTGTAACACATCTTTCTAATGAAAAGTGCTTTTCGCTTTACAATTTCTATTCCAGTGTCTGAATTCTTTGTACTGGCACGACCTCAAAAGGAAAAAAGAGTCTTCATACCAAAGGCAAATCAAAGGAAGAGTTATTTTGACTTAAAGTGTTTGGTTTGGGTAGCAATCAGTTTATTGATGACTTCAGGGTCTGGGGATTATAACCTAAGTACCTGAAGGATATCAATACCAGTCTAGAAAAGAAGTTAATGGCATAGAAAGAAAGTAAAACCATAAGTAATTAATGGTTCTGATTATTAAATGCATTATAATGGAAATAATGAGAAAAATCAATGGTGATATCCATTAAGGAAGGGATTACTTTACTCTGGGTTGGACAGGAAGATCCAGAAGTCATTACTAGGTCTGCTAAATCCAAAATAGATTATGTTTCCAAGACCATTCTGCAAAACAGTATTTTGAGCAGAGTTTTGATCCTGGAGTTCAGTTTTACTCCTGAAGAACCCACAACAAAATTTTCCACTGATTTGAGAAAACCGTGATAGATCAGAGATTTTTTTTTCCCTTCATATTTGATGTCACATAGGCATTTGGATTGTTTTGCAGACAATTAAAAGCACACTTCAAGTACGAATGCTTGTGCTTGTAGTGCCTGTTCTCCCAACCCTGCTTGCCCTGGAGTCTCAGAGCAGCAATAGCTGTCAGACAGGCACTTACATTAAGTACCATGTTGACATTAAAGGACTTGGGAAAAGTGCCCTAAAGAGTATTCCCCTCCCAGCACTCCTCCCAGCAGAAGGTAACATTTACTCCTCAGCCTGGGATAAATTACCATATTAATTATTCAAAATACTTAATACCATCAAACAGGAATGAATTTACCAGATGCAATCAAGAGCCAGACACAAGAAATCAATGGAGTTTAAGGCCTCAGCTCTCCATGAATAATTAACTGGGTGTTCTCCTGAAGTGCAGGTAGTGGAGAGGAGGTGAATTGCCTGCGGAGGGGAGGTCAGGCTGAATTGCAGCTCCAACTAAGAGGGACTTCTCCCTTCTTCAAAACTCCATATCCATGATAATGCCAACACTTAAGGGAATGCTTGAAGAGTGTGATGGACTAAGAAAGAGCTCTGAGAACAGGATGCAGCTCTACAAACCAACTGTGCAAGCCAAGTGTGCTTTGAAACTGTGGAGTAAATTTACCATGCTCTGGTAACCTTACTATGCCACCAGTGCAGGTGAATCTTTCTTATTTGGAGGGATGTTGCCACCACAAAACTCTTTTGGTCAAGGAATGTGCCTCTAAATACCTGGACAAATCTGTTCTATGTAAACCCAGACTAATTCTTCAGGTAGATATTACAGTGGTGATCTATAGGACAGAGCTCAGTCTCCATTATTCCCCTTTCCTTGGTTGTCACTCCCATGCTTGTGATACAGAAATCAGGCATTTCTTCACGTCCTTTCCCCTGACATTTCCTATTTATAGATGTATTAATTTATTCCTATTAGACAGCATGTGGCAGTTTCTGTTTGCTGGCTCAGAGGTCAGAAGGTGGGTAGCTTAGAGTCTGCTTGCATACAAAAGCTATAGTGGCTTAACTCTCTCAGTCATGGCTTATCCCCACAGAAACAATGTGGTGAAACAGGTTTTAGCACTAGAAATTCTGCAATACAAATCCATATAAAGCATATCTAGGCTAGAATATCATTTGCTTTCAATAGTCTAGGGACAGATGACTCTGCAGCTGGGTAGTTAACACGATTTGCTTAATTAAACCTTCCTTTTGACTCTGCTTGCCTCGACAGTTAATGCAGTTAAATCCAGGTAGACACTGGAAACATTTCAATTTTAGGGAGTGAAATTCACATTCTGCCTTTTTCCATCTCAGTGCTGTCCTGGTGAAATGCCAGTCAGAGACCACTTTGGCTGCTCTCATTGCAAGACCTGTGAATTTTATGGTCTGATGCCTTGCACTGGCTGCCTGTGCCCAGGTGTTGGCAGAGGGGGCTGCAGGAGGGCCTCTCTTAGGAGAAAGTGGATTTCCACTGTGTCAGAAACACTTGTTTCCACCCTTTATCTTGACATTTTCTCATCTTATTTTTCCCCTGTTGGGTGGGAGTGAGTGAAGAGTGAGGTGCCATTGACATCTGGCCATGGCTGAGGGAGGTTACACCTCTCACTCCACTCCAGCAGCCTTTGTGTTCACAGGATTCTTCCTCACACTTTTCCATCACTCCTCATACTACCAGGCAGTGGCTTTGCCTTTTGTTAAAATATGTTTTCCCCCTGGCTGAGGGGCCCAGCTGTGTCCTGTGGTGGGGCTGTTGGACTTGGCTAGGACCAGGAGGAACCATCTGTGTCTGGCAAAGGAGGTCTGAGGGGGAATGCTCTGACCTGTGAGCTGGGCAAAGGATGAGCAATGCCTGTCACAGAAGCATCTAATCCAAGCCTTGAATGTAGACTGACATAATTCCTTCCCTCTCCAGCCTGACAAAACCAGAGCAAAGCAGAAGCACCACGTGGGAAAGAGGACATTCCCAGGAAAATGACTGGTGCTAAGCTGGTGGGAAGGTGGAAGTACACACACACATTCTCTCCATCCTCTAGCTCCTTCTCATGCTGATTTTAAGGCTCAAAAGCATGTTGTGTGGTGGGTGCCTTCAGCCCATTCTGTGAATGAGGAATGACAAGCCCTTGTCTAAGGAGACAAGGTGCAAACTCCGAAATGAGTGTTCCCTCTTGGCTGACTCCTGTCTGATGCTCACTTTCTGCTTGTCGCCAAGCCCTGTTTAATTCCTTCCCTTTCTGCTCTTTAGCTTTCTGCTTCCAGTCTTCTTTTACTCTTGTTTGTCTGCTCATAATAAGTCATTTCCCCATGAGCTGAGGGGAAGGGGAAAAACTAAGTAGAAGAAGCAAAAGTCTGTGGGTAAAGCATGAGCACCACGCTCTCAGCCTGACTTGCTGTTACAGCTGTTCACAAATGCATCAGGAGAACATTCCTTTGGGATCAGCTACTGGATCCCAGTGTCTCCAAAAGATTTTAAGACTAGAAAAAATCCGGAGATCACAACTGGAACGAAACATCAGAGTAAAACAGGGCCCTTCTTTCCTATAATTTAGTGAATATAAAATTAAAAAAAGCCTAAATCAGGAAGGTAAATATGGCAGGATGAGCTAGAATTGTGCGACAGTACTGGAAATAAATCAGACACTGGATTTTCATAGAATCACAGAATTATCTTCCTGCCACAGACAGTGACACCTTCCACTATCCCAGGTTGCTCCAAGCCCCATCCAACCTGGCCTTGAACACTTCCAGGGATATTCTATGTTCATAATTGCTAATGGGGTTCAGGAGAGCTTTTCTTGGGCTCTTAGACCTATTTGAGAGTGACTCTTAAAATTCTTTTGCTGTGCTCATGGCACATACTATTCACAGTGAACCTGTGTGATAAGGTGTGTGTTTGGGGACAATTCATCCCTTCCAGCCTTGCAATGTGTCCTGGGGAAGGCCATGAAGGTCAGGGTTCTTCATACCCTGTGCAACGACAAGAAAGACAATGAAAATCCTTTCCCTCTCCAGATAAGCTGAGGCATTTATGGGAGAGCTGAAAATAGTCAAGCCTTTTTGCATGAACAATGATTGGCTTTTCATTTTTCTTAGGGAGAGAATCAATTTTAGGTGAAAATGCATCAAGTTCTCCTCAGACAAAATACAGTTTCTAAGAACAATTTTGAATCAATATGAAATGTTCTCTTTTGTCAAATGATTACAGGGGGGGAAAAAATAAAGATGGTTTTAGGATCTACTTTTGTGATTGGTTTTTGCAAGAGTCCCTGATGGAGGGAAAGGGACGTGGGCCATGATTTATTAGCACAATACTATCAAAAAATCTGAATTAGATGTTATTGTGCTGAGTGCCACAGGAAAATGCAAAAAAAATAGTTGAAAACACATCACTCTCTGTTTCTGAACACCACTTTGTCCAAGTCCTGCTAAGAAACCAAATGGGATGGAAATGATTTTTTGAACATTATTTTTCATAATACATAGTCATTTGTATAGTCTTACAGTGTCTGTTGGTGGGTCAAGAAGAATGAATATTTATTAGTAATAGTAACAACACAATAATGTAGAAAAATAATACTATCCCAAATTATTTATAGAATCATAAGGTACCAAGGACTAATAAACACAGAGATATGACTTCTGGCTCAGGGAGTCCATGAGCTGCAGATTGCTGGAATTTGGGAGAGGTTTTTTAGAAAATATCATGGTATACTTGCCACTCTCTGAGCATCCACTTTAGATGGTTATTTGGCCTGACTACATCAAGCTGCTTTTATGTTCTGTACACATTTACATCTCATTTCTAGTTGTATCTTGTCAAGCCTAACTTACAGATTGTCTGACAGCTGGCTCCTCTGTTTTTATTTTCTCATTATAACACCTCAAATCTCTGTCCATGACCTAGAAGTTTATAATTCTATTTGCTGTAAAAAGGATGAATTCTAAATGGAATACCTTCTCTAGTATTGTACTCTCCTGGGAAAATCCTTCCAAGCTGTAAACCCACAAGCAGCAGTTTTCCCTCCCTGTAATTGGAGGCCAAGGTAGAGACAGGAAGGACTTGGAGGGTCATGTGATGATTCAGGAGTTTTGAGCATGAAATCTCTCAGATAATAAAAGGCATCTGTATTCTGCTGATGATGCTTGATAATGTGATCACTTCTCCATGAAATTCATTCTTCAAGGAGGTGATTAAATGAATCAAACCCCATCTTCCTATCAGCTCATCCCCAAAGAGGTTTTCCTGTCTACCAACCCAGTCCATGAATTCAATCAATTCCAGCACAAACACGGGTAAAAGACATATTTACATGTTCCTCCATGGCCATGGGCTCATGGCTCTTGTGTGGTCCTTGGGGACAGTGGCACCAGTGAGCAAATGTACTACTCTTGTATTCAATATGTCTCTCCTTGCAAAGAGCTCTGACTGTTTTTGAGGCAAAGTATCACAACCAACAAAATATTATCTCTCTGTGCATCTTCATATGCAACTTCCAGTATAGGAATAGAAAGTGCCAGTAAAAGATTTCCACAAATAACTCTGCTGTTCCTTTCCTGGATGAATAACTTAATAATTATAAGTGATGTGATGGCACTGAAGGAGGCCCAGACAAAAACTTATGGATACATTACTGGGCACAGCAGAAAGAACAGTAGACATGATTTAGTTTTGTGAGAAAATTAATGAAGTAAAAATAATGCAGAAAAAGTATTGAGAGCACTCTGGCAATCTGACTCCTTGTAACTTCAGTATAGAGAGAGTAAAATCTGAAAGGCCAGTGATAAACTGAGCTCATTTACTAAAAAACATCCTGGGAAAAAGGAAACCACCTGTGAGTGCACCCTTTAGTAAGGACAAGAATGAGGGGAGTGCTCAGTGGGCTCAAATCACCCTGTGGCATAGAAACAAATGTCAGAAAAGCTAAAGTGTGCCTTCTTATGTGTTATCAGTCTTCATGAAAAGTTAACTAGGGGCAGTGACTAATCCAATAAATACCAACATGATAAACCAGACTCAGAGATTATAATAGAAAAAGAACACTAAATAACCATCAACTCAGTGATACCTTCTTCCAATCCACTTCACCTAGGTAATTTATTTCATTGGCTAATGCAATCTCAGATTTTCCAGGCCTTGTGAAAAAAAAAAAAAAAAAAAGAGACTGGAAAATAAAAACAAATAAAAAATAGCACAAAATCTGTCTTTATAATGGAAAAGAAAAGAAAAACTAAAAGAAAAAAACCTAAAAGATTCAGTCCCTTCCAAAAATCCAAGACAACAACATCGAGCAGACAATGTCTAAGCAAACAGGATGACAAGGAGATGGATTTGTCAAAAAAACCCAATGTATTTTCCTTGTATGGCAAGATAATGAACATTGGGGGGTGTTTTGGAAGGAGAAAAGCCTTCAATCCTTGTCTCCAGTGAAGCCTTGTAGCTGTTTGACATGACAATCCCATCAGTAAGACAGAGAAAGGTTAGATAAACAAAAGCCCTCCAAGGGAAGGCAAACCTGATGGCAACTTCTGTCCAGAGCACATAACAAAGTTTTGCTGACAAGTGAATGGTTGTATCAAGCAAGGTTTTTGAGACGTCAGGGCTGGGTAGAGCTCAGTGCTGCCATTCATATCCTGGGGGGTGGGACTGAGAGCAGGTTTATTAATGACGACTGTGGGAGGACTGTTATTGCAGGACACAGCGAGAAGCCTTGAGAGACGTGAGAAACAGTCTGAAAATTGTGGCTACATCTTTTTCTAGATTGTCATTTTTCCTCAGTTTTGGTAAGACTCATTGCCAAAATGCAAGCTGGGGAACACTTGGAAAAGTAGGAGTTGTTCTGCAAAGGGTGTAGGGATTGTAGTAAATCTAAGACCAAATACAAATCAAATATTTCAAATTCTGGGTGAAAAAAAAAACCAAACAAACAAAAACCCAAACAAACAAACGAAAAAAAAGCAGAAAACTCCCCCCCCAAAAAAAACAACCAACCAAGAACAAAAAAACAGACAAGTATTTTGCTGGTATGTGTGAAAAGAACCAGAACTTGCAAATGACTTGCTGGTTTTCGGGCTTTTCCTTTTAAGACAAGTAATAATAGATTGAAGATATGAGAGGAAAATGCACTGACTAATTTGAGGCAGATCATTAGTGGGGACTGTGTAATGTTTTACAGAGAAATTTGGGAGGCCCCATTAGTACTTTTAAAGGGGTTTTCAAATCCAGTAGCCCAAAAGAGGTTAGACATGTCCCCATGTCCAGCCAGAGGTGAAACTGAGCACGTATTCCCAGTAGGCACATACACAACTCATAAATCCATACATACACTGTGGCCACACAGACCCACACAGACACATCCTCACTCACAAACTAGTCCTGTTGCCCTTGTTTGGAAGCTGAGGATTAAGGTCTGTCAGTAGGAGGGATGTTTATTTATTCATTTCATCAGTTAAATGTATGTGCACCTACATCTATATTAAATATATATGCATATGCAGAGTGTGGATCCAACTCCCCTGGAGCACAGCCTTCCCAGTTTCTGGAAGCTGGAGAAATGAGCCCTGGAGGCCACAGTCTCACTCCAGTTGCTGGTGCAGAGCCCTGTGCACACAAAAAAAAAACACACACAGAGTGTGAATTGTGCAGTAATGCTGACATTTATCCCCTTATCCCTTGGTTTTCCAATTATTCTTCCTTCCCAAGTCACATAGACATATTCCTTTCCCTGCCACTGCTTTCTCCCTCCAACATCCTGTAATAATCTTTGTGAAATCCCAAAATACTCTTTTTCTGCATCCCATAACATTTTCCATACCCCAAGGCAAGTGACTCCTCAGATTCTTCCTTGACCCACTTAGTGGGTGCTCCCCACACCCACAAGGCTGAGGTTGTCCCTGACCCACTGAGGCCTCTCCCACTGTCCCTTTTTCCTCTTGACTCCCCTTTGTGTAGGAAAATGTCCTGTGATAAGCTTGGGATCATGCAGGGCAGGGTCTGGTTTGGGGTCACCAACCCCCAGTTGCTCCTCTGTGGCCTTTTGTGGGTGTGAAGATGAACTTTGCAAGGAGTTACCTGTCAGCACCAACTGAATGTTCACCTGCACTTACAGGCTGTCCTGAATAGAGCCCAAAACTGGCTTTTGTAGAGGAAAAAAAAAAATAAAAGAACATCTTTACCACTTATTTTTGTAAATACTCAGTTTAAAAAATAGCCTTTGAATTGCCAGCTGTTAAAGGATGTGCAGATGTTGGAAACAGCTGGCAATCCACTACCCTACTGCTTACAGAAATCTCAAGCAACTGTTAATTTTTCATCCTGCACAGCTTATACTTCTGCTGCAGTAAAATACAGCTGAAAAATAACTCTTCATGCTTGCCATGAGCCCCTCAAAGCCCACAGTGCATCTTGTTTGCCCTTCCTCTGTCCTGCCTTGTCACTCTCTCCTCAGTGCCACTTCTCTGCCAGCTGCAGCTCTAGAATGTCTGTGGGACAATGCTTACAAGAGAACTTGTGTGTCTCATGAACCACAGGAAAAAACAGGTGAAAACCTGGGAAAATCCATCCAGCCTCACTCTTTAGCTTTCCAGGAGTAAAAAGCCAGCAATTCTGAGAGATGTCATAGAATCAGAGTATCACAGAAGGGTTTGTGATGGAAGGGACCTTAAGGGTCATCTCATTCCATCCTCCTGCCATGGGCAGGGACACCTTCCACTATCCCAGGTTGCTCCAAGCCCCATCCAGCCTGGCCTTAAATGCTTCCAGGGATCTGCAACTTCTCTGGGCAACCTGTCCAAGGCCCTTACCACCCTCACAAGGAAGAATTTTCTCCTAATATCCAATCTAAATCTACCCTCTTTCAGAATAAGCCATTCCCCCTTGTCCTATCTTTACATGCCCTTGCAAAAAGTCCCTCTCCAGCCCTCTTGCATCCTCTTTAGGTGCTGGAAGGGGCTCTGAGGTTTCCCTGGACCCTCCACTTCTCCAGGCTGAGCAAATCCAGCTCTCTCAGCCTGTCAAGCAGGCTGTCTGGCAATCCACAGAGCATCCTTGTAGGTTTAAAACCCCTACTGAATACATCCCCAGCACCATGTAAGTTCTCCCAGGCAGTGAAACACCTCGAGAACGGTCTCTGGTATCTTCTGCACCTCCCTTCCACCCAGAATTTGGGGGAGAGAGAAATGCTTAGCCCAGGAGTCCTTTCCACAGATGAGACTGCAGAGCTGGGTTGAGCTGGATGTATTTCTGATCACCAGGGAAGAAGCGTTGCAAGGTTAGGGCTTCATTATATTGTCTAGGACACATCATGTCAGCAATTTGTGTGAGAGTATTGAGTCTCCTCCATCCCTTCTCGGGAGGGCAATGCTGCCTGCAGTTGCACGCAACGCCAGAGCACAGTAGAAGCTGCCTGTGATTTGCTTCTCAAGGGCAGGAGGGCCTGCCTGGCAGAGCAGTCCTCCCAGAACTAATTCAGCAGATGTTTAATGCACTTAAATATATATGAATTTACCAGGAGCTGACAGTGCAGTCACACCACGCTCAGCCCTCACAAAGGGACTCTGTGTCCTTTAGCAGCAGAGAAGCCAAGTCAGGAGAAATTCCTGGACAAGATTGTCCCTCTGAGCATCCTCTCCAACTGCTCTGACTTATCACCAGCTAATTGCTCAGCATAGAAAAGTGGCTTGTCATTGTCATTGTCCCTCTGTTAAGAAATGTGTGTGAGCCTGTGGAGAGAAATTATTCCTTCTGAAGCTTTGAAAAGTAACATTTAAAGTAGAGAGAGAAGCCAGAAACCCAAAGTGCCTGGAAACAAACCTCAGCAACATCAAGTGTGCTGCAAAAAGCCATAAAACCCATATAAGTTACATTTGGCATCTTCTTGGCTTGAGTTATTTGCAGAGAACCTCCTCTCTGACCCTTGGATCTTCTGATTTTAATTTGCCACCACTGCCATGGTCTTCCTACTCTTGTTCCTTGCTTCCACAGAAAAAAGGGTCAACCTTCAGGAGTTCAAGAGCCATGGATTGGAATAGAATCACATTAATTATTGTCACTGGAAGTGTCAGTGTTTCATTCTTTTTTCCCCCTTTGTCTCTGCAATCTCTTGGCCTTTTGTGTGGCAAATTTATGACATGTACAAGAGTGTCTTAAAGTACTCAAGACTTTATTTGTCACATATTGCAGTCCCCAAATACCTTTTCTGCTCCAACCAGATTAATATTTGGTTGTGCTAGTTACACCCAATTCTTAAAATGTGATCTGGTTTTTCTGGGAAGTCAAGCACCATTCTGGGAAGCTCATCTGCTTTTGCCATCAATATTATGCACAGGCAAATAGGCTTCTCTGATGTGTTTATTAGGAAGTAATTATTGGACAAATCTGGGCACTGATAGGGCATGATGATGGAACATATTTGATTTAGCTGGGAAACAGTTAAATTTATTCGAAATAGCTTATTTGGGGCTATAATTTGGATTTGTGCTGAAAGCAGGTTTGATAAACAGGGATGTTTGGGTTAGTGCTGAGCAGGTTTACACAACATCAATCCCTCTCCTGCTTCTCACAGTGCTGCCAGTGAGGAGACAGTGGTGCACAAGGAGCTTGCATTTTGCCCAATAAACTCTCTTTGTCTCATCCCACAAGTGTTCTCACTTTTACCCTTCTGGTAAGTGGGGGAGTGAGTGCCTGTGTGAGGCTCAGCAGCCCACAGCCATTAAACCATGACATGAGAGAAAAAAATTAATAGAAAAAGGAAATACTATGATGTACTCGAGTGCAGGGATGCAGACAAGTGTGTCCTGATTTCAGCAAACATTATACAGCATTGTGTGTTCAGTGTCCCAGGCAAATTTTTTGCTCTCTCCAGAGTACTACAGATGGGATTCTAGGATAGTATATTTATTTGTGGAAGAAAAGATCACCTATTTGAGGTTATCAGATGTAATTATAGAAGTACATTTGACAAGACAAAAGAAAAATTATCCATCAATAAGCCTGACTCAAACGATGAGCTCTTTGCACACCTGGAGGTCACCCTTGAAATTTGAAAGTTATGAAGCTTTTATGTACACAGAGATTCTGCTACCAATCAAACTAAAATAAAAGACTTTAGGATATATCTGAACAGTTGTCTGGGATTTAAAATTTTCTTCTGATGCCTCTTTGGCTGAGGGATAGAAAGAAGAATCAACTGTGAATATCAGGTAAATTGGTAAATCGATCAGAGGTGTTTATGCCTAATTGCTAATGACAGGTTTTCCAACAAAAGTTGCAGCTTGCATTCCACTGTTGCAAAGGACACAGAGGTCAACATGAGAGTGACACAGAGAATCCAGAGAGGTTGTTTTGAGCCTCTACCTCTCCAAACTGTGGCATTTGAACTGCCTTCAAGAATGTGTTCACAGCTGGTCAGAGGGAATGGTCTCACTGTCCAACTTAATCTTCTCCTGTTTCTTTTCACTGAAAAACAAAATCACAGTTGAACCTGGGGAAAAGTCCTGCTTGGTGCAACAATTAAGTTCATGTCTCCAGTCTTTTTCTTGCAGTAGAAATCACCCTGTCCCAGAAAGTCAAGTGAAACCTTGAATTTCAGGTTTTGGTCTTCCTTTAGACCTCCCGTAACCTCACCCGAGACAGCCTTAGTGAGACAGGATGCCAAAATATCTCCTTCTGGCAAAGTTACCACTTCACTTAGAATCAATATTATTGGCAAAAATGTTCCTTCAGTCACAGACTCAGAAGTAGACCTGATAAATTGGGCAAACCATAAATGACCTGTGGGTGAAACCTTTGGCTGCTACTTGGTCCTTCCAGCACCATTTACTCCAGTATCCTGATTCCTAAGTTCACATTTTAGCTGGCACTCTACTGGAAAGTTATTCTGTAGTTCCCATGCTGAATGCAGACTCACTTTCAAGTGGCAGGAGGAATTCTTCAGCCTCCAGAGAACTCTGACAAGAATAATGTGGCAGCACAGGGCAAGATGACTCGTGATTTCCTAAAAAGGGGAGAAGAAATCACTGAACAGTAAGAGCCACGAACTGCTAACAGATATTAAATCAGTGCAAATGTGTAAGAACGGGCACCAAGATCTACCACTGCAGTCTCATCAGGTTCTCCCATCACAGATGGTGCTTCGTGTCCTTCCTACATGCACAAGCCCCACCAGGAGAAATACCTGAGCCAAAAATTCCTGCTGATAAATCCCATGCACTCCCTCTCCCCTTTTGCTTTTGAGGTAACTGGAGGACTGAGCAGGGAAAAGGCAATTCACTCCGCTGCCTGTAGGAATGGCTTAAAAGGCAGATAAAATACCAAATAATGGAGCTTATCTGTTGGGAAGTGCCATGAATAAAACATGTTTTGCTGTCTGTATGCATTTCTCCTGGCTGCCCTTCAGCAAAGGATCCCTGTTACACATCACAATTTGGAGAGTATTAAAAAGGACCTGGTTGACCTTGTTCTGCCAGGGCAGTGGCAGACTGTCCTTCCCTAAAATAAGACAAGGCTGTTCCTGACCCACGGGCCCAAGTTCAAAGGCAGAGATGTTCAAGAACATTTAAGCTAACAATTCCTATCTGAATGCATAAGCCATTAAAATAATGGGATTTGATAACAATCAGATTTACAAATATATATTACCTACTGATCACTCCTGTGGTTCTGGACCTTGTTTTGAAGGTCTTTCTATGTTGCCCACCCCTGAAAGCCTGTTCATGTAATTTCTGGTCACATTATTTCAATGGAACAGAAAACAAAACCTTAAAAGCATTGAAAATGGTTTTGGAATGGCTTGAAGCTGAAGGAAGGTAGATTTAGATGAGATAGTAGGAAGAAATTCTTTACTGTGAGAGTGGTGAAGCACTGGAACAATTTACCCAGAGAAGTTGTGGGTGTCCCATGGTGTAGGACTTAGAACTCTTTTCAAACATCTGCTTTAACTTCTCATATCATGGAAGAAAAGCCAAGAACATTCCCAGGAGAAGAACAAATTTCCCCAGTCCCACCCCTTGTGCTTCTTACCCTGGATGGCACCCACATACCTGGGGACTGGTGGCAACCAACAGGTTTAAAACATCACACAGGCTTTTCTGTCATAATTTAATGGCCAGGAAACCGTGGATGGTTCACAGTACAGCTGTGAAGGAATCTGTAGCATCCTAAAACCTGCTCCATCCTCACCAGCCTGATTTGCTGTTTGTTCTGGGTATTTGATGAGTTACCCAAGGGATGGCTAACCCCCCCTAAATTATTTAGAGGCTGCCTTTTTGCAGGTTCTGCTACCTTGGCTGCCCCTGTCTTAGGGAAAATATTCAAAAGGTGTGTGCAAATGTGGGGAGCTTCCACATAGCAGGCTTTTCCCACAGAACCTCACTGCCTGCTCCAGTGGCAGCCTGCAAGTGACTGCTGCACACAGAGGCAGGATCTTCCCCTGCCAACAACAATACACAGCTACCTGGTTTGTTTCATTTTTTTCCCTGGATAAATCTGAATACTTTTCACAGGTGATTTTTGGTTTGTTTTTTGTTTGTTTGTGGGTTTTTTTTTAATTTTTTTTTTAAAGAGAGAGTTAGAGAGTGTTTTTAGTGCTGGTTGTTTGTTTTGTTGGCTTTTTGTGGGGGTTTTTATGTCTGCTTCTTTTTTTTTCCTAGGAAAATAATAATAAAAAAAAGACCCTCTCATTTTATCAAGGCAAATAAACATATTTTTATCCATTATTACACCAGTTTGGGCTTTGACCCTCTATTTTGCAGGCTACAAAATTATACACCAGGAAAGAGGAAGGCAGAAAATGTGTTTGTTTATTCACTTATTGATTACCTCTTTTGTACTCCCATGGCTAAAAGGGGTCATCAAATCTACAACATGAGAAAGACAGAGAAAGAGAAATAATATGTGCCATATATACAGATTTAAACTGAAAGAGAGTATGTTTAGATTGGATATCAGAAAGGAATTCTTCTCTGTGAGGGTGGGCATGCCCTGGCACAGGTTGCCCAGAGAAACTGTGGCTGCCCCATCCCTGAAAATGTCCAAGGCCAGGTTGGATGGGGCTTGGAGCAGCCTGGAACAGTGGAAGGTGTCCCTGCCCATGGCAGGGGGTTGGAACTAGAAAATCTTTAAGGTCCCTTTGACCCAAACCATCCTATATATACTGAAATATAGGGAGAAAAAAACCAGCCTGGCAGCCCTCCAGACTCTGCCCAGGGTGCAAACCACCTCAAAACTGGCCACGTGGAAGCACCCATGAGAAATCATTCAATATTTTATATAACCCAGGAGTATCTGATGATGTTGGGACAACAAACCAGTTAATTTAATAACTCAGAGTGTCTTCAAATGAAGAACAGTGCCTTACAATGTTTCTAATCCATTTAGGGACAGCAAGGCTGAGCCAGCTCAACCCTCTTCTATCTATTTATACTTTTATGATCATATAAACCTCAAATACACCACATGCTTTTGGTCTCCTGAAGCAACAGCAGATTTCTTTATTTCTTGTTTTTGTTGTGAAAGTTTTACAAAGGTTCTGATTGGGACTTCTTAAGTAGGAAATAGACATGTCAAACATTAAAAATGTTCTCAAGGAGCATTTTCACCAGAGGTAAGCAGAGTTACAAAATGTCATAAGGTGCTAAAAATATATTTGAAAGCATATGATATGTGATTTGTGAAATATGGAAATTATGGGGATCACATGAGGTAGAGTGTTGGAAAAAACACTAAAAAATAGTCTAAGGTTGGTTTTCAGAAAAAAAAAAATAGTATATTTCATTATGAAAGGATTCTTCTTTGAAGTGAGCACAAACTCAGTTCTGAGAAAAAATAAATAGCCCAACCAGTCTGATGGGCTGCTTTGCTTTTCTACACTTTTGGTACTTTTCACTGTGTTAGTGTCTTTTATCATGAAATATGTGAGCTGAAGACGAACAATTGGACCCAAAATCATTTATTTTGCTTTTTGTGCATTGGGGGAATGTGGAGGACTGGTGGGTTTGGGTGGTTTTTTACCCACTTTGTCCACCAAGCCAGAAATTCCATTAGCTGCACAGTTCTTATCTTGGAGTCATGCAGTGGCTTGGGAGAAATCACTTTACTTTCTCTGCTTCTGCTTCTTAATCTTCTTAGGTGTTAAATTCTTGGGATCAGAGCTGATTCGTTAAGAATTTGTACCATCCTTTGAAGAAATGGGTCCCTAATCTCAAGTAGAATCTTTAACTACTCTTATAACAAAAATAGTAAAATATTAAAAGTAACAATAATAACCACAGTGCCTGGGAAATCAGACTTGATTGGGAGGATTCACTCAGTGTCACCTGGCAGTTGACCTTTATCTCAGACAGAGACAGATTTTTTAATATATATCTATTTCCTCACTCTCTCTTATTGCTGTGAGGCACAACTGATATGTGAAAGCTGCTGGTGGAAAGCTACTCATTACATTGTAATTTCCATGTGCTGACATTTCAATGGGAGGTTTGCTCCCTCTGTGGCTCAACAGTTTAGGTTTGCAAAATATGCAGGGCTTTATAAGCTTGGCTGTGTCAACTCCTGGTGGATGATGGCAGCACAAAACAGAGGGCAAACTGAGTGACTAAGGGTTGCTGTATTTTATCTGCCTTCAAGTGAATAGAATCAAAATATATGTCTCTGATTAAAAAAAAAAAAAATCCCTTTCTTTCCAAGATTGGAAATCTTTGTGATGTTTCTGTGAATTTTGTGAGGATGAGGATGCAGACCTTCTGCCGCAGAGAGGAAGGACTTTTCACGGAACTGGTAAATGTAGCCTAAATAAAGGTGTTTTTATCAATTTTCTGAGTTATAAATTATTTCACCTCAGTTCCTGTCCTGAAGATGGACAAGTAATAAAGACAAAGACGGAATCAAGCTTTGGCTGGCCTTGGATCAACTTCTGCTTGACTCTGCAGAGAGGGAAAGTTAAAGTCTGCCTTGGGAGGATATAATGGAGGGGTTACATTTGCAGTGGCTGATAGAGCCAAGAGCACCACCTTCATCCTTGCCAGTGTGGTAGATATTAAACCATGCTGGACTCCAGTCTGATTGCAAACCTAGACTCTTCCATTAAAATCAAAATTCCCAATGATCCAATAAGGCAAATACTCCAACATCACTGAGTATGGCAAAGGACCTTCTTGACTTTTGCCCATTCCTTGTTAAATGTTCCCCATTGCTCTTCTTCTGAACAGCCCATAGCAGAGCATCTTGCAGTTTCCTGCACAGTGATGGAAACAGATTGTTTCACAGAGACTATCTCTAACCTTGATGGCAGCAGCTCCAGGGCACAGAAGCAAAACTCTTTTGAATTCAAGTTGCAAGCATCCGTATTAACGAGCATATGATTACAGTATAAATTGCCCTGAATAATTCAGAAAGAGTCCTTTCCAAAGTTTGATGGTAATCACTGCCTGGGAGAATATTATTAAAACTGAAACCTGCTGTCTGGAGAAAGAATTTTTTCTATCTTCTCTTCTCTTCTCTTCTCTTCTCTTCTCTTCTCTTCTCTTCTCTTCTCTTCTCTTCTCTTCTCTTCTCTTC
>JAWWTY010000077.1:148168364-148192303 GCA_035222235.1 Margarornis squamiger | reverse complement strand
TCGCCTCTGCTCTGCTCTCCTCTTCTCTCCTCTCCTCGCCTCTCCTCTCCTCTCCTCTCCTCTCCTCTCCTCTCCTCTCCTCTCCTCTCCTCTCCTCTCTCCCCTCTTCTTTTCTCTTCCCCTCTCCCTGACTCAGACAGGAGGGAGTTAGAAAACAAAGTTTCCATTCACTTCACTCTGTCATTCTTGTTGCTGTTGTTTGCCAAACCCAAAATAACTGAAACAAATTCTGGCAGTCTTCGTATCAATTGTTTCTCTTAGAAAAGGAATGATCATCTGTGCCTGTGGACACAGACCAAGGGCTGCCCAAACAAACCTCATCCGAATATCAGATGTGATGCTGGAAATGCAGCAGGTCTCTCATGTATTTATGACGCCCCCCTTTACTTAAAAGCAAAACCAAAAACAAAATAACACACAAAAAAACAAACAAAAACACACACAAAAACAACAACAAAAAACAAACAAACAAAAAACCAACTCCCTCGGGAGTTTTTATTTGCCCCCAGAAGAGGATGGCACATCTGCAGCAGCTGTTCCATGATGCCATGGGATGTCTGCTGGCACCAGGGGCTGAGATGTGGCAGAGCAGCACAGTCATCACTGACTCCCACACAAATAAAATGGCAATCAGTGCTACCCAGATGCAGGTCTCAAGTGTTAGGAGTTGGGCTGAGGCCACCAGCAGCAGCAGGAGGGCTGAGATATCAGTGGATGGGCCCAGCTGGAGGTGAAGGAAAAGCCCTGGTGTGCCCAGAGTGGGACAGTGAAAGGGTGCTTTGGAAACACAGGTCTGTTTTCAGCTCTGCTGCTGCTCCCTGGTGTGTGAACTGGGGTGAGTCCCGGTGTCAGCGCTGCCTCAGCCACCATCTGTGCCTGTCTCTTTGCATTGAACACTTTGGGGACAGAGCTGCCTTTGAATCTTTTTCTTGTCTCCTTTGTGCTGCACTTACCAGCAAAAAAAGCCCAGAAGCTCAAAGTGGATTGTGGGGGAGCACCCGTGCTGTAAGAACGAGCACACTCCTTGTAAAAGGCAAGCAAAGCACAGCAATGCTGTCTGACAACCTGCACAGATCTGTCATGGGACCTTTTCAGACCTCTTGGGCAGCAAACATTATCTTGGGGGAGTCTTTTCTCAGTCAGAGACACACACTGGGATTTCCCAGGTCTCCAGAGCTCTCCCTCACAGGGACACAGAGCTCAGCACAGCTCGGACACTGCAGAGCTCAGATGGTGCCCAAATAGTTTCTGGTGAAATGTGGTTATTGCAGGGGCTCCTCTGACAACTTCTTGTCCTCTCTACCCAGAAACTCACTGCAAGGTTAGGAACAAGATGGGCTTTTTTTCAGAATAATGACTGACAGCTCCAGCAACAGATTTATGAGTCCTTGGCATAAAGGTGGAAGGGGATAAAGGGAGGGAAACACAACGCAGCAGAATGGGTACGTTTGCAAAGGAAGTGTCGAGCACCACAGCGTGAAACAAAGTTTTGACAAGCTGAGCTGATGGCAGGGAGATGGAGACAAATGTGTCTGTGTTTGTGAAGGGTGAAAGCTGCTAGAAACAGAGAAGCAAACCTGAGCATGCTTATTCAATGGGCAAAAGAGGTTTTTCTTTCTGCTCCGCATCTACACGTACAGCTGTATGTTTTCAAGGCCAGCAAAGCAGTGGGCTAAATACTGAAGCTGTTAGAAAATAATTTGATAATTCTAATAATTCTGCTTCTACCCCAGTTTCTCATTTCCATAGTGCATCTGCCTCGGCTCAAATTTTAAATGTGGCACGATTTGATTGGCTTTGTTTTGTGTCAAGATTCATTTTCTGGTCCTCAAACCTCAACACTGCAGCACTGAGTTGTCAAGACTGAGAAAACTATCTAAATAACCCTTATTCCTTGGTCTGCCTTGACTAGAAACACTCAGATTGATCCAATTCACTGAATTTCACAATTAAACTTTAATTTTATAGAACCCACTTTTCTACCCATTGTTTTTCACTGGAGTTAATGTCAAAGGCTCAGTTTAGGTTAGTTTATCTCTCTGCATTTAGAGCACCTTGTCAGAGCCACTTTGGGACTCATAACATTTGTCAGAATTGCAGAATCACTCCCACTCAGGCAAAATTTACCAACTTTTAAAACGAAAGCATAGCTCATATTCTCAGTCAAAGGGCAAAATCCAGCAGAGGGAAAACAAGAAACAAAATGACCAATTTTAAATGAATTATATTGAATAAGTGTTTAATTTAACATTGAGGAATCACTTATTGGGTTCTAAATTAAATTTAAAAAAATAAATGAAAACATGACTCTGCAAGACTCCCATCAGATTGTACCTTGATTAAAAGTCAATAGATTTGTTTCAATAATCATTACCATTTCTGTAATGTAAAATAAATGTTCTGGACAGAAGGACTCAGTGGATCCAATGATGGATTGAGCCCAGCATCTGCCTCAGCTGCTGCCCAATGCCTTAGTGGGAGGGACAGGAACTCTTGGATTGACAATTATATGGAAAAATGTCCTGCAGAGACATTTGTAGGTAATATTTCAGGCCAGTTTTGCTGCTGATAAACTGACAAAGTTCCTGTGATTCATCCACCCACTGTGACCAAGTAGCTCTATTTTGTTTGTTGTTTGTTTGTGATATGATTTATTTAAGAGAATCTTTTTTTAAAAGAAGGTCATCAGAAGTTAAAATACAATTCCAGATCAAGTCCCAGGGGAAAAAAGTCTCAAGCGGAACCAAATAAAAAAAGTCTTGCTCAAATTCACTAAATAAGTGTCATCTCATTGCCCTTGGCCATTTCCACTTCTGGATCGTCATAACATTGTACCAAGCAACATTAACCATGTCGTGTTTGTGATCAACAAGGAAGGGAAGTTTTGGCAAGGGGAGAGGGAAGGGAGAGGGGTTTTGCACAGAGGTCACTGTTGGCCTGCAAAGACAGAGGGCCATGGTCAGCTGCCTCCTCTTTCAATTAGGGAAATGGTTTTCTTGACCAGGAAATATCTTCTGCCTTTAAGTCACAGCTGGGAGAGGGAGGTTGAATTGTAAACCCATACTTGTTATAAGTAGTGGTTCATAACTATTTGCAAAGTTCTTGCTGAAGAAGATTAGGGCAGGGCTTGCTTTGAGAAAATGACACATGCTCACTCAGACTTTCCATTCCTTTTAATAATCAATTTATGTAAATTTAAATACATTACAGATGCATGTTTAATTTTGCTGCTCATAGTGATGACAATGGCAATTAAGCTGTCTGTTCTTTTGGCAGTAGCAATAAGACAGATTAAAAATAAATAAATAATAATAATAAGTTATGTCTCCTGTGACCTTTCTAAAAACTTGTGAGTGAAGTGCAAAACTGATCTTTTAAGAAATCTGATTTTGCTAATGTTTTAATAAATACATGCATTTTTTAAGGTATTTATGTGTTGCTTTGGGGGTAAAAAAAAAATACAAAAAAACCAACCAAACAAAAAGAGGGATTGATTAAATATTTGAGAAATCTATTTACAAAGAGAAAGATTAACTGTGAAAACAAAACATCTGTCAGTGTTTTAATTATTTTTCTATTATACACTGAGTTACAACTGTCATTTGAGTCTTCTCTGGTCAGTGAAAGAAAACTGCAATTCCAGCAGTGATGCAACAAGATAAGATCTTCTCCGACTATCAGCAAACAAAACTCACACTTCAAATTGAATTGTACATGCCAAAGGGATTAAAACCTACGCAAATTCAGTGGAGCAGATTTGCTTCCAGGCATAGTTTAATGACTGGAAACACAGAGTACTTGGTTTCATAGATGTTAAAGTTCCTATTTCGGCATGTGTCGGATAAGGAAGAGGATTGAGAAGGGGAGGGACAGGAAGGGAGGAAGTCCCAAAGCAGACACAAAGGGTAAGAAGTTCTCCTGCAGTCCATGACCCTGCAGGCTGAGCAGGGAAGAGGAGGAGAGTGCCCCTGTTCCCCCAGTCTATGCAACACTCTCGAGTTTCCCCATCCTTCACTTTTAGGTATTGAATCCCTGTTCATCCCACACTGAGATCTCCAGTTCCTTTACTCCTACCTGTTCCTGTCACTGATGCATCAGCTGCCCACGTTCCTCGAGTTCACGGAGTTCACGGAGTTCACTCAGTCAAAGTCTCTCAGATCTGCTGTTGATAAACTTCCCCTGCAGCTCAGCCAAACCATTTGTTTTGCCATCCTGTAGCCATTCCATTCCAGTTTTCCAGAGAAGAGGATTGATGAATATTCATCTTTTTGGAACAATGGGGAGGATTTTTCTCTTAGATACTTAGTTGTGAGTTCAGAACTCGTCTTTTATATATCCAATATGGATTGAGATCCTGCTGAACTAATAAGGACATTGCCCAATTTGTACACTGTGTATCAGATCCAGATTTGAGGCAGCTGCATGTACCTGAGAGTGGTGCATCTTGGATCAGGTTCCTGGTCTGAGATAAATGAAAAAATGGATATTTTTACACAGGATATGTTGTTCCAAGCTTATTGGTTCCAGATATTTTATTCTGTTTGTTTTTGTCTAGGAGACAGACACAAGCATCCCAAACAAACAAACATGTTTTGCATTAGATGAGCTGTGTTGCATCCTCTAATGGAAACAAATTCATTGAAATGAGAAGAACGAGACTCCCTCATTGATTCCTCATCTACCTGCTGACATGGAAAATTAGCCATTTCCAGGGGATCTTTCATCTGCTAATTATCCTCATTGATTTTGGATGAGGAAATGGAGTGTTTGAATTCAACTCCATTCTGCAGCACATTCTGCCAACCAGGACCTGTTTGCACTCTGACATACAGGACAAAGGGGAAAAAAACCCAAACCAGGAATTCTATTTCCCACCCATTTCATTGACCAGAGAGATTCTGAACTCCACATCCTTGGAAGTGTTCAAGACCAGATTGGGTGGGGCTCTGAATAACCTGGTCTAGTGGAAGATGTCCCTGCCCAAGGCAGGGGACTGAAACTCCATGGTCTTTAAGGTCCCTTCCAATCCAAACTTTTCCATGATCCTGGGAATCTATGATTCACACTCTTTCCCCTGGGATATCTGTGATACCTTTCCATTTGACCCATAGCAAGTAGTGCTTCCTTTCAATTGCAGGAATAATTATTTTTTACTGTGTTGCATGAATTGCTATGGCTCTGACATGCAGAACCAGAAAATTCCAAGGCTCAACTTGCAGGAAAATGAGAGGAGAAACAGCTAAAGAGAGGAGCAAACAACATGATGAAGTGAGGGTTAGGAATATATGTTTTAAATAACATTGAGTAGTTTCACCAGGTTGCTCCATTCAGAAGAGAAAATAATGAACCATTAAACCCATCATGATGCTATTTCATTTCATACTGCATGTTTTTGCATAAATGTGACCCAAACTCTTTCTGAGCCACAGCTCAGAGTAAGACAGACACTCAGCGTGGTGCAGAAAGCAGCACTATGAAAAGCACAGTTTCAAAACCTGGAATATTTCTCCTTTCTTATTCTTGTAGTATTGAATATATTGGTAAGGAAATTTCACTAACAAAAAGCCAAGCCCTGTCTCTTCAGCAGCACAACAGTGCCAAACACAGCGAATCTGGTGTATTAAAATACCAACCCTGAGCGTCTCCTGAGCTTTATGGCTCCAGCAACCGAGAATTAGTGCCATTAATTAGCTCAAGCTATTTGTTTTACAAATTGCAATTGCATGTCTAATCCTGGCAACTTTGTGTCCCTGAGGAGTAGCTGTAGTGAGAGCTCCGCAGCAGAAGCAGAGATTGAACGGACTTAACTTCTGGGAGCATCTGAGATAAAAAGAAAAGCACAAGCTCTTATTTTTATTTCAATCTACTGCCTTTTTTTTTGTTCAGTCTGAGATGAGAACAGAACAACACATCTGCCTTCTCTTAGCCACTAATTCTTTTCCTGAATTTCTAATGCATTCAGTCTTTTTTTATATATATAATTTATTTATTTTTTTTATTGTGACAATATATTTTTTCCCTCACTTGCACTATGCTTTTGCAGTCCTTTAATCATTCCCACTGGTTCAGTCCAGCCCCCTCTCTTTATACAGTTTCTGTCTTGCTTTTACCAGTAGAAAAGTCTGTCTCGTGGAAGCTGCACTGCTGATTTGCATTAGGGCATCACTGGGTAGGATGCTGGTTTGGAGGAATAACTTATGTGGTCCAAATATCTTTAGTCAGAAACAAATCACCGTCCTGGCTTCAAGTGTATCCCATGAAAGTTATTCCAATAAAAACTCTCACTTTGACAAAGGAGTGTGTAATATTTCTCTTGCAACCCTGTGTAAGAGAGTCAACAAGTTCCCTGGATACATCAAGAAAAGAAATTATTTCACAGCAGAATGGTAATATTTTTAAAGCTGATTTATGAGCTGCTTTTTGCTAGTGAATACCCAGCCTTGAAGTCCACTTGAAAGTGATTTTTTCTTTTTGTTGTCATTGTTGATAAATGCTTCACTCTCATAATAAAGTCCACGGCACATGAGTGAACATCTGAAATCTTGGACATCTATTGAACAGAGACAACACTCCACATCCATTTCAGTAATGATGTATAACTCAGCCCCAGACTGAGGTGTGTGAATTGTGTGCTCCTAAGGAACAACTTTAATGTTGCCTTACAGCTATGGAAAACTGCTGTTAGCTACACTTTATTAATTGAGAGTACGTGGTGCTTTGGAGTGTGACCACATTACCCAGGGGTAAGAAAAAGTAGGGAATATATTTAATTTCAATTTGAAAGAGTTGGTGCTTCTCTTTCACCTTCTGCAGACAATGACAAGTGGGTCATTGAATACGAGCACGTGATAAATGGGTGCAAAGGCAGGACTTGTCTGTGTGTTATTAACATATTACATCTCTGTTGAAAGCAGAGGATACATCTGAAGAGGCTTTTAGACACCTCAACTGAAATGTGGAAACATGAGTTTAAGCTTTTTGTTAAAGCCCAGCCACAGTGTTTGCATGGCTGAGTGACACCCTGGGAATCTGAAACAGATGGTCACACCACTTCCTTGGTGTTGGAAATGACACATTTTATTGGTTTACTCCACACACACCCAGATGAGTTTTTGACCTTGATTCTCAAAGAAGACTTACTTCTACAGATACATTTCTTTCTCTTATTTTGCATTTCTTTAAATGTCTTTAAAAATTATTTCTATCTTTTAATAATGTTTGTTATTCTCTTCTTTATATAGAAGAAACTGGGAGTTTTGTCTGTTCTTGGGCAGCATTAAAGTGATAACTGAGACAGGCATTAAGAAAAAACCACATTTTTGCAGCTTGGATTTCCAAATTTTTGTTAAATATTATACATTCAGAGCACAGTTAAAAAGGTTTCATTGCCACTTTCATTGTCTTTTCAAATGCTGTTTTTACAGAAAATTTCAATATTTTAAAGCACTCTGTTAAAAATATATGGCAAACAGAAAGTATCAGGGTGTTTTTTACCCCACTTTAAACCCAAGGCTGTTTCTGTAAACAAAATATGTTGTTTATTCTGGAAGGTTTGAGGAAAATACCATTTTATGACAAATGTATTTGACAAAAGGCATACACAGTCAAATCGCTGAAATGCGCCCGCAGACGAAGGCTCAGCCAAGATTAATTTCATGTTTCGGTCTGAAATGTATCAGAGAAGAATTTTTACTGCTGCATCTGCTGGAGATCTGCAGCAGAAAGATGCCACTTGGGTTTAAAGATGTTACTCCAAAGGTACGTTCCTTGGTGGCAGGAGCATTGCCATGGGTTTGGTGCTTGCCTAGAAGGAAGGGATCCCAATTCTGAACAGGGTTGCTGTGTTGCAGTGACAATAAATGATCTGGACAGGTAATGCATATTTATGTTTATGAGTCAGACAGGATCATTTTGATCTAAGTTGTTTCCTTGTATAACACAAGCCATAACACTTCAGTTCAGTCATTCTGCTCCTGCGAGTGCATTACTGATCTCTTAATATAAGGTGAGTTGATTGCATCTCTGCATGTGGTTAATTGCCTTCCCTGTTGAATATTTGGGGTTTATTTATGATCTGAATTTATCTTGTTTCAAATAACAACTCCTACATTTGATTATTTCATTGGACCTTGAGTTGTGTACAATATCAAGCCATCATATACCAGCAATCTGTTCTCTTACGAGTGCGAAAATCTTAACACATCCATATAGACCTTAATTAAGTTCCTCGCTAATCTGCTCTTCAACATATTCAATGCATTTCACACTCTGAGCAAGCTGAATTACTGTTTTCTAAGCCCTTTCTAGTGATCTAATTTATTTTTTTCTGTGTGGATTTTAGAAGTGCTTCCACTGACACCACACTTTATCTCTGTATTGCTAATAGTTGTTTGCTGTTTGACATCTCCAGTGATTATATTTATCACCATGTTTCAGTCTGACTCGACAAACTGTGCTGACTGAAGATCAGGGCAGAGCAGATGTGCTCTGCACTTCAGGTTAATTCCCCCAGTCCTACATTAGCACAAGCCCTGAACACATTTATGATACATTAAATGTTTTCACACCCTTCAGCTTTGTAATCTTCATGACAGTCCTGTGAGGTGAGGCAATACTGTCACCCAGTTTTACTAAGGCAGAATAAAGACACAAACAAAGTAGAAGCAAAAATCATAATCCTTGAGAGGCATTTAAGTAGGTAAGAGGCATCACATTGGAAAATTTAGTATAAAAGACTGGTAATTCACTGGTGGAGAATTAGCACGTGTGTCTCCAGCCCACAGTGCCATATAAAGGGGAGAGCAGGAGCGATCAGAGTAGTAACAAATGGTACTGAGAATCACCCAAAAATATTCCTGGGTTGTGGGATTCAGGACCCCTCTTTGCTTCCTGTAGGTCCACATGTCAACCAAGCTGGGAATTCACATTAGGGCTGGACCTGGGCTCACATTACCCCACCTTCCTGCAGCCCCTTTGCTCTCTTGGGTGCCTTTAGTCTCTGGGAAGCAAACACTGCACCCTGGAGTACAAGAGAATCACAGTACAATTGGTGCAAACAAGAACAGGCAACTCAGTTTGTGTCCACACATGAGTTTACATTGAGCTAAATCCTCCAGAAAGAGGAGTCTGAAACCCCACATGGAGGACAAGTAGAGTTTGAAGGGACTCTTTTATCAGGGAGTTGCTGCATTGCAAATTCATTTTTCTTGTAGGTGTTTCCAGTCCCCAAATCACTCATATCACCCAAAATTTTCTTCACTGAACACACTTATAACACTCCAACACTCCCCTCTAACAGAATGGCCTGGAGACATCTTCTCGATATCTCTAAGGAACTCCTTCCTCTGTTGATTTTGGATATTCTCTTCCCTGACCTCCATTCCCTTCCCTGATATGGGTCCTACTCGTCTTCCAGTCTTACAGTGGCAGAATCAAATGTTTGTAACACTGTGACTGAAGCAGCCAAACGCTATTTCAGTGTTTGACAAGGACATTTGAACTGATAAGGGGTATGTTAGTAAGATTTTCAGATGGTTCAGTTCAGTTTTCACCCTTTGAAGGTTCAGTTCAATGAGTTATATGACTGGGCAGAAGTAATTTACAGCAACATCATAGGTACTTTGGTCATGTTGAATTCTACACTTTAACTTCGAAACTCTGTAGGAGAGTTAAGAAAAAAATCATCAAAACAATGTGTGTTTTCCAGCCTGAAACTATGATTCAAGTTGGGAAAAAATATTGCATATATTACTTATTTAATTCAGTTTTTCCATTCAGCTACTGTTTATACTTCTGTTGGAATAATCACAATTCACTGATGAGCTTGTCAGAGGATTGTTTAGACTAGTTCAAGGTCATAAAACAAAAAGTCAGGTGGAGTCGTCATAGTGAGGGAATGCAGAATGAATATCAGAATGAATTTCATGTAAGGCAAATAAAGCTGAAAAATAAACTGATTCTGAAATACATCTTGCTTTAGAAAGGAATAAGCACAGACCTACCCAGTGGCCATAGATTTATTCATTTTCAGCAGATAAAATTGCATAGAAATCTACTCACATGCACACAGACATATCCATGATGCAAAAATAGCTTTAACCCCTTCAGTAAATTCCTTTATTTCATTTATAACCCACTCTCTCTTGCAGAGAACATCAGAGTAACCTCTAGAACGTTTGTGTATGAAATGTCAAGTAGCTCTGAGAAAACAGCGAGGAAGGAATGACTTAAAAATATTCATATCCTTGAATACAAAGTCAATGATGAACAGATAAGTATCCAGTAGGACTGTAAGACATAAATAAACCATAATAGACTCATAGAATGAGAACAGACACTAAAGATGATCCAGTTCCAACCCCCTGCCACGGGCAGGGACACTTTCCACTAGCCCAGGTTGCTCCAAGCCCTGTCCAACCTGGCCTTGGACACTTCCAGGGATGGGGCAGCCACAGCTTCTCTGCCCAACCTGTGCCAGGGCCTGCCCATCCTCACAGGGAAGGATTTCTTGCTTATTCCAGCCACGCTGGAATGCCTGGAATTCCTTTGTGTTGCTCTTCAGATGCTCTCCTGCTGACCTGCAACCCCTCCTTGGGCTCTGGGCATCTCTCGCTGGCACTGGCATCAAACTGGTAGGAGTGGAAGGATTGAGGTTCCTCTCCCCTGGCAACTTTCAGAGTCCTTCAGAAACAGTCTCTCGCTATTCTAAAAGCATCTCCTCCAGGTTTGGGGAAACAAATTAAATTTATAGGAACTTTTTGGAAAGCTGCAGCAAGAATGGTGTGATTTGAATGTGTAAGTTTAACATTCTGAGCAGTTGCAGCTGAAAATGCAGTACTTTTTGTTTGCTTTATCCAATCCATTTAGTTTAAAAAAGAAAAATAGTTTATTTTGAAGAGTTGCAAATAGAATTTAAAATACTACTTTAGCTTGATTATTTTTAAATATTAAATAGCAAGATAATAAAATGTCCTGATTTTCTGTAGAACATATTTTAGATATTGCATTATTAAATGTATGAATGTATGTATAATGAATTACATTGCTTTATTAATCCAAGGAAGAGAGTAAATAATTATAAAATATTTATGTCTTTTTCTCACTCTAATTTACAATCAAAGCTTATTTTCATTTGCAAAAATTTAGATTTTGTTACTATGGCTCAATCATAGGATATTCTGGCAATTAAAGCATCTATGACCCTATGAACATATTTATTTGCAAATAATTGACTCTGCTTCATTAGCTTGAAAGCTGTTGTTGCTTGGATTCCAGAGGATGTGGGATGTATTTAAGTTCTGTATATGATCTATATTTTAGCACCGGAATGAATTTCCCAGAGAGGTTGTGGACTCTCCCTCACTGCAGATATCCCAGAACGACCTGGACACAATCCTGTGCCATGAGCTCTGGGATGACCCTGCTTGAGCAGGGGGTTGGACCACATGACCCACTGTGGTCCCTTCCAACATCACCCATCTTGTGATTCTGTGAACATAATAATTTTAAAAAATAATAGTAATTAAAGCATTAATATATTCCAAAGAGTAGCACTAATCTTAACTCATTCTGATTTTAAACCAGTCTATATTTAGCTGGTAATAAGACATTAGAGTGCTCTTGTCAGTGGTTATGATCTCATCTTAGCTGGGCACTGAGCAGCCTGTTAAATGATTTACAAAGAGCAGAAAAGCCATGAGGCCTGGCTGGGAAAAGGAGAAGGAAGGGATGATGAAAGCTTTAGGGTTCAATTCTCCATGGTCTCTGAGATATGATGCTAATTCAATATAGTACAAATTACTATTCAAATTCATTAGTATCACACTAAGCAATATGCAATCACAGCCAAGTTCACAATTAGCATTAATGATATTCTCAAAGTGGGAAGAAAAAATCAAGGATTGAGTTTTATGCCACAGACAAGATAATACAAGGAAAATAATGCCAGGGATTAGTGTCTGAGATGGGAGTTTATTTGTGATGAGTTTACAAGTCCCAGAGCACGAGGACCCTGAAGTTAACACCCAGATGGGACATTTCTACCTGCAAACTTTCACTTCCAGCTGCTCCCAATTTCCCCTGGTTCCTTGGTAGATACAGCCTAAGTGGAACTGAGGGCAAACCTGGACTTCCTCCAAACTGCCTTTCCCTTGTCTTATAGCCCAATTCCTCACCACATCTTTGTTAGGAGCTTTTTGCACAAAAATACTCCCATTCTGGATGTTCCTGCTCTGACTGCAAGGAGAGTCTGACACAATTTTCCATAGATTAAACAGTGAATTTTAGTTACCTGCAGGTGGTGAAAAAATTTTTTCATAGGTCTTTGAGATGCAACAGATCATTGCTTAGATTTCCACAAATTATTCTTGTCTTGGTCACCATACCACAAAATTCCCCTGTATGGCACCTGGAGAGGCAGTCGCTGGATTTGCAGCCTAAAGTTCTTAGAAGGCTTTTGTAACTTGCTACAAGATGCATTTATTGGGGTTTTTTGCATAATAAGTGAGAGACATTGCAATTTAGATTCATATTGTGCATCCCAAACAACCTCCCCTGAGAGCTGTAAAGCTCAAAACCAAGGAGATCTCCCCTTATAACAAGGACTGTCACTGGTATCCAGCTCAATTTAGTGATGAGGTGGTTTGGAGGCTTCATTAGGTAGGTGGAAATACAAAATTAGGGTTGATTATTGGTGGTAAATATGATAAAGCCTCTTATGAGGTGGAAGACATTAGTTCACAGAAGAAACCAGAAGTGACAACTTCAAAGAACAGCACTAGGGCACGAGAAAAAAACACAAACCCCTGAACTCCTCCAGTGCAATGCAAGAATTCTGGTCAGATGTCACTTAACCAAAGATTTCAATGGCTGAACTATATGTTCAATTAATTCAATACTATACTATATTAAACTGTAATGCAATTGCATATTAAATTACTGTGTGGCACCATGTTTATGCTTTGCTGTGTCTTGAAAAATGCAAATACTTTACTACTAACAAAGTAAGTGTTTCTTTGCCCTTCTCAGCAGTGATGAATTCACTGAAGATACTCCCTTTATTGACTGGTCTCAAAATGTGACTTTCCTTACACTGTGACATGCAACTCTATGTGTGCGTTTCACCCTTTTTTTTCCATTTTAATCATTATTAAATTAATTAAATTAATGAAAGCATTAAAAAAAGGTAAAAAGAAGAATTCCTAGGTGAACAGCTATCTCAAACATAGAATTTCTGTGGACATCTACAAGCAATTACCAGGAAAATTATTAAACTTTGTGGTATAGAACTTTTTTTTTCTGAATAATCTAAGCTAATATTTAATTTTAATTTCATAAACCTACTCTTTCATTATTTTGAAAATGCCCAACACTGATTTTCCTTTGCAGAGCTCCCACCTCTCCTGTCTGAGAATTCGTTGTTTTGGGAAAAGTTTCTTAGTCACAGGGCCACTTTTTATCTTCAGTACATCAAAAGACTTGTGTTGGCAAAAAGAAAAAAAACAAAACAAAAAAGACTTATCCCAATGATTCAATCCATCTTCATGGCTTCTTGCTAAGAAGATGAACTGAGAAATCAATTTTCTGGGCATTTTTTTCAGATCTATTCACCCTCACCCACTTCCTTTAGTAAAATGCTCACCTC
The DNA here is from genome assembly GCA_035222235.1 of Margarornis squamiger. Lineage (NCBI taxonomy): Eukaryota > Metazoa > Chordata > Aves > Passeriformes > Furnariidae > Margarornis > Margarornis squamiger. Next base: position 148,178,661 of record JAWWTY010000077.1, on the reverse strand, counting down.
TGTTTAGGATGGACTGAATCACTCTCCAGGAATGTAATTTTTTATCTCGATATGCCTTGGACTTAGACAGCAGTTTAATATTCATAGAAAATCATAGAAATCCAATAGTAGAAACTTAGATTCATGGATGCAGCTGTCTGGAGGGAGAACTCAAAAGACCATCTTTTCCATATTTCTGACCCAAGGCTGGGTCAAACTTTATCTAAATCATTCTTGACATATGATTGACTATCCCATTCTTAAAACGTGCAGCGAGGGCAGAAGGAGATTTCATGCTCACAAAAGCATGGAGTGCAGAGGGTCACTCCCTTGACTGGTGAAAGGGTTTTTTCCTGGTTTTTAATTTAATAAACATTTATTGAACCAAATAATTGTCTGCAACCAAAATTCCAAGCACAATAACAATCTTTATTATGCAGATGGATAGAAACTTGCCCAGACACACTCTGTCCCGAGAAGTGCCCTGGATTTTCAAGTCTACACTGAAAATTTATTGGACAATTTACTACACTACAAGGACAATTTATTGAGGATTGAGCAAGAAAAAGATGGATATATGTTTTTATCTGCATGAACTGTTTATAAATCTATTTTTCTTACATATTAAGAAACACAATTATTATTATTATCAATCTATTGTTCCTATAGAAGCGTGACAATATAGATAATATTTTCTGGATGTCATCCTGCTTTTCCATGTTGAATGGGTGCTGTCACTAACACCAGCACCTGAAAACCAAGTGGCATCAGCTGTTGAGGCTGCACCTTGAACCCTGTGTTCAGATTTGGGGCCCTCACTGCAAGAAAGCCTTTGAGGTGCTGGAACATGACCAGAGAAGGACAACAGAGCTGGGGAAAGGGCTGGAAAAGAGTTTTATGAGGAGCAGATGGGGATGTTTAGCCTGGAGAAAAGGAGGCTGAGGGGAAGTAGGTACCAGACTGTTCTCCCCAAGCAACAAGTGATAGTACAAAAGGAAACAGCTTCAAGTTGCACCAGGGGAGGTTTAGATTGGATATGAAGAAAAAATTATTCATTGAAAACATTGAAACAGGTTACTCAGGGCAGTGGTAGGATCATAATCCCTGGAGGTTTTTAAAAGACTTGCAGTAGGACATTTTGGGAGATGGTTTAGTGGTGGACTTGACACCACTAAACCACTTTGACCACTTGACACTGCTTTGGACACCACTTGTCTGAAGTTTTACATTTGGACCTGACGATCTTAAAGGTCTTTTCCAACCTAAAGGATTCTGTGATTCTATGATTCTCTTTCCTTAGAAATTTCTAGCTGTGGGTCTTTGGAGGTCTTTAATCTAAGAGCTCACTGGAAATTGGGATCCTGTCAGCACTAGGTAGAGATATTATCTGACCAACATTGGAAACCTTCAAGGATGGATTTTGTTCACACTGAGAAGTGTCTGTCTTAGCCACGAGGGTCTTCTGCTGAAATTCCCAGACTTCCTACATAATGGGACACTTGCTCCACAGCTTTCTTTGCAAATCTTCTGACTCTCTTGCTTTATTTCCTATTGAAGTTTCTGTCAGGAATCCTAATCTGTGCTCCTAAATTTGCTCCTGGCTCTTTTGTTTGCCTCCCCAGCCTTCCATCCTATCAACCCAATCACTTCATGTTCACTGTTGTGGCCACATTTGCCAGTAACTCTTCCCAGCTGAAGAACAGCATCACCCTTGACTGGACCCTCTGACATTTGTGTAAATAAACTGTGACCAACACCATCCAGAAACTCCCTGCACTGTCTCCCAGTGCCTCTCTATCAGATGGCTGGATGTGTGCAAAGCCCCTGCTCTAAGGGGGCAGCTTGGCAGTGTTTGGGACAAGGCTCTTGCAGTTCTGACAACTGCCTGTGTCTCAGCTGTTCTCTGGAGAAATGAAAGTCTTTGTGCTTCAACTATTCCAGGCTCTGCTTACTTTGAAAGCCTCATCCAATTTGAGACAGACAAAATAGCTGGAATATCAGTAGAACGATTCTTTCCTTCTGACTTTACATCATTCATCTTCTTCTACTTTTCTTAAAGGGAAAAATATAGCATTTCAGCATCACTCTTTGCCCACAGGAAAGAGCCTAGGAATAGAAGCTGTGAATCAATGGGTGTGAGGAGGCCTATTCACACACATGCAATTTAGTTTTTCCTCCTCTCCCTTTCTTGACTTTTAAGTTTATGTATTTGTTTTCCTCAGATTTAATGTTCTTGTTTCACTGTATTTCATTTCCTTATGGAAGAATCTATATCCATCTGGGATTTAAAGTAAGAAAGACAACAAAATTGAGAGAGTCATTAGAAACTTCACATATATATGCAAACTTGCATATGATATATTTGCCATCTCTGCTGTATATATACCAAAATATAACACTGGTGTTTCTCTGATCCGATTTTATTCTAGACAGGATGAAAGAGACTCCAAAACTTTGCCTAAGTCCATAGATAGGAAGGACTTCTGTCTCACTACTGGAGCTACAACAATTGGAAGAACAGTTGACAGTAAAATTATTTCATTAACATCACAAGTAGAAATGCACCCAAGGAGGAGGATCTTCAGTCTTCAGATAGCTGAGGTCAGAAGTTACAGAATCATTCCTTTCTGATTTCCAAAACGACAGATAAGTAGCAATGAAAACACAGTGGTTATCACATAAATGATTAAAAAAAATTAATCACGATATGCTCTAATTACTACCCTTTTATCTGTCCTTACTTGCACTTTAGCTTGAGGCTTTTGGCAGATGAAATCAAGTGAATGGAGAAGTATATTTTAGCTAACAAGCTTCCTAGTCTAAAAATTCCTCTTGAGTGCGTGATTCAAGCAAATTAGGAAACAGAGAGAGAAAAGGAGAAAAAGGAAATGGAAGACGATTGCCTTGCTAATTAAATCCTTTTGGTACACAATTAGCACACCTCAGACTGGTCGAGAGGAGCCTGCCCTGCAGGCCAGGCTGTTGCAGGGGGTTGTGCTTGTGGAGCTGTCCTGGGTTCTGCTCCCATGCTGGGGAAGCTCCACAAGGTTTGCACTGACAGCTTTGGCAGAAATCAGCTGTCAGGGAGGTGCCACTCGGCATTTCCCCTTCCTCTGATGCCTTCTATTATCTGCTAAACAGCAGCCAAAATGTGTGGTTCTATAACCCTCTCTCATCCTCATGGTGGCCTGCCAGGATAGGGGGCTGGCAGGGTGGATGCTGAGTGAGGCTTATTCATTCTCTCTGTTTTGGGTAGGTATGGGATGATAATAATAAATAAATAAAAAGATAAACTCACACCTCCAGCCTTTCGTGCATCATCACAGCAGAGGAGAAAAATTGATGAATGACTGCTGGAAGCACATCCTCACATCTTTCAGGCTAGAGGCAGTAGGCTGGACGGTGGAATCCTGCATGGAATTGAAAAGAGCTGGTTGATGTGAGTGGCTGCTGTGCTCAGAGATCAACTGCTGCTTAGATTTGGGGTCAGAAGAGAATGTGAGTGTTCCCTCCAGGCTAAATTGGCAGGCGGGATTGTTTGTTTGCTTTTGTGTCTTCCTCTTCAGGCAAGGCATTGTCATCTCTCACTAATCACCTTTTTTTCTCTTGAATTGTCTAATTGATTAACAGAATTAAGTTGTCACAGCAATTTATTCTTTAGCCTGGAGTTTGCTGCTTCTGCTTCAAGCCTAAAAAAGAGAACATGCAGGAAGCCTTTTCCCTGTCTGATGTTCTTATATAAGGTTTTCCCTTACCCCACACATTCAACTTTGCTGGGATATGGTGCCACAGACCCCTAATACACTGCACCTCAAAATGGATTACACTGCTAAAATTAGTTGAAATAAATTCTGAAGTGCAGGAGTCTACATTTGAACAGTGAGCTCCATTCCTTTTATGGAGCCAGTGGATGGGAACAGACGTGGCACATCTGATCTATTTTAGATATCAGATATATCACATCCCAGAAAAGCCTGTTTCTTGTTCTTGATTCCTTTAATTCTGGGAAAAGAATATAAATCTGGGTTTGTAGCTCAGGAGTACACAATTGTAGTTAAGCAGAAAAAAAAAAAAAAGCCATTCCTCATTTACAAGTATTTTTACCTTATTAACAGCTTATTCTGTTGATTTATTTTGCATATAAGGCAATAATCAATTCAGACATTCAGCAGCTGCTGAAATAGAGCAGAGAGTTCTGGAAAGAGAAAAAGCATATGTTTTTCTCACCAGGCATATGAACCACCTTGAATCAGTTGTTTCTGTCAAAGATATTGGTATTTCTTCAAACACAGTACCAGGGTGAAAGGGCTGTTGTAGGAAAAGTGGATGGAAAGGCTTCTGATAATTTACTTTCAATATCATGGAAACATCCACATTTGGGGCATTAATAGCAAGATATTCAGTAGCCAGACACCTTGAAAGTAATGTTTCTGGTGCTTGCAGGTGGATTGGGGGACCAAAGCATTGATATATCATAGTAAATTGCTTGTAATGAGACCTTACATCATAACAACAACCATAATAATACTAGGAACGCGAAGAAGACGCCGGAGGAGGAGGAGGAGGAGGAGGAGGAGGAGGAGGAGGAGGAGGAGGAGGAGGAGGAGGAGGACAAGGAGGAGGAGAAAGAGGTGGAAGAGAATTTTTATTTCAACAGCAAAAATGAAGAGTACAAAAATAATAGGCTAGCACTTTTAAAAGAAAAAATGAGAGCAATATGAATTAATTGCTTTGGGAATTCAGTTATCAGAAAATATTGACAGATTCATTTTCCTTAAACCACTTTAGTAACCATAAGGCATCTTCAAAACATTGAGTGGGATGAATCTCATGATAATAAAATCACTGAATCTAAGCACAAGTGTAGTGAAGAGCAGAATAAACACGAGAGAAATCTACCTGATTTTCTGCCTTTAGAATTAGAAGTGTTCTCCTTTTGGTTTTGTACACGTCAGATAGGCAAGATGCCTGATGTCATGGAACACTAACAATTCTTTCTGGAAGCACCTGGGAGCTATTTGTACATGCCACCAACCGTATCAGTATTTCAGATTAAATAAATTACTGCTCTAAAAGTTTCTCACAATATATTGTATTTCTCACAAATTTAGAGGGGGTGAAAAAACCCACCCCTGGTAGCAACAACAGGAAAAAATGTCACATAACCTTCTGTAACTAAACAAACCTATCTGATTCCCGAATGCAACAATCTAGAAGTTACTTGTCTGCATGAAGGATAGAGCTGCAGAAAACTCATCTTTGTTTTTTTTAGTACATTATTCTTATTATTAGTTCCTGATCTGAAGCTGCATTCCTACAGGCATTTTCTTGGATAAAAAGTTATCTTCGGTTGGAGATAATTTCTGAAATTGTAGGCAAAAGATCTTAATTCAGAACAAAAACACTCCTTAGAGAATGAGTGAATGCCAAACTTTCCCAGTCGAAGGGAAACATGAGAAACACTTTCAGTGCCTTTTTGATATGTTGGCCCCATCAAAGATCCCAGCACAATAATGCTGGGATCAAAACTGAAGACATGGCTGGATTTCACCCCCTTTCTGAAACTCAGGTCTCTATAAATTGCTTTACATTACCTATTAACAAAATATAAGCAATCAGAAGCACAGCAAATCCTCAGTCCTTTGAAAATCCTCAATATGACCTTCACACACCCAGTTAATAAATTGCAGTTTTGGCAAAGAGATGTTTGTCACTACCATGATCATTGTATAAACACCTAAAAAATTACTCAGTATATTTTGGGATGTCCTAATTACCCAAATTGACAACTGACATGATTGGTTTAAACTTGTCCATCTCCAAGTGTTATATGAGACACAGCCTCAAATGAGGACATTAATGATTCGGGGGGGGAAAACCAACAAAAAACCCAAAGAAATGAAAAAATAGCAGAAATACTCAATAAGGACTAAAGAAAATTGAACTTACTGACTAGATGTCCATGTGCTGTGGTGGGAGGGTGGACACCTCACACAGGTGGAGGTAACTTCTCTAATACACCTACATTTAGATGTCTTAAAGTGGATTCCAGACACCAGGATCTCCACTGGGATATCACACGTGACAGTGGATCCTCAAGAGAGCCACTCCTTCCTGGGGCAGAAGCTGGAGCTCAGGTGGGACACCTCAGCACGCTCCAAATAGCACCAGGTTAGTTGGGAGTCTCCCATGGTCCCTGAATCTTGAAAATGCTTGTCCTGTACTTTTCCAACCTCTGTTTTCTTAGATTATTTGCCTTTATGAGGAAAGATTTTCTGTTATTATCAAAATTCTTTTCTTGGGTGGATCTGTGGGTCTTGTCATAAAAGAAATTTTTAGTAGTATTGAGTGAATGAGGAAATGCAAGGGATCTGAAACAGAGAATTACATCAATTCTTAGTGTGCAATAAGAATGTATTTTGTAATATTTTATTGTAACAATTATACTGTTATAAAACATTATAATAGAGGAGTATTTGACAGAAAAGGAAGGAGGTGAGCTCTCCAAATTCTGATCAATAGAAACAGACTTAGAAAGAAGGGGAGAAAGGACATTTTCAATATTACTAATTTACTTATTTCCACCACTGCCTAGGGAAATGTGCATGACTCAAAATGGGGACCTTCATGAGCATTTCCAAGCCTGCAGAGTCTCTGAAATAAGGCAGCTTTGAGGACATCTTTTTGCTGTAGCAAAACTTTAACCTCAAAGGATCTTTTTGATCTTTATTTTGGGAGGAGAGTCTTCCAACTAATTTATGATGACATTAGAGGATAACAACATGCACAGTAATGAATTCTCTTCAGCCTTTGGGCTCTAGCTGTGTTTTACTGTCTCCAGGAAAACAAAAGTGGATGTATGGAAATATTCAGCATTTGTATTTTAATTGCCCCCGAGAATGCTGTTTTGTAAAGAATGCAGCTTGTAATGGTATGAGGGGGAAAAAGAGTGATGCTTCTAAGCTAAGTTCTTACAAGGATGAGAGGCAAAGTTCAACAGCAGCAGTGAAGCTCCTAAACACTGAAGACAATTAGATTTATTCCTATTTAGGGTGAGCATTCAGGAGAAACACATGGGAAATGTTGGTGAGACTGGACAGGGCAAGAAGAAAAGAAGGATGGGATGTAAAAGATGGGACAGACGCTCTTTTCATGTGGAAGAATCATGGCTTGCAGGAATTTTACAGGAGCTCTTGGCTAAATTAAGTAACTACACCAATGAAAAGGTTTGAAAGGAAATCAGACATGATAAAACACTCAGATTGCAGAGGTGACCTGTATCCTTCCTGTACCCTCTAAAGCAAGTAAAAGGTAATTAGAAAGGAATAAGATTGCACAGTCTTTAAACCTATTTTCTAGTTTGGTTTAAAAGCTTTGCCTTTGACCTCTCGTGAAGGCATGATATGTATCCTGAAGAATGAAAAACAGCCATTGGTTTCAACACAGCTCTTGTGATTTAAAGCACTATTGGTCCTGTGCCCCATATTTTTTCCTGCCATTGACGACATGATGTTATAGTTAAAGGATTTACATACTGTTACAAGCATTGGGAAGAAGGTAAAAAGGAGTGTGAAACAGAACAGACTCCACATTTTAGCGTGCTACCTCTGGCCCAAATAACCAGCTTGTCTAAGAACTCGATTTCAGACAGATAAAAATATTCCTGTTTAACCACTTTCTATTTCTTTTAAAAGGGTTGCAATGTAATAGTAGAGACAGAATGGGTTTTCCCTTTCCTTTAATAAAGTGGAAAGGATTATCCCAGTCCAGAGGCCAGACAAGGCTCCAAATCACAACAAAGTAGAGTTTGACATTTTCCTTATCCTTCTTGTTCTACAGGAAAAGTTGGAAGTGCAATTGGGGTCTTGCCTAGTGAAGCTGCCTTGTTGATATGTAGCAGTTCATAAGGACAGAGTTTAGGGACCAAGGTAATCTCATTGATCCATACAAACCACCCTGTGGCATTTCACAAACTTCTCTCCAATTTTCCAATTCCATTAGGACATGTCTTTAGCTGTGGTGGAAAACACTTCCATAGCCTTATTTCCCTTAGTTCCCAAGCCACAGCACAGTGGTCTTTGGTGTTGAGAGTGTGCAACAAAAATCACTCTGTTTTTAAAGATTCTGGGACTAGATCATATATTTCAACATAGCTTGTATTTCTTGGTGTCTCTGAGCCAGGAAGCTCCAAAGCCCTTAAATTAGATTTTGATCTGCATCTCACAAAGTATCCAGCTTCCAATACACTGACCAAATAACTGAGCTATAAGGCTGTTTATTTCCACTACAGAGGGCAAAAATCACTATGGATTAATATAATCATGCAAATATGAGACCTACAGAGAATTACAAGGGGGAGAAAGAATAAATTAAGCACTGCAAACTTGGGAAAAAAATAAACAATTTGCCTAAAACCATAGTAGCACAAAAATAGCTTAATAAATATCTGTAGTGAAATGTGGACAGTTATGTGGAGCAGTTCTAAAAGAATCAGAGAATCACAGAATGTTTTGGATTGGCAGGGACCTTAAAGATGATCTCATTCCAACCCCTCTGCCATGAGAAGGCACATTTTCCACTAGGCCAAGTTGCTCAAAGCCCCGTCCAGCCTGGCCTTGGACACTTCCAGGGGTTTAAAATATCTGAGTATATGTATTGGTGCTCATGCCTATGGTTTTACACTTTATTAATCATACATTCAATTTGGGACCACTAAGGTGCATTCATTCCTAATGTAAGACAGGACAACTTGCCCACATCCCTGCAGGTCCTGAGGAACACTTCAGGGAAAAGTGTTTCCATCCCAAATACTGTATTTTGAGTGAGTCTGTGATCCTTTGAAGACTCATTTCTGATCTTGTTCATGAGAAATGAGCTGACCCACTGTAACTTGTCAGGTATATTTGGGTCAATGGCATTACTGCATGGGCTGAGGAGACACAACTGGGTCTCACAATGACCCATGGCACAGGAGGAAAGATGGGCAAACCAGTATGGAAACCTTCCCACTGCTGCAGAAACTGCCGACATTTGGTTGTTACTTGGCAGACAAGGCAGGGAAGGGAGGACAACACAAAGGGCAAGTGAAAAGAAGAAATAAAGCACAGAAAAAGATCTGAAACAAATTCCATGTTCTTTTTGGTGGGTTATATGATTAAGGGCTAATCTCTCCACACACAGAGACCCAGGGAGGATGAGGATGAGTCCTTGTAACCCAGACAATGAATCAACTCCAGGTGGACGAGTCAGCCAAAAAAACACCTTCTCAGGAATGACCTGAAAACTGGAGGGGTTGTTGTCTGAAGGAGGTTAGGAATTACTGTGGGATGCAGAGGAGAAAGAATTTGGAAATTGTTTAAAAGTTGCTGCAGGAGGTTTCAAGGAGAATGCCAGAATGTGCAAGACTGTGGATGGGATGTTAAGCAGGACTAAAGGCAGAAGAAGTAAGGGATCAAGATGGACAAGGAAGAAACAAGGAGTGGAAGAACAGAGGTAAAAGGGTTATGGGCAAACTGGTGCTGGCAACTATGTCTGTCTGGCTGAGTCTTTCCCTTCACCATAATCTATCCTGTCCTGTTCCTAAATCCTGTTACTATTTCCTCTGCTGGTGAACTCACTGTTCTGAGCCAGCAAATAAATGTGATTTGCTGCAAGCCAGGCTGGCTGTGAGAGGGATGGGAGGACTGGTGCCAGCTGCTACACTGGGGCCACTGGGGGTTTGAGAGTCCTGGTACAAGCCTCAGGCAAGGACTGGGACCTCAGGGCCAGCTGCTGAATGAACTGTCTCAGTCCAGCTGCTGGAATAAACCTCCACTGTGTGTATTTCTGTAGCTACTTCAATCCCAGCTGGCTGGGGAGAAAGAAGATAATGTGGTTGTCTGTGGTTGTAGTTTATGTGAGGGCTGTGTGTGTTCACAGGGCTCTGGCAAAGCTGCTGCTCTCTTTGTTCATCTTTGTAGCTGATCATGTGTGTTGTGTGTGTTTGTGTTGTGTCTTCTTTTGAGGGGTAGATTTTCAACTGTGTTGCTGCTGGACCTAACATTGCAGGTACAGCAGCCTCACAGGTGGATGAGATGAACCCACTAGGTCCTGAATCCCACTTCTTTTGGCCACCAAAATACAGGAAACAAGATGGATAGCCAGATGATTAACCCAAGATACACAATTGTTCCATGTGTATCACAGCTTTAATCTGAAAGGAAGTAGGTTTAGATTAGATATTAGGAAGAAATCCTTCCCTATGAGGGTGGGCAGGCCCTGGCACAGGTTGCCCAGAGAAGCTGTGGCTGCTCCATCCCTGGAAGTGTCCAAGGCCAGG